>OZ004716.1:38629416-39069416 GCA_963924515.1 Vespertilio murinus
CTAAATTCAGAGAGTCATTCCCAGATTCCAGCCCTGCAGACATTCTCCACAGAGAGAAGGGCCATTCTGATGGGAGAGACTCAGCAGAGAGAGACCAGTCTTAGTCCAGGTCCTGGGCCCCTCCCATCACCATGACCTTGAGAAAGCCCCTGCAGGGCTAGTCAGGACATGGACTGATGGGCCCACCGATTCCTCACAGAGCTCAGAAGAAAAAGGGGCAGCCCCTCCCCAAACATCAGTCCCAGGGCTTCTGACTCCAGGGTCCCTGAGGAGCCTGTATCAGGTTGAGTTTGGTCTGTGGCAAGTTTGACTGGGAGCAACTGTTTACCAGGTACCCAAGCCACAAGGCTCCTGAGCTGGTTACCAACCAGGACTCAGCTTCAAGAGCCACATCTGGGCAGGGATGGAGCCTGGCCTTTCACCTCAGACCATGTGAGGAGAGCAAATGTGGACTGGTTCCCAGACCATTATCCAACTTCCCTGAGGGACATAGCAGAACCCAGAGGAAGGTCAGTATCCCCAGAAAGGAAGAGAAGATGCTCCTGGCAGCTCCTTGTCTACCAAGGATCTGTCGAGGGAGTCCTCTCTCATGGACAAATAACAGATGTTGTTAACTTGGGAAGCTCCTCTTTTTTAAGCTTTAAGTCAGCAAATTGCAAAAGATTTAAAGTTCATTCAAAGACAACATGGCAAACCTAGACCATTTACCATTTATTCTGTTTTATTCAGGGAAAACTGAGTTACAAGGGGATAACAGCACACGATCAGAGTCACACATACCATGACTGGCCAATCAGAATCATTCCAAGGTCTTTCTGCAACAGCTCATCCTTGCCTCCACTCCAAGGGCCTTATTATGCATTTGTAGACACTGAAACCATTGCTTCAGATCCTTTCTTCTTAGGTGTCCCCAACACTGAGGGATATATTCTGGTCTGAAAATGATAACAAATGGAGAATCAATCTGCTTTTAACTCTAGAATCAAATTACCTGCAGTAACATTTGGAGTCACTAACATTCAGAGTCAGTGCTAGAAACACCTAGGCCCTCTCCACAGGTGGCTTATCCACACCTCCTTGCACTGGACTAGAAACCACTTGTTTCCTGATGTGTTACTATCACTGCCAGTAGGTATAAAGGTAAGGACGTTGCCTTCTCACTCCTCACTCTACACCTGCAGCCAGCTCAGGGACCAACAGGTAACACATACCCCGTTGCTTGTGATGAAGTAGGAAAGAATTGTGGTCAAGAATGAATGATAATCTCTACAGAGACTGGAACCTGCATACAGAGACATGTTATCCATTGACCTACTCTCTGCATGACTCAACCAGGGAGTCAAAGGCAGAATGCCAGTCTCAGTCCCCAAAGCTCATGTTCACATTTCTCCCCTGACTCATGCATGAATCACCCTCCTCCTGATGTGAGGCTCCCATTCCTCCCACTGGCTCCTGAAACCTTCCCAGGGTGAGCCTGGTCACCCTGGACCATCTGACTGGGTCACTGACTATTTCATACAAGTGTTCTCATGATGACAACTTGACAACAGGGTGTGATTCTCTCAGATTGTGAGATCCACCAGCCACTCTGCTTTCTCTGAGATGCTGCCCAATGAATGAATTTGACTAAACTCCAGTTTTTTCCAGAGTTAGAAAGACAAGGAAGAGCACATGCAATGCACCCATGTGGGGGCACCTCCGCATCTGCCTGACTGTCCATAGAAACAAAGAGGGACCTTCTCCCCAACTTGACTAACATGGCACATGTGCTTTCTACCAATATGGTTTCATCCTTCCCTTTATATAGCAGAGACACCTGGGACCACCCCTGGGGCACATCTGTTCTCTTAGCAAGACTCACATTCTCTCTATCCCAGGGACTCCCTCATTTCAAACTCACTGTGGCATCTTTCTTTGTTAACAGTATGACCCAGTTGGATGGGAGAACTTGGTCTATAACCTTAAGTGCTCTTTGGGGCATGAGTGATTTTCACATATGCTTTCACAGTTTAACTAAAAAGCTATCTCATAACTGACAAACACAAATGGTGTATGAAGGGCTATATTTTCATCAAGTTCATGGTCTCCCAACAACCACAAGCCCCCCTTCTGTAGGTGCTATTGTCAGAGTGTTAAGGAAGGATCCCTGCCCTCTTCAGTGGTAGAAATGACATTACAGACCAAGTGCAGAGAGCCTGGCTCTGCTGCCACCGCCAGCCAGCTCTCTGAGTCCCTCATTCTTTTTTAAATCATTCCTGGACTCTGCTCTGCCCTTTCCGGGGTCACTGTCTCATGTCAATCACCAGTGAACTCCTGGGCACATATTCAGTACCCAGCAACCTGAGTACTGAACTAACAATCAGACTTGCTTCTGGTCTCCTGCATATTGTTTCTTTGTTATTTCTTTTTTTAAATAAATCTTTATTGCTCAGATTATTAAAATGTTCCTCTTTTTTCTCCCATACCTCCCCTCAACCGGATCCTCCCCGCCCAAATGCCCTTAAACCCCACCACTGTCCTCATCCATAGGTGTAAGATTTTTGTCCAATCTCTTCCTGCACATCCCTCACACCCACTTCCCTCCAAAAATTGTCAGTTCTGTCCCTGTCTATGCCCCTGATTCTATTATATTGACCACTTTATTATTCTGTTATCAGACTTTTTATTCACTTGATTTTTAGATTCACTTGTTCATATATATGTATTTGTTGTCATTTTGTTATTCATAATTTTTACCTTTACCTTTGTTTTCTTCTTCCTCTTCTTAAAGAATACCCTTCAGCATTTCATATAATTCTGGTTTGGTGGTGAGGAACTCCTGTCATTTTTTCTAATCTGTGAAGCAATTTATCTGACCTTCAATTCTAAATGATAGCTTTGATGGGTAGAGTAATTTTACTTATACGTTCTTGCTGATCAACACTTTGAATATTTCTTACCACTCGCTTCTGGCCTACAGAGTTTCTGTTGAGAAATCAGCTGACAGTCGTATGGGTACTCCCTTGTAGGGAACTAACTCTTTTTCTCTTGCTGCTTTCAAGATTCTCTCTTTGTCTTTTGCCCTTGGCATGATGTGTCTTGGTGTGGTCCTCTTTGGATTCCTCTTGTTTGGGGTTTTCTGTGCTTTCTGGACTTGTAAGTCTATTTCATTCACCAGGGAAAGTTTTCTGTCCTATACATACTGAGAAATTCTTTAGATTGAAACTTTTCCAGGTCCTAGGATCATGAAGACTGGCTGGGATATATTCTCTAATAAGTTACTTAACAAAAGGGAAATGCCTCCCATCTCAGTGTAGCCACCATACTGGAGAGGGGTTTGTAAGTATTTAGAAAGTCACAGAAAGGTCTGGGAAAGAGTCACACAAAAGGCAATGGGTAGCCCTAACCAGTGGTGCTCAGTGGTTAAAGTGTCAGCCAGCACACAGAAGCATCTTGGGTTTCATTCCCAGCCACAGGCATGATTCAAGTCGATCCTGTCCCAGTCAGGGCGTGTGCAGGAGGCAACCAATCAATGCATCTCTCTCAAATTGATGTTTCTCTCTTTCTCTTGCCACCATGCCACTCTCTAAAAATCAATGGAAAAAGATATTCTCAGTTGAGGATTTAAAAAATAAATAAAATAAAATGAGTGAAGAAATAAGGTTAATGGGTAAACAATTCCACCTGATCATGAAGATATTGGACATTCGGTCTGAGAAGAGGTTCCTGGTGTGCATACTATAGATGTCCAGGAAGACAGGTCAGGGCTCACCCTGAGGTGATCTGGATGAAAGAGAAGTGGTATAGCTCTCTTCTTACAGACTGTCACCTGAATAAAGGTCTTCACCCTCAGAGGTCAGGGTCCTCCTCTGGTGACCTTTACAGAGATCACTGTGGCCTGTGAGTGGCTGACATCTCTGAGGAAGGAGCCCACTCTCAGTCAGTCCCCTCCTCTGTTTCTCCACAGAACCAGTGAGCAAGCCCGCCCTCCAAGCCAGCAATGCTACAGTCAAAAAGCATAAGAACCACATAGTCCTGACCTGCCTCACTAATGACACGGGGATCTCCATCCGGTGGCTCTTCAAGAACCAGAATCTCCTGCTCACGGACAGGATGAAGCTGTCCCAGGACAACAGCTCCCTCACCATTCACCCCGTCAGGAGGGTGGACGATGGGGATTATCAGTGTGAGGTCTTCAACCCCAGCAATTCTGGGATAAGTGACCCCTACAGGCTGGACATACAATGTAAGTGACCCTTTGCCCCATCCTACATCTCCCTCGGAGGTTTGCTCTACAAATGGTGTGAAAAATGGACAGAAGACACAGGGAGCATATTTTCAATCAGAATTACAGTAAACAGAAAGACAAAGTGCTTAAAAGCTCAGTTTCTGACCTTGGGTCTGGTGTTCACTGTGACCTTGCACAGAACTTAGTTATGGGGACTTTTTGTAGTCATTTTTATGTAGTAAACTATACATAAAATTTACCATTTTAGCTATTTTAAGTCTACAGCTCAGTGGCATTAAGTATATTCACACTGTTGTGCAATCATTATGACTATCCATTAGGAACTTTTTCATCTTACCATACTAAAACTCTGTATCCATTAAACAATAGCTCCCCACCTCCAAACCCCAAGCCCTGGAAACCACCATTCTACTTCTCTGTCTATGAATATGACTATTCTAGGTACTTCATGCAAGTGGAATCATCTGATATTTGTCCTTTTTGGTCTGGTTATTTTCATTAAGTTTCATCCATTTTGCAGTGTATATCAGAATTTCATTGCTTTTTAAGACTCAATAATATTCTATTGCATTAATCCATCATATTTATCATTCACCCATCCATGAGCTTCTAGGTTGTTTCTCCATTTTGAGTGTTATGAATAATGCTGCTAAGAATAAGGGTGTTAAATCTCTGCTTTCAATTCTTTTGATTATATACTGAAAGTAGATCACTGAGTCAAATAGTAATTCTTTGTTCAAATCTTGTTATTGTTTTTATTGTTGTTAATCCTCACCCTGTAATATTTTTCCATTGATTTTTAAGAGAGTGTGAAAGTGAGGGGGAGAAACATAATTCAAGAGAGAACATTAATTGATTGCCTCCCACATGCTCCCCAACCAGGACCAGAGATGAAGCCTGCAACCTGTATAAGCCCTTGACTGGAACTGAGCCAGAACCTGTCAGTGCTCTATCCACTGAGCAATCCACCCAACGCTGTTCAGTTTTTTTATGAACTGCCATAACTTTTTTTTAATTTATTAAGGTATTATATGTGTACATAGCTTATCATTGCCCCCCTCCCATACATGCCCTCCCTCCCCAGAGTTTTGTGTTCATTGGTTGTACTTATATGCATGCATACCAGTCCTTCGGTTGATCTCTTATCTCCCCCATATCTCCCTACCTCCCTCCACTGCTGTCATTTGACAGTCTGCTTGTTGTTTTACTGTCTCTATATCTATCTTTCTATTCATTAGCTTATAATGTTCTTTAATATCCATAAATTAGTGAAGTCATGTGGTGTTTCTCTTTCATTGACTGGCTTATTTCACTCAGCATGATACTCTCCAATTCCAACCAGGTTACTGAAAATGATGAGAATTCCTTCCTTTTTATGGCCACATAGTATTCCATGGTGTAGATGTACCATAGTTTTCTGATCCATTCATCCGCTGACGGGTACCTAGGCTGTTTCCAAATCCTAGCTATTGTAAATTGTGCTGCTATGAACATAGGGGTGCATATATCCTTTCTGATTGGTGTTTCTGGTTTCTTAGGGTATATTCCTAGTAGTGGGATTACTGGGTCAAATGGGAGTTCCATTTTCAGTTTTTTGAGGAAGCTCCATACTGATCTCCACAGTGGTTGCACCAACCTGCAATCCCACCAGCAGTGCACGAGGGTTCCTTTTTCTCCGCAACCTCGACAACATTTGTCGTTTGTTGTTTTGTTGATGTTGGCCATTCTGACAGGTGTGAGATGGTATCGCATTGTTGTTTTGATTTGCATCTCTCAGATGATTAGTGACTTTGAGCATGTTTTCATGTGCCTCTTGGCCTTCCTTCTGTTGTCTTTTGAGAGGATTCTATTCAGGTCTATTTCCCATTTTTTAATTGGATCATTTATTTTCCTTTTATTGAGCTGTATAAGCTGTCTGTAGATGTTGGAGATTAAAACTTTATCAGTGATATCATTTGCAAATATGTTCTCCCATACCTTGGGACTTCTTGTTGTTTTGTTGATGGTTTCTTTTGCTGTAATAAAGCTTTTTATTTTGATGTAGTCCCATTTGTTCATTCTCTCTTTAGCTTCCATTGCCCTAGGGGCAGTATCAGTGAAGAAGTTTTTTTGGCATATATCTGAGATTTTGCTGCCTGCGGATGCCTCTAGTATTTTTATGGTTTCCCATCTTATGTTTAAGTCCTGTAACCATTTCGAATTTATCTTTGTGTATGGAGTAAGTTGGTGCTCTAGTTTCATTCTTTTGCATGTATCTGTCCAATTTTCCCAACACCATTTACTGAAGAGACTGTCTTGACTCCATTGTATGCTCGTGCCTCCTTTATCAAATATTAATTGAGCATATTGATTTGGATTGATATCTGGGTTCTCTAATCTATTCCATTGATCAATATGTCTGTTCTTGTGCCAGTACCAGGCTGTTTTGAGAACAGTGGCTTTGTAATACAGCTTGAAATCTGGTATTGAGATCCGTCCTACTTTACTCTTCTTTCTCAAGATTGCTGCGGCTATTCGGGGTCTTTTATTGTTCCAAATGAACTTTTGGAGAGTCCTTTCTAGATCTGTGAAGTATGCCATTGGTATTTTAATAGGGAGTGCATTGAACTTATAAATTGCTTTGGGAAGTATGGACATTTTGATGATGTTGATTCTACCAATCCATGAACATGGTATGTTCTTCCATCTATTTACATCTTCCTCTATCTCTTTTTTCAGTGTCATGTAGTTTTCAGCATATAGTTCTTTTACCTCCTTAGTTAAGTTTATTCCTAGGTATCTTAATTTTTTTGGTGCAATGGTAAATGGGATTGCTTTTTTAGTCTCTGTTTCTATGAGTTCACTATTGGTGTATAGAAATGCCATAGATTTCTCTGCGTTGATTTTGTATCCTGCTTCATTGCCAAATTTGTCTATTTAGTCTATTCGTTTTTTGATGGAGTTTCTTGGATTTTTTATGTACAATATCATGTCATCTGCAAATAGGGACAACTTCACTTCTTCTTTTCCAATTTTGATGCCTTTTATTTCCTCTTCTTCTCTAATTGCAATGGCTAGTACTTCCAGTACTATGTCAAACAGAAGTGGTGAGAGTGGGCATCCCTGTATTGTTCCTGTTATTAGAGGGAATGATTTTAGTTTTTGCCCATTGAGTATGATGTTTGCTGTGGGTTTATCGTACATAGCTTTTATTATGCTGAGTTATGATCCTTGTACTCCCATCTTGTTGACAGTTTTTATCAGGAAAGGGTGTTGGATTTTATCAAATGCTTTTTCTGCATCAATTGCTATGTCTCTATGATTTTTAACTTTCAGTTTGTTTATGTGATGTATCATGTTTATTGATCTGCAGATATTGTACCATCCTAGCATTCTGGGAATAAATCCTACTTAGTCATGGTGAATGATCTTTCTGATGTTCTGTTGGAGCCGATTTGCTAGAATTTTGTTGAGGATTTTAGCATCTATGTTCATGAGAGATATTGGCCTGTAATTCTCTTTCATTGTGTTATCTTTATCTGGTTTTGGTATTAGGGTGATGCTGGCTTCATAGAAGGAGTTTGGAAGTGTTCCTTCCTCTTGAATTTTTGTAATAGTCTGAGGAGGATAGGTTTTAGTTTTTCCTTGAATGTTTGGTAAAATTCTCCTGTGAAGCTATCTGGCCTTGGGCTTTTGTTTGCTGGAAGCTTTTTGATGACTGTTTCATTTTCTTCCCAAGTCACTGGTCTATTGAGATTTTCAGATTCTTCCTGATTGAGTTTTGGCAGGTTATATTTTCTAGGAATATGTCCATTTCCTCCAGGTTGTCCACTTTGTTGGAATAGAGTTGTTCGTAGTATTTTGTAACAATCCTTTGTATTTCGGCGGGGTCTGTTGTTATTTCACCTCTTTCATTTCTGATTTTGTTTATTTGGGTCCTCTCTCTTTGTTTCTTGGTTAGCCTGGCTAGAGGTTCATCAATCTTGTTTATCCTTTCAAAGAACCAGCTCTTGGTTTTGTTGATCTCATGTATTGTTTCTTTGGTCTCTATGTCATTTATCCCCACTCTGATTTTTGTTATTTCCTTCCTTCTGCTTACACTGGGCTTTTCTTGTTGCTCTTTTTCTAACTGTCTGAGTTGTAGAGTTAGATAATTTGTTACCATTTTTTCTTGTCTTTTACAATAGGCTTGCAGAGATATGAACTTCCATCTCAAGACTGCTTTTGCTGTGTCCCATAGATTTTGGATTGTTGTGTTTTCATTGTCATCTGTTGCCATGATGTTTTTAATTTCTTCCTTGATTTCTCTGGTAACCCAGTCCTTGTTCAATAGCATGCTATTCAGTTTCCATGTGTTTGATTTCCTTGGATTATTTTTATTGTAGTTGATTTCCAATTTTATGCCACTATGATCTGAGAAGATGCTTGATGTGATTTCTATCTTCTTGAATTTGAAGAGACTTTGCCTATGACCCAACATGTGGTCTATCTTTGAAAATGACCCATGTGCACTTGAGAAGAATGTGTATTCTATGGCTTTGGGGTGAAATGTTCTGAAGATGTCGATTAATTCCATCTGGTCTAGTGTGTCATTTAGCATTGATGTTTCTTTGCTGATTTTTTGTTTAGATGATTTGTCCAAATGTGACAGTGGGGTATTGAAATCTCCTAGTATGATTGTATTACTATTCATCTCTCCCTTAATGTCTTCCAGCAGTTTTTTTTTTAATCTATTTGGGTGTTCCTGTATTGGGTGCATATATGTTTACCAGGGTTATTTCTTCTTGTTGGATTGCTCCCCTTAGAATTATGAAGTGGCCTTCATTGTCTCTTGTTATGTCCTTCACTTTGAGATCTAATTTGTCAGATATAAGTATTGCTACCCCAGCTTTTTTTTTTTTCTTTTTTTTTTTCATTTCCATTCGCCTGGAAAACCTTTTTCCATCCCTTCACCTTCAGTCTGTGGGCGTCTTTTTTTCTGAGGTGGGTTTCTTATAGACAGCAGATGTATGGGTTTTGATTTCTTATCCAATCTGTTACCCTATGTCTTTTGATTGGAGCATATAAACCATTTACATTTAAAGTAATTATTGATAGGTAGGTATTTGATGCCATTTTTATTCTATCCCCCTGTGTTCCTTCTTCGTTTCCTATTTCTTCATTTTTACAGTAGACCCTTTAGCATTTCTTGCATTGCTGGTTTGTTGGAGATAAATTCCTTTAGTCTCTTTTTGTCAGTGAAGCTCCTGATTACACCTTCAATTTTGATTGACAGCCTTGCAGGGTACAGTATTCTTGGATTCAGACCCTTCCTCTGCATGACTTTGTATATGTCATCCCATTCCCTTCTGGCCTGATGAGTTTCTGTTGAGAAATCAGTTGCTAGTCTGACGGGGGTTCCTTTATATGTAACTTTCTGTCTGTCTCTCTCGCTGCTTTTAAGATTCTGTTTTTTTCTATGTTTTTTGCCAATTTAATTATAATGTGTCCAGGTGTTGATCTTTGGGGATTCATTTTGTTTGGGACTCTGCGAGCATCTTGGATTTGTGTGGGTTTTTTCTTCTCTATCTCAGGAAAGTTTTCTTTCATTATTTCTTGAAATACTTTTTCCATATCTTGCTCAGTTTCCTTTCCTTCTGGGACCCCTATTATTATTGTTTTGTTTTGTTTTGTTTTGTCCCAAAGCTCCCATAGGCTCTCCTCCTGTTTTTTGATTTTTTTTTTCCTAGCAGCTGTTCTAATTGGGTATTTTTTTCCATCTTGTCTTCTAGCTCACTGATGTGGTCCTCTGCTTCTTCTAGTCTACTCTTGATGCTTTCTATTGAGTTCTTCATAGTAGCGATGTCATTTTTCAGTTGTTCTTGAGTCACCTTCATTTCCTCTTGGTTCTTCTTCAGATCCTTTTGGTTCTTCTTCATTTTCTCTTGGGTTTTATTCATATTGTCAAATTTGTCTTCCATTCTTTTTAGCCATCTCATGATCATTACTCTGAATTCTTGCTCTGGTAGGTTGCTTGCCTCTAACTCGTTTACTTCCTTTTCTGGTGCTGCCTGATTTTCTTTCATGGGTGGTTTGTTTCTTAGCCTCCCCATGATCTCTGTTTTTAGGATGCCTGGTTATGTAGTTCTCTCTCTCCTGCTTAGATTTAAAGGTACAAAATACAGCACAACCAGGTACAACACACAAGGCACTGAACAGAAATGTGTTTACAATATTAATATCCTCCAATAAAGGTGACTAGAACCCAGCTAACAAAATCATACAATCAAATAAAAAGAACAAGCAAACCAATCTTATAAAAAAGGATAAAACTTTGTTATAGTTAGTATTCAACATACAACTACAAAGGGGTAGAGAGAAGGATTGTTTTTTTTGTTTGTTTGTTTTGTTTTCTTAGGACAGCCACAAGGTAGGTGTGAATGGGCTTGGATTAGGGGGTTGGGAGTTAGATATACACAGGTAGGATGAAATTTTAGGAGGGGGTAAATAGAAAAAATAGCAAAATCTGGAGCAGTAAAGGGTTAAGATAAGCAGTAAACCAAAGGGAAAGGGTTAGGAAGAGAGTGATGGCATAAAGGTAGGTTTGAGTTACAATAGAGCATTGGAGAAGGAAATGTATAAATAGTCTGTAGACTAGTAATCCCAAAGGCAGGAAAAGAGAAAAGAAAAAAAAATTTTTTAAGGTATATAATATGGCACTTAAAAGATAGTAATAAAAAGAAACAAAAGAAAATAAGATAAAAAAGCTAAAATAGTAGTAGTAATAATATTGATTACATATAAAAATGAATTAATTGAAAAGGTAAAATCAAGTGAGGGAAGATGAAAAAATAACTTCATGAGTAAACTTTGCAACTGGTGTAAATAAAAAAACAAAACAACAACAAAAATTAATCAATTAGAAAATCAAAATCCAAAATTAAATAAAATTTGCAGTAATGAAGGTCATTCACTTCCTCTGTTGTTCTGTCTAGCTCACCAGTTCTCAGTCTGGGCAGTATTTGCAGTTCTCTGTGTTTCTTCGGTGTTGTAATCAGGTCCTGATTTTTAAGCAGTTCTAGAGTCCATATGTACTTTAGCCTCTGGGTGGCAGTGTTTCTGGGTTGACCTCCAGTGTTCTGAAGTCTTTCTAGTTTTTTTTCCCCCCTCTCTGTGTCCCTGATCTATGGGGGGGAGGGAGGGGGGGCAGGACGAGCCAAACGCACTCCCCTGTAACTCTCTCTGGGTCAGATCCAAACATGCTGTTCTTTAGATATCCCCCCACTTAGGAGCCCTGTCCACAGTCAGGGGTGCCTCCAGCCCAAAACCCTGGGGTTTCTTGTAAACCCGGGCCCAGTCCTGCAGCCTCCTTGCACCTCACGCTCTCGGGCTGCCGCTGGAGTGCATGGGCTACCACTAGCGCGGGGGACTCACCGGATCTCCGCGAAATCTGACCTTTTAGCCTTCGGGTGGAGCGCTCCGTTGAGCCGAAGTGTTCGCGCTGATTGTGGTCAGTGTTTAGGGGCTCACAGCTGCTTGGTGGTCTTTGCGGCTGTGGATGTTCAGGCCTCTGACCAAAACCTATTCCCGTCAAGATGGCAAGATTTCCCCATCCGGGAAGGGAAGCCAGCTGTGGGTGATTAACTGCCAGGGGCACCCTGAATCGGCCGACCCCCAGTATCCCTGGGTGTTTGTCTTTCTCTTGGCTTGCTGACAAGCACTCCCAATGTGACCCTCGGCTGCTCTCTCTTTCCTCTTGAGTACCAGGCTCAGACCCTGACTACCTGTTCTTCAACCATTTTCTCCAAAATCAAGACAATGTAGTTTAAAGGCTTATCAATTTTGTTCATCTTTTCTGAAGAACCAACTTTTGGTTTCATTGATTTTCTCTATTGTTTTTCCATTCTGTATTTATTTATCTCCACTCTAACCTTTATTATTCCCTTCCTTTTTCTAGCATTGAATACAGTATATTCTTTATATAGTTTCTTAAGTTGTAAAGTTAGGTTATTGATTTGAGATCTTTCTGCTTTTTTAAAGTAAACAATTATATTAACAAATTTCTTGCACAAGATTCTTCACTTTCTGTGCCCCATTTCCACTACTGAAAATTACAATAAAAATACCTGTTTCATTATATTGTTTTAAATATATAATGTAGAGGATAGTAGTCAGACTCGGCAACAAGATGGCGGCAGAGGTAAACGCCTAGCTGCAGCCGCACTCAACAATTTCAAAAAATACAACTAAAATATAGAGTGGACACTATCCAGAACTACAGGAAAGTTGACTGACTGGGAATTCTACAACCAGAAGGAAAGAGAAAGCCTGAAGGACAATCAGAGGAGCTGTAAAAGCCTAAGGTACGGAGGCGCGGTGCTCGCGCGCGGGGGCGGCTGAGTGCCTGGCTGGCATTCCCTAGAGGGAAGGAGATAAAAGCTCCGGACTGTGCTGAACCCCAACTCCGACTGCACTGAACCCCAGTTCTGGGCGAGACCCTGGGGTCCAGGCTCATACTGAGGGAATCTGGGCTGGAAGGCGGAAGCTCAGCCGAGCAGCGAGAAAGGCAGAGCCCCGGAGTCGCGCACATTGCGCGCAGAGGAGGGACTGTTCGCTGAGCTGCTGGATTGCCCCAGCGGGAAGGACTCAAAAGCTCTGGACTGTGCTGAGCCCCAGTTCTGACTGCACTGAACCCCAGTCCTGGGCAAGACCCTCGGGCCCCAGCCTCATACAGAGGGAATCTGGGCTGTAAGGCAGAAGCTCAGGGAGAGCGGCAAAAAGCGGAGCCCCAGAGTCGCGCACATTACGCGCACAGAGGACAGACTGTTGTTTGGGCCGCGAGATCGCCCTGGCTGGAAGGAGACAAAAGCTCCGGACTGTTCTTAACCCCACTTCCTACTGCTCTGAACCCCAGTTGTGGGCTTGTTGGGGGAGAGACTACACTGTCTGGTAGCAGGCGAAGCTCTAGGGCGTCTTTCTCTCAGAGGTGCTTGCAGTGAATACCAAAGGACACTGAGGAACACTGAGACTCAGGAACCTCCGAGGGCGGGGCTAACCGGAAGCCAAGGCTGTAGGCTCCACCCTGAGACTCTGCCCCATCCAAGCTGAACTCAGAGAGGCTTTTGCAGGTTTCCAAGTCTAGTGGAATAAGGTTGTCTCCTGGCATAGACACAGCTGATCCTCCCAACCTACCAACCCAGGGAAGCAGCGAAAATGTCGAAACGAGGAAACAGATCACAAACGAAAGAAATGGAGGACAAAAAGCGACTGGATATAGAGTTCAAAACCACGCTTATAAGGATGTTCAACAATCTCTTAGAAAAGGCCGATAAAATAAATGAGACCTATGAGGATATGAAAAGGGATCAACAAGAAATAATAAAGGTTCAACAAGAAATGATAAAGGATCAACAAGAAATGAAGAATACATTCTCTGAAATAAAAAATATTATGCAGAGTCCTAAAAACAGATCGGAAGATTGCAAGAATCAAGTCCAAGATTTGGAACACAAAGAGCCAGAGGACACTCCTCCACAGAAGCAAGAAGACAAGAGAATCCAGAAAGTTGAAGATAATGTAAGAAACCTCTGGGACAACTTCAAGCGAACCAACATCAGAATTATGGGCATCCCAGAAGATGACAGAGAGCAAGATACTGAAAAAATATTAAAAGAAATAGTGACAGAAAACTTCCCCCACCTGGTGAAAGAAATAGACTTACACGTCCAGGAAGCACACAGAACCCCAAACAAAAGGAATCCAAAAAGGACCACACCAAGACACATCATAATTAAAATTCCAAGAGCTAAAGACAAGGAGAGAATATTAAAAGCAGCAAGACAAAAGCAGGTAGTTACCTATAAAGGGGCACCCATAAGACTGTCAGCTGATTTCTCAACAGAAACCATGCAGGCCAGACGGGAATGGCAAGAAATATTCAAGGTGATGAATAACAAGAACCTACAGCCAAAAATACTCTACCCAGCAAAGCTATCACTCAGAATCGAAGGCCAGATAAAGAGCTTCACAAATAAATTTAAGCTAAAGGAATTCATCACTGCCAAGCCAGAACTATATGAATTGCTAAAAGGGGTTCTTTAGGAAGAGGAAAAAAATAAAGATAAAAATTATGAACAAACACGTAACTATCAACAAGTGAGTCTAAAAACCAAGAGAAGTAAAAATCCTGATGAACAATATTAACGGGTGAATATAATAGAATCAGAGGTATGGAAGGGGAGTGGACTGATGATTCCTGGGGAAATGGGAAGTGGGGCGGGGCGGGAAGAGACTGAACATAAACTGCACCTATGGATGAAGACAATGGGGGATGGGGAAAGGGCAGAGGGTGGGATGGAAACTTGGTGGAGGGGAGCAATGGAGGGGGGGGAATGAAGAACATTTTTAATAATATGAACAATAAAGATTAAAAAAAATAAAAATAAAAATAAAAAAATTAAAAAAAATAATAATAAATAAATATATAATGTAATAATCAAGTAAACCCTTAGCAAATGCTACATGCAGAAGAAAAGTTCCATAAGAGTTCGCTGCTCTTATTACTACCATAATCATTAGCCTCTATGAAGTCAGGTGGTCCTAGAGTTGATGCCAGATCCACCTCTTACTAAACATATGACTTTGGGTAAATTTTTCGCCACTCTTAGACTCCATTTTTTTTCATCAGTAAAATAGAAATAATGTCTAAGTGACAGGGTTATTATATAAATTAAATGAGGTATAACTAAAGTATTGAGCACAGAGCCTGGCACATAGTAAGTAACCACAGCAGTAGCTAACATAAAAAATAATCATCAATCTTGAGTTGACCAGTGAGGACAACAGTAATAAAAGAGAAGATGTAGATGCAAATTTATTTGTATTTGGGAGTTAGGGGGACATGAATCACAAAAATCATTGGACATGATTACTGACTAAATAAAGGAAAATAATTAAAAGAAGTTGAGTGCAAAGCTTCAATCCTAGTTTGTTCAGTTTCATCTCCTGAAATACAGCCAAGATGGGATTAGATATACAAATATTTATTGGAAAAATTCCTGTTAAAGAAAGGTGTATGGAAGTGAAAAAAGCCTAAGAGATTTCTCAGACCAGGATGCAGATCTGATTACTGTGAAGGAGAAAGAGAAGAAAATTTTAAGTTGCAGTGGGGTTCTAAAGAGTATCTGCAAAGCTGATGAGGTGTTTGAGCTAAAGTCGCCCCTAGAGGAAAACCATTCCTCACAGAATGGACTTATTTCATATCCCTGTTGAGAACCTGTGGGAAGTCTCTGTGCAAAGCAGGTGGTGCATTTACCACCTTCCATCAGTTAAGTTCCCAACACAGGAGGCCTGAGTGGCACATATTCATGGCTGCCATACCTGGAACAGAAAAACAGGCAACCATGAAATGGTGAAAACTTATAACTTACAAAAATGGAAACCCGCCTTTCTCACATTTCCAAAACTCCAAAAATATCTTTGTGTAGAAAGGTCAGGATAGAATTGTGACAAGTCTGAGCACCAAACTAGAAATACAGTGAAAGGAAAAAAAGATTATAAGGATGTAGGCAGCTATTATAACATCACCTCCACTCATCCTTCTCTTTTCTATCCATGACAGATTATACAAGTGCTGGCCTCTCGGATGGGGCTATTGCTGGCATTGTGATTGGCGTCCTGGCTGGCATAGCTCTGATAGCAGCCCTGGTGTACTTCCTGAATATCAGAAAGACTGGAGGGTATGATGGCCTTCTCTCTTGTCCCGCTTCCTCCAAGGCAGATGACTATGCTTAGGAGAGGAAAAGAGACTTCCCCTCTGTCTCTGGTCCTGGATCTGCTCCTTCTCCTTCCTAAACTCCTGCTTCTCAGCATTGATTCCTGAGGCCTCTTTTTCCCTGTTTTCAAGCTTCCTGCACCCCTCTCCCTTTGGGACATGGTTATTCCCATCTCCATCTTGTTAAGAGGGGGAAGATTATGCAACTAGGTCCCCCAGTCAGGGTCCAAGAGGGAAACAAATGAAAATACAAAAAGAGAAGCAAGAGAAAGTGAGTCCTATGCTCTGTCAACCACAGGAAGAGAAGGAAAAGAGAGAGGGTGGGGACAGGAAGAGAATCTAACAAAATGCAGAAACTGAAGGTTCCTTAGGCAATAAATAAGGTGAAGATAAAAACAGCATCTACTTTCAAAAGGGAGAGTTGTCTAGATAGAAGTAGGCTCAGAGGAGTTGATAAGGAATGAACCTGTGTGAACATTAGTGCAGCAGGAAAGGAGTTCACTCTGGAAGGGGCGGTGGGTACACTGAAGAGGAGCCCTAGGAGGAAAGGCAATACTCACTCTGATCAATGAGCTGACAGTGTCCTTCCTACTTCAAGGAGCAAAGAGCCTATGCTTGGGAATAGCAGTCACAGTTTCTGATATTTGTTTAGGGCAAGAAACCAGCGCGATCTCACAGAGCACAAACCCTCAGCCTCCAAACACAGTAAGTAAAGCCATCACCAGTGACAGCTGGTGTATTCCACCATGTGTCCTGTCCTAGCAGGGAAACCTGGTCCCAAGGACTCAGTACTTCTGAAATTTTAGAGGGGATGTCCATTTCCCAACCTGAGGTTGCCATAGGTCCTCCCACCCTTCTAGTCACAAAAGATCGCCCTGAGACCCAACCCTAGGAGAGGCTCACTCAGCCAGACCTGGCAGGCCTGAGTAAGATGGCCATGTTTACCAAAGACATTCCTCACCTTACCCCCTTCCCCTCCTCCTCTATTAGGGATGTGGGCACTCTCCTTTGGTGAGACTTTCCCTCTCTTTTGGTGCTTTTGGTGCTGTGGTTCTCAATCCCCTTCCTTGCCACTGGTGTCTGGTGCTTAGAAACACAACTGGGCAAAAATCAAGGCATTGTGAACTGGAAAAAACATTCAGAAGTGGACTAAGGGCTCTGTGGCTCTACTGTTGCCTCCCTGCCCACTTCTCCCCCACCCCTTCTCCACTGGCACTAACACCCTGGGTCTGGACCACAGACTCTGAGGAAATCAAATTCTTTAAGTGATCTTGGTCCACCTCCCTACCCTACCTTCCCACTACCTGCCACCTCCTTCAGCTAGAAATCACAACAGTTTAACAACACCAAGGCAATAAGGCTATAAGTCAGCTTTGCATTTTCATGGATTGCTAACTCTTCTCTCAACTCTCAGGTTAGGGCCACTCTGACAACTCACCTAACAAGGTAAGCATAGCCAGTCTCACTGGCTCATTTTCTCATTGTAATACCTCTGTGTAGAATCGGTTAGTCTTGAAGACAAAAATGCAATTAAATGTGAGTTGGAGTTCCTCAATGTAGCAACAAAGATATATCGGTTAACTATTCCCATTGGATCTACCTTATGCAAGAGCATGGGTTTTGGAGTATCCCCATCCTGTGCTTGAATCCTTGAGTGACTCTTAGTAGCTCTGTGACCTTGAGCAAGTAACTTAACCTCTTTGATCCTCAGCTTTGTAATCTGTAATATGGGCATGCTGCCTACTTGAGAAAGAAGTTGAAGGAATGAAATGAGATAACACATGCAAAGCACAGTGCCTAATATAAGGAAGGTACCAGGTCATTCTCCCTCCTCTATCTTCAATCTGACCTGCTCTTCCTGTCAAAAGATAATGTCTAATCCAGTGGGTCTGAGATCTTAGTTCCTTTAGTTTATAATAATTTTACTGAGCTTCTCTCAAAGCAGCACTGTAATGAAGAAACAAAACATGTCATCTCCCTGCAAAATGAAGCCCTCCAGTCACTTCCCTTCAAAGTGTAAACATACCCTAACTCCCAACGCATTGGTTTTGCCTGTTTATGCTCTTTCTTTGAAAAACACAGTATATCCTCATATATTTGTCTTGTTTCTTTCATTCAAAATGGTTTTAGGACACTCATCCATATTGTTGTATGCATTTGTAGCTGTTCATTTTCATTGCTGTATCATCCTCTTCCATTGTATGAATACTATAATCTATCTCTTCTAATGACCATTCAAAGGATGCCAGTATGCAGAAGGGTAATAAAAGCCTTTTAAAGTGGTGAGAGTAGGTGGTGCTGAATCACACCAGGCTAGGTGAGGGCCTGGCCTATGACACTGACTTAACTGATCACTTCTCATGCTTTTCAGATGGATGAAATTACATACTCTTCCCTGAACTTCAATGGCCAGAAATCAAAGAAGCCAACTTATGCCTCTCCGTCCCCAACAGCCACAGAGATGGTTTATTCCGAAGTAAAAAAAGAAGTAATGCAAACAGCTCTACTCACTGCACTGCTTTTTCCCAGCTTCTCATTCCCATCACTAGGAGACCCCTTTGCCCTTTGGGAAAAGGAGAAGCCTCTTTTCCCCTCCTCCTTTACTCACTCATGGGCACCTCCAGGTTCCTGGTCACAGCCCCTCCCTTCAGTGTCAACAGATGAAAAGATACATCCGGGAGTCTGTAGGAAGCCCAACCTTCATTGTCATTGACATTTGGCAAAGCAGACCTTGGAAAGAGTTGCCAGAACCTCCAACCCTTGGGCCAATCATTCCCTGACTGAGACTTGTTCTAAACTTACCTTTTGAGCCCACCTTGCTTCCTTCCTGTGGGAGTCCAACTTGAATTTGCCATAACTTTGAGAGTTACATCCTTATCCAATGAAATACATGTGTCAGAGAAGAAGAGAGAGAAAAACTAAAAGCTTCTCCTGTCTCTCCAAAGCCCAATGTGAATGGACCACACAGGAAAATAAATATATAACCAAGTCTCAACACAGAAATTCTACACCTTTGTCCTTTGTCATTGTGTCTAAACACCTTTCTGCTTGGCTAGAATACCACCTAAGCCCTTTGGCAAGACTGTCTTCAGAGAAACCACTAGAAGCAACTAGAAAAAACTATAAGTGATTCCCAAGGGAAAATGTAAAAAACAAATTTTAAAAGCACATATGTTTTAATAACTTTATGGGCTTTTATTCAAGGAAAGAGGTTACAGTTTTAGAGGTTACACAGCTCCCAATAAGAAACAGTCTAGCCTTGGCTGGTATGCTCAGTGATTAGAGCATTGGCCCAATGACCTAAGGATATCAGGTTTGATTCCTGGTCAAGGGCCTGTACCTGGGTTGCAGATTGGATTCCTGGCCCTTGGTGCATTCATGCAGGAGGCAACCAATCAATGTGTTCCTCTCCTGTAGATGTTTCTCTTCCTCCTTTCTCTAATTCTCCCCTTCCCTTCCTCCCTTCCCCTCTCTAAAAATTAACGGAAAAATATATCCTCGGTGAGGATTAACAAAAAACCAAACAAAAAAATAATAATAATCTGCTAGGAATTTCAGAAAGGAATCAGAGTTACCCTTCAGAGATTATTTAAATAATTATTAAAGAATGCACAATTTGGGGTACTGGATTTGTTCTCATCTCTGAGACATTTCACCATTTTAATCTTTGTAACTCCTTATGTGAAAGGGATTACTTTTACTTGGGTTTGCTTTGTAAGCCAATCTGAGGACCTGAGGTGAAAGAAGCCACCAAAGCCCCTCCCTTGACCAGGAGCCCCTCAAGCTTTTATGTGAGTGGCTCCAAGTGGAAAAGAAGACCCGGTTTCGCTCATTCATGGCTGGAAGTGGATCTAAGTCATTTCCGGGCATCTCAGGCCAATCATCAACCACCATTCAAGTCCATGTTTCTGCCTGTGCATGTTCTGTCCATCTTCTCCACTTACTGACTCAGGAAACCTGGGCCTCTGCTAAGGTTCCTTGGTCCTTGAGAAGTGTCCCCTGCAGGGAAAACTGTCACTCACACTGTTGCCATTGTTTACAACCCAGAAAGCTGCAATGGTGCTGATGCTCCTTAGGACACAGAGCAAGATCAACTGGGCCGCAGGCTCTGGAATTTTTCTCCCATAAGGTCTGAGTCCCATTGTGACATAATAAAAAAGAAGGGCAAGGGAAGGAGAGGCAAACTATTGCCCACCCAGCCTTCCACATGGATGACTTTCTTTGGGGCTGTTGAGAGAAATAATTTATTTGATATGGATTACTGGATCTCATGCTGTGTCTAAGAGGCCCCTAAGAGAAGGTTAGTTGGGAGTTCTCCGTACTCAGGTACCTCTTTCAGGGTTTTCTGACTCTGACACAGACTGTAAATACGTCACCTCATCTGTACTATTCTCTGTTATTTAATTTTGTCTGGTCAAGGCCACTTCTGAATTATTTGTAAAATTTGCTCTATATTTATAATAAAAATTATATATCAGGCATCAATATGCTGCCTCACAGTTGATACTACTTTAGGCAATGTCTTCTTTACAGGCAGAAGAAATAGAAATTACCTAACTGGTAGTCAAAGCCTACTTTTAAGTCTACAGATATTCTACCCAGCAATCATAGAAGTAGCCAATTTTATTTGCACACCAGCTAATAAAGTGAGTCTATCGCGAAGCAACAGCCCACAGCTGCAAACTGCCTGGAAGAAGCTGCCTATTTTGCTCTGGGAAACATGATTTCATGAGAAGAAAATTCCCAGTCTCTCTATTAGGGACAAATAACAATCCCCACACCAGTGGCTCCAGTGAATCAGATGCAGCAACAGGGCTTCACTCACATGAGGTTTCCACTGGTTCTGTCCCAAGGTCAATTTTTCTGCCACTTCACAGTGTTAGAGATCTTCACACCCAAGTAACCTTCATTCATTAATTCCAGTATTAGCCTGTTATCTAGTTTCCTTCATTTCCAAGCAATTGAAATGTATGTTCTTTTTCCCTTTCCTCATCACCAAGTTTCTCCTCCCTCCTCAAGACCTAGAAGCAGCACACAATCAGTATCCGCATCTTGGTTAAACTCAAAGATGTTTTCACCGTCCTCATATTGCTCACTTTTATAACATCTAAGACCATAGATAACTTTTTCTTCCTTGGGTATCCTCCTGCTCCAAACACACACCAGAATTAGTACTCAGACCCTGCTGAATCCCCCCACATCATCCTCCTCTTCCCCCAGCTTCAGTGACCTCTGTGCAGGTGGCTCCCACACCTGTATCTCTAGCTCCTACTGCTTCCCAATACTCAGCACACTCATATCCAAGTGCCTTCTGAAGTTACTTCCCATTTAAACTGGCTTTCCCCTACAGCTCATTCATTTGTCACAGTGACAGCTGTTCCTCAGCTCTTGCTTTTTGTGTCCCAGATTCCATACATCATCAAAGCCTGTTGGTCCTTTTTGAACATCTCTCATTTGTGCCCCTTCCTCCATTCCCATGCTCCTAATGGGAGTACACCTTGACTTTTTGTCTCTGGTCTTTAATGGACTCTGCCTTGCACAACACTCATTACCTTCCTAAAAACTGGTTCACTCTCCTCCTCAAGAGTCTACAGGGGCCTGCCCTGGCCTACCAAGTAAGTTCAAATTTCTTCCTTCCTCATTCTCTTTACCACTCATCTCTAGTACAATTCCTCCATTCTAATTAGACCTGTCTCCTTATCCATCCTGGCCTCTTAACCCCATACACACATAGAATTCTTAGTCCTATTGCTGTTCCTGAAAACAATTACCACACAGGATAATGATCCATCTGTTATTCACAGATGAGTTAACATACCACTCATCAAGAACAACAATAACGACCCCATGGAGGACAGGAACCTGTCCATTAACATGTGTACCTGAGACTCGGGACACAGCCTATCTCTTCCTAATGACCACAGACTCTTCCTAATGACCAATTTATGTGCCCATGAAATTCTTATGGAGCAACAACTGTGCTACAAGTCTCAGTGTTGGAGTCCATGAAAGAGACAGAAATGAGAAAGGCAGAGTTCCTACCTCAAGGAACATGAATCCTACGGCAAGAAATAAGACATGAAAAATTATCCTATATAATAAAAGCTTAATATGCTAAGTGTCTGTCCATCTGTTCGGCCATTCAACCAATCAAAGTTAATGATATGTAATATGCTAATGATATGCTAAGGCTGCTCAACCTCTTGCTATGACATGCACTGACAGCCCTAGTAGGTTATCTTGCTGTTGGGGTTCAGCCTATCAGAACTGAGCAAGATGGGCCAGACATGCCCCGGGGCATTCCCTCCCGAGTTGCCTCCCCAGCTGGTCAACCTCCCATATTCCTCTCTGGCCCCAACTGTGCACCAGTGGGCTCCCTCGGCCTGGCCTGTGCCCTCGAAATCCAGGCTGAGGGACCCCTCCCCGCCCTGAGTGCACAAATTCCATGCACTGGACATCTAGTTATAATATAAAAATAGAAAACTATAAATGCTACAAGAGAAGACAGATAAATCCAATGGGAAACATGGCTATTCATTAGAATGACTGAGGAATTCTAAAAAGAACTGATACTCTGTCCTTACCCACAGATTTCAATTCAATTGGTGTGAGGTGGAACCCCGGGCATTGCTCATTTTTTTTCCTTTTTTTTTTTTTATAAATCTTTATTACTCAGATTATTACAATTGTTTCTCCTTTTTCTTCCCCAAAGCTCCCTACCGCCCAGTTCCCATCCCACCCTCTGCCCTTACCCCCTCCCCCCCTCACATTGTCTTCATCCATTGGTTATACGATTTCAATCCAGTCTCTCTCTGCTCCTCTCCCTCTTATCCCCCTGATAATTATCAATCCACTCCCTTTATTTGCCCCTGATTCTACTATAGGGAAATACAACAAAGTGTTCTGTAGCAAATGGCTTCAGATTGTCCAAATGTCTCAGGACCACACGAATAGAATCCGTTCCTCCTCCGGTTCACCCCGCTCCCCCTGGGCGCATGGCTCCCCCGCAGACATTGCTCATTTTTTTAAAGCTTCCCAGATACTTTTAACATGTAGCCAGGATGGAGAACTTCTGCCATTATAGGTAGGACTTGAGCCTAAAAGCAGTGGCAAAAACAAGAGTATAAATCAGAATTATCTTAGGGAACTTTTCAGCCATCCTTGAAGAAGCTGATACAGTATGTCTGGAATAAGAATGAGGCTTGGAAAAAAAACAGTTTTGCTCAGTGGATAGAGCATCGGTCTGCAGACTGAAAGGTCCCAGGTTCTATTCTGGTCAAGGGCGTGTACCTGGGTTGCAGGCACATCCCCAGTAGGGGTTTTGCAAGAGGTAGCTGATTGATGTTTCTCTCTCATCGGTATATCTAACTCTTTATCCCTCTCCCTTCCTCTCTGTAAAAAATCAATTATATATATATATATATATATATATATATATATATATATATATGACTGAGGCTTGTATATTTTGATAAAATCCCAGATGATTCTTACATATATTCCATGTTAGGAAACACTGACGTAAAACATAGGAAGGATTGAACAACTGGAGAGCTGGGAAAACATTCCACAAGATAAGCATGACAGAAATAATATATTCTGCAAGGCATCAAGATGTACTCAAAAAAATTATTGGCATATAGCTAAACTTTAAAAGACTGATGACACTAAGTGTTGTGAGGATGTGAAACAACCAGTATTCTTATATAATTTTGGTGGAAATATAAAAAGAAACAAACACTCTGGAAGAGTTTGGCATTTTCTAATAATGTTTTTAAAATAAATCTTTATTGTTCAGATTTACTTTATTGTTATTATTTATTGTTATTATTTATTAATCTCTATTGTTATTATTACAAATGTATTCCTCTTCCCCCTGCCCCAATTGCTCCCCACCACCAGGTTCCCACCTCACCCTCTGTCCTTTCCCCATCCCCCATTGTCCTCATCCATAGGTACACAGTTTTTGTTCAGTCTTTTCCCGAACCCTACTCCCCTTTTCCCTGAGAATCATCAGTCCATTCCCCTTCCATAACCCTGATTCTATTATATTCACCAGTTAATATTGTTCATCAGATTTTTTAATTCCCTTGGTTTTTAGATTCACTTGTTGATAGTTACATATTTGTTGTTCATAATTTTTATCTTTATCTTCTTCCTCTTCCTAAATAACCCCCTTCAGCAATTGATGTAATGCTGGTTTGCCAGTGATGAACTCCTTTAGCTTTTTTTCATTTGTGAAGCTCTTTTTCTGGCCTTCGATTGTGAGTGATAAGCTTTGCTGGGTAGAGTATTTTTGGCTGTGTACCTGACACTTGAATGGGTATAATAAAATGTTCTTGCTATTCATCACCTTGAATATTTCTTGCCATTCCCATCTGGCCTGCATGGTTTCTGTTGAGAAATCAGTTGACAATGGTATGGGTGCTCCTTTATAGGTAATTACCTGCTTTTAATATTCTCTCTTTGTCTTTTGTTCTTGGGATTTTAATTATGATGTGTTTTGGTGTGGTCCTCTTTGGATTCCTTTTATTTTGGGTTCTGTGCACATCCTGGACTTGTAAGTCTATTTCTTTCCCCAGGTGGGGGAAGTTTTCTGTCACCATTCCTTCCAGTATTCTTTCGGTATCTTGCTCTATCTCTCTTCTTCTGGGATCCTTATAAGTCTGATGTTGGTTTTCTTGAAATTGTCCCAGAGGTTTCTTACACTATCTTCAACTTTATGGATTCTCTTATCTTCTTGGTTCTGCAGAGGAGTGTCCTTTGGCTCTTTGTGTTCTAACTCTTTGTCTTGATTCTTGCGATCTTCCAGTCTGTTTTTAGGACTCTGTTTAATATTTTTTATTTCAGACAATGTTTTCTTTATTTCTAGTTGATCCCTTTTCTTATCCTCATAGGTCTCATTTATTTTATCTGCCTTTTTTAGGATATTCTTGAAAAGCCTTATAACTGTAGTTTTGAACTCAATGTCCATTCTTTTCTTTTCCTCCATCTCCTTCCTTTGTGTCCTGCCTCTTGTCTGCATTTTAGTTGTTTCCCTGATTTGATGGAATAGTTTTGTGTGCTAGGTGTTCTGGTAGAGCCCAGTAGCACAGCCTTCCCAGTTACCTGCGGTGGACAGTCTTGGTGTAGCCCTTTGTGGGCTGTGTGTGCAGTCTTGTTGTTAAGCCTTGCTTATTGTTGGTATCACTGGGAAGCGTTGATCTCCAAGCCAAATGGCTGTGAGGATCAGCAGTGTTTCAGCACAAGGGCTTCTGTACTCTGCTTGGATGGGACAGAGTCTCAGGGTGGCACAGACGATCTTTGGTTCCCTATAAGTCTCCCCTTAGAAAAGTCCTGTTCAGGGTGAGTCTTGCAAGATTGGTTACAGGCATGCGCACCTCTTTGGTAAAGGCGCAGACAAGCTTTGGATTCTGGCCAGTCCCTCCTTAGAAAAAGCCAGCCTCTGGGAGAGCTTCTGTGCTCAGCTTGGATAGGGCGGAGTCTCGGGTTGGTACAGACAAGCTTTGTTTTCCCGCTGGCTCCTCCCCAAGTCCCTCAGTAATGGCCACTGGCTTCACACACCTCGGAGAGATCTCTGCCTGCTGCCTGACAGTCTGGCCTCCCCCTGACTGGGGCCATCTATCAGAGCCATAGGGTGATTTTGTTTTCCTCTTGAACATGAAAGCCAGCTGCGTGTTAGCTGTCCCACTTCTCTGCATGACAGGAGAAAGCCAGTAGCAAACTCAGCCCAGCCCGCCCTCTCCACCCACCGAGAATAAGCCAACGCCTTTTCATGTGCACAGTTCTCTGTACCTTCACAGTTTCTGAGGGTCAGCGCTCCTTCTCTCTCCTTCCCAGATGGCAGAGCCTCCTCTCAGCTAGCCGTCCGGTGCTTCAGGGCAATGCCTCCTTTGTTTTCCAGTTCTAAATTCAAATTTGTTGTGGTAGGCTGCATTCGGGTGCCTACCCTATGCCACCATCTTGGTTTCCCATTTTCTAATAATGTTAACTATACAGTCCAGCAATTCCACTTCCAGGTATTTACCTAAGAGAGATGAAAATAATGTAGATATCTATATAAAGAGTTATAAAGGAAAAAAGAAAAATTGAAGGGAAGAGGAAAGTTATGAGATAATTATAGAAATCTGAACATTGAATATTTTATGATATTTAGGAAGTACTAATTTTTAGTGTGATAATGGCATTATAGTTATGTCTTTTTTTAAATCTTTTTTGTTATTTATTTATTAAGGTATTATATGTGTACATATCTTACCATTGCCCCCCCCCACCTCCTATTCATGCCCTCCCTCCCCAGAGTTCTGTGTTCCTTGGTTGTACTTATATTCATGCATACCGGTCCTTCGGTTGTTCTCTTATCTCCCCCCAGGTCTCCTTCCCCTCCCTGCTGTCATTTGACATTCTGCTTCTTTTATGGTGACTATCTCAGGATCACATGAATAGAATCCGCTCCTCATTTGGCAGTCTGCTTGTTTTATGGTGACTATCTCAGGACCACACGAATAGAGTCTGCTCCTCCTCTGGTTCTCACCACCCCTCCCCCTGGGTCCCTCTGCTTCCCCTGGGACACACTGCTCACCCAGAGCACACGGCCCCTCTGGAGCACTGGGGTCGCATATTGGAGCGGCCGCGCTAGCTCCTTGCTAGCAGGGCAGGCAGGCTTGGACTGTTGCAGGCGGGCTGAGATGGCTGAGGTGCGGAGACCACCCTCAAAGGTGTCTCGTTTGGTGCGGAAGTGGAGCAGCTGCAGACTCGGAGGCTAAGTTCTGAGACTGCGTACTCCCTGAGCCCAGGGCGTAGTGAGAGCTCTGTTCTTGGTGGATTTCCTTTATTCCTGGCGTCGGTGGCGGGTGGTAGTGGCCAGGGCAGCAGCGACGGTAGCTCCTGTGGTTCAATTTCCACTGTAATTTTAAAGTTCACATGGCGACAGTGGCGGGAGCTTTGGCTCGGCCATACGGCGGCTGAGGGAGGACTCACCGGGGCCACTAACGGAAGGTGCCTTGCCGGCTCCTCACCAGCACGGTGGGTGTGCTGGGAAAGTTGTGGGCGGGCTGAGATGGCTGCGGGTGGAGAGTTCCCCCTCAATGGTGTCTCCTTTAGTGCAGAAGCAGAGCTGCTGTGGACGCAGAGGCTAAGTTCTGAAGCCACACTATCTGTGAGCCCGGGGCGTAGTGAGCTCTGATTTCGGTGGATTCCCATTCACGGGGGCAGCGGCGGGTGTGGCAGCGACGGTAGCTCCTGTGTCTCAATTTCCCCTGTAGTATTAAAATCCACATGGTGGTAGTGGAGGAAGCTTTGCAGCCGGCTGCTGTTGATGGCCGCGGAAAGACTCTCTGGGGCACAAAGGGAAGGCACTGTGCCATCTCCCCACCAGCGCGGTGCGCAGAGGCCGGCGCGAGTTGGCTGCGGGCCGGGAGACACCACGTCAGCTCTTCGCCAGCATGGCTGCGGCGGCGGTGGTGATGCAAGGACTCACCCGGTGTCTCAAACGGAAGGCACCGTGCCAGCTCCCTACCAGTAAGGTGTGTGTGGAGACCAGGCTGCGCCAGCTCCTCGGGATGGTTGTGGGCATGCGCAGAAGGTGCGGCGAAGGTCCCATATCAGCTCCCTGGTTCCCACAGTGGGCTGACTGGCCCAGTCCCTGGCCGCCGGGGCGGAGCAAGGTCTGGCTTCCTTCATTCCCGGCGGCAGCGTCTCTGGCAGGTCCAGTTTCGCCGTAGTTTTAAACTCCACATGGCAGCAGCGGCGCCCTGCTTGGTGTCTAGTTGTAGCCTTCCCATTTCTCATAGTTATGTCTTTTTATATAACTTTTTTAATTTATTTGAGAGAGAGACATCAATGTGAGAAAGAAACATTGATTGGTTGCCTCCCACACAATCAAATCCACAACCCTTTGGTGGATGGGACAACACTAGAACCAACTGAGCAACACTGGCCAGGGCAGTGGTTATGTTTTTTTAAAAAGCATAATAAGTTAATAATACAACTAAAGTACAGGAGTGGGCAAAAGTAATTTTATAGTTGCTCATATGGAAAATAATACAATTATTAATACAAGTGAGTATGTGCTTCACGTACTCACAACTGTAATCCTACTATTGTCCACCCCTGTATTAACAGATGAAATGATCTACTGTGTTTCCCCGAAAATAAGACATCCTCCAAAAATAAGACCTACTTACAGGTTTCTTTCTGAGTGAAAAATAAGACATCCCCCGAAAAAAAGGCCCCAGGGCTCTGTCTCAGAATGAAAATTAATTTACCATAAACTGGTTGCTAGGGCCGCCCTGACTGGAGTCTAGCAACCAGTGACATTTCACGAAGTCCTCATGTCACTGCTGTGTGAAAGGAGAGAGATCAGTGTGGAAACTTTGTGAAACCTAAACTGCAAGAAGTTGTGTCTTGGGTGAAGAATTCATGGGAGAAAATCGCTGACAGTTGCATTGCAAATGCACTGTGAGCAGGCTACCTTGACAAGAAGTACTCATTTAAAGACAGTGCTATTGCTAAACATGAGAGATTTGGTCCACTGATTCTGAAAGAAATGGAGTCACAAGAAATTCACCAGGAAATTCAGGAATTGGATTGTTATGATGATGTTCCAGAAGAAGATGACATGATTCTCATTGAATAAATGATTAAATTCTTGATACTGTAGGATTCACAATTTGTCTGGTTTGTGTTGACAACTACCGTACTACCGTACCAAATACAGGTAATAAATTTCCTTTATTTTCATTTAACAATAAATGTGTACCATATTCTTCTTCATGAAAAAAATAAGACATCCCCTGAAAATAAGACCTAGTGCATCTTTGGAAGAAAAATTAATATAAGATACTGTCTTATTTTCGGGGAAACAGGGTATGTCTGGTATTTGCTTTAGCACAATCCAATTGGGGGAAGGGGTTATAAGTGAAACAAGATTGACTATTAAATAATTGCTGAAGCTGTGTGATGAGCACTTATAAGTTCATTATTTTATTAGCTTTGTCTTTGCAAATATTTAAAATTTTACCAAAAAAAATAAGTTCTTGCTCCCCAAAAGCTTATAACACAGAGTCAAATATTCCAACAAATGGAGCATCATGTAGTTAAACAAAAGAGACACAAAGTGCTAGTGTTACCAGCCAAAAGACAACTCTAAGATGATTGTATGAGAAGGAACTTTATTGTAAGTCAGCAACTAAGACACACTGGGATGGGTCACTTCCCATAGCTGTATGTACCCAACAAAGGATCAAATTCATCTTTATTCAGGGAAAACATGCATAAGCATTAAAATGAGCTTCATCATTACAGGTATAGATAGGGATGTGCAGTCAGAAAACTATTCATACATCTCATGTTCAAAAAGAGAGGAAAATCTCTGCCCCTAATTGGATATTTTAGTATTATAATGAGGGTATAATGAGAAAAGTTCATGAGGAGGGCTAAGCTGCTTTGGACAGTCTCAGGCAGTTTCAGCTGGATCACCCCTACCACCGCCCTCCCCACCCCTGTGTAGTGCTTGTTTCTGAAAATCATCTCATACAATCATCAATGTCAGAGATGAAAAGTAAGTTTAGCTAATTAAGTCTAGAGAGCCACCTAAGCCCGAGGGTACTGGCATAATCCTGTTATCAGTACTAATTTCTTATCTTTATCCACGTGCTTGGAATGAGGAACAATAAAAGACCTTTCCCCACCCAGGTCTTGTTATGTTAAATCTTGTACCAAAAAATAAGGAGCTTATCCAGATCCTGATGAATAGGATTTGGGCACACAGGAAAATCCTTTTGATCATAAAATCCCTTTTGGAAACCAATAAATATGCTGTGTTGTCTGAGGTGAGTGTGACTGTCTCTCCATCAGACAGATGGCACCCACCTAGCTCCCAGCTTGAATCTATTTCTGCTTCTTTTCTCTTTCTTTCTCTAATTTCTTAATCCCCAGCTTCTCCCCTCAGGAACCTGAGAAAATGTCCACTACAATTAAGTCTCAGCCTTTCAGTTAAACTCTTAGCAAATTACACGATATGGTTATAAAAACCTTATAAAATCTAAGGGGTTTAGAGGTTAATCTAAGTTATGAATTATAAATAAAGTCAGTCTGTACTAGGCTATATATATGTAAAGGTTAGGTTACTCCAGTCAAGTTCCAAGGCCAGTGACTGGCCAGGAATAGGCAAAGTGAGTCCATGACCAGAGTCTTTAGGAAAGAATATCCAAGAAGAAGGGCAGACAGGCAATACAAAAAAGACAGCTGTGAACCGCAGGACTTCCCCACACTCTGGGTGACTTACTAGAGGCCATGATAGTTAAGAGCACATGTTCTAAAGCCAAACCACCTGCACTGGGGTTTCTGCTCCAAATTGCCTCTGGGTAATGGTAATGTTTCTGTGCCTCAGAGTCTTTACTTATGAAATAGATATTAAAGTAATACATACATCACAAGGTTGTTGTCAGGAGTCAATGAATTAATTCATGTGTAAAACATGTAGAAGCCCTTATATAATACAGTTAACAATAAACTGCTAGTAGCAGTATCTCAGCCCACAATACCACATGTTTCTTAAATCTCATCTAATTTCTATTTGCCACTTATCTTCTATGGTTAGACTATACATTGGAAAACAGGGACTTTGTCTTATTTATCTCTGTTTCCCCAGGACCTAGCCTAAGGCCGTGCCCATAATAGGCACTGTAGGGAGCTCAGAGATGCACTATGTCTCCAGCAGTAAAGATGTCTGGGAACTGTTGGACTCTGTTTTCCCTTCTATGACTGTTTAATTATCTGTAGCCTCAGGTTTAGCTGACTACCCAGAAAGCCAGAATGCTGCCCAAAGATAAAGTTCAGGCCCCAGGGAGGAGGTTAATGAATGCATAGAGTGTGATAGCTGCCTAATGTTATTGTCCACTTAGAAATGCATTGTTCTTTCTGGGGGTCTACATGACTACCCAACATATGGTTTTATATTAACCCCCTATATAAAAGAGACCCTGTCCTGGGAGGAGTGTGGATCTCTTCTCGGCCGGCCACCACTGGCAGCAAGCAGCTGCTTTGCCCTGATGTCCATTTTCCCATTAAAGGGCTTATGATGTCTGTGTGTCAGTTCGTCGGAATCAATCCTGAATTTAGATTTGGGGGGCTTTCCCCAACGGGCACACATGGGCTTTCAGGCTTCAGGGAAGGGACTACCTTATTCCCCTGTGGATTATACCCTCAATTCCTACAATTATTTGACTTCCTTTGCTTCCTTGTTTCCACCTCTTCTCTTATTTTGCCCCACTTATAAAAGGTGTTCATTCACTAATGGTGCTCTCTGGTCCCTTCTCCAGCAGGTGTTCCAACACGTCCTTTCTCTCTATCCCCACAACTATGTTCTCCAAAAAGTCTCTGCATCACTTACTCTGCTATTAATAAAGGGTGAAAGGTGGCTAGATTTCTGGACCATTAGCCTCAGTCCTATTTGTGAGAAGTAGAAACCTCTGGAAAAAAAGAAAAAGCAGATAGAACGGTAGTCAGCATATACAGCCTTCAAATATAGTCTCATCTTTGAAGAAACCCTATGGGCACGTTTGTACCCTCAGCTAACATTTCACTGGGGGGTTTGAAGGGTTCAGAAAGCAAGCCTGATACTCCCCTCCTCCAAAGCCCACATCTGGGCTTTCCTGAGTCCCTGTGGGGCCTCCTGCGCTTCCTGGCATTAACCCTTCACCCTGTGCCGATTTAGGCAGCAGCCCCACTCTGTTCCACAGGCAGCTTATCTGGGAGTCCTGACCCAATGGGTAAGACACCAGGAAATGAACTTCCTCTGAAGTTGAGCCAGAAAAGTGATCCTTGAGCCACTAACCGGCTCCCTGGATGGGAGCCCCTCCCTGTGGTCACTTAGTTTCAGCTCCACTGTGTTCCTCTCGGGGCTTGTCAGGCAACTTTGGGATTAGAGAGACAAGGTCTTGCCAATACTCACTGTCTGACAGAACTGGGATGGAAGAAGCCTGGCCCTGTGCAAACCCCCGGCCGGCAGCAGGGCCCATGGCTGTCCTGCACGGCCTTGTTATGGAGAGACCTCCAGAGAAGACCACCAAGACACCAGATCAAAATTTATGCCTTTATTAACGAATTCGAATCTGGGCTCTCCCCCTACTGTCGCAGCAGTAAGAAAAAGAAAGAGAGAGCCCCGAGCACACCGAAAAACCTGCTTTTATCATTTTAGTTTGTTTTGAGACCTTGGCTTAGGCTAGCTGGCAGTTGTTTTGCATAGCTGACTGGGCAGAGCTCTTTGCCTGTCCTAGGGTCATGATAACCTATCACACTATGAGCTATGAAAAATTCCACTAGTACAGTAACATCATTAAAAGTTTGCACAATACCTGGGGCGGGGGGGCTTATTTTCAGTTTAAGCGGTTTCTGTTTGTGCTGCCTTGCGATTACTTGGAACAGGACATACCCGGGGGTTGGGGATTGCAGACAGAGTCAGCCCATGACTAACATAAAGCACATCATGCTACATTCTCTGCCGTGGACCTGGCCTTCATTACTCCCCTGGGCTGGAGCCCTGCCCCAACAAGGGTCCTATTATCAGCCTGACCCAGGACCACATCTTCCACATGCCCACATGGAGGCAGATTTCTCAGCTCAGCTGGTAACAGCTACCATTTAGTGAGTACCTACTCTGTGCCAAGCACCATACTCCATGCTTTAAATGTTTATCTCAATTAATCCTTGTTCCTATTGTGACTATACAGTCTGATGCTGCAGTTAAAGACACAGACTGTCCAAATTCAGAATCCCAGCTCTACCACTTACAAGTTACAGTAACTTGAACTTGCTAATTAACTTCTCCATGTCTTAATTTCCTCATGTAAAAATAACCATCACCCTAATACTTAATTCCTAGAAATATTATGAAGATTAACTGAATTAATAAGTGTGAAGTGCTCAGTACATGTTCGCTAAACTATTCTGTGGCCATTGTTTCCATTTTACAGGTGCAGCAACTGAATCTTGGAGAGCTTAAGTCACTTGCCAAGGTCACACAATTAATAAAGAAGAAAGAGTGGATTTAAATCCACATCTGATCTATCTGACTCAAAAGGCACATGGCCACCTGACACATTCCAGTGCTTGAAACCTCACACTTCTCTCTCTCTTTCTCTCTCTCTCTCTCTCTCTCTCTCTCTCTCTCTCTCTCTCTCTTTCTTATTCCTTCCCTCGCTCCCACCCACCTTCTTTCTCTCTCTCTTTCTCCCTCTCTTCCTTTATTTCTCCTGTATTTAGGGAGTACCTGGGATGGTAAAAGACCTATAATAAGACAGAGCCAACCTCTAAAATGTGTGATATAAAAAACTTTCACTCACTCGACCCCCAGTTATTTTATACAAGTAACACCAAACTAAAATGAATATTGAAGGCAGTATTGAAAATGAAAACAAGTCACAAAAGGACATCACAAAGCCTTAGTAGAAAGGGTTTTTAACTGAGAGGGGAGTTCCACCAGAGTATGGTAGAGGGGACCTAGGTTAATATGACCGCTTCAGAAAAAGACTTGGCACCAGTTAATCTGGGCATTTTGTGCATCTTTTTCTCTACACCACCCTTAGCTACTGCCCAATGTCTTGGTTTGAATGAAGTACCGGAGTTTAGCTCCCTAGAGAGAATTCAGCAAGGTCTTAAATTATCCTGCTTTCTCAGTGCTAATATTTGTAAGAGTAGCTAACAAATCCTGTTTCCAGGACCCAAGGAACATACACTCATTCTTTGTCTCTGGGGATGCTTGAGGGCATGCTTTTGGTGAGGAGCTGAGAGACAAGCTAAAGGGCAATCGGAGTTACCATCCTAAGGAGCCCAGTTTGCTACTTCCTCATCACTGTGCTCCTAAAAAGGAGGGTCAGAAAGTGCACAAGCATGGAACCTGCCCCACTCTCCTCCATCAGCTAATCCAGCATCTGATCGCAGTCTGACCTCACCTGCCTGGTTCTGAGAGTCCTCAAGACTTACCAGTGAGACAGATTTGGGTGCTGAGGGAATTAGGCACAGAAAGCCTTGTTCAAAAAAACACCAACTATTAGCTGAAACCGGTTTGGCTCAGTGGATAGAGCCTCGGCCTGTGGACTGAAGGGTCCCAGGTTCGATTCCCCTCAAGGGCATGTACCTTGGTTCCAGGCACGTCCCTAGTAGGGGGCTTGCAGGAGGCAGCTGACCAATGACTCTTTCTCATCAATGTTTCTAACTCCTAGCCCTTTCCCTTCCTCTTTATAAAAAAATAAATAAGATATATTTAAAAAAAAGAAAAAGAAAAAAAGAAGAACAACTATTAGCTCCCAAGGACAGGGATTAAATTTCTTAGCACCTGATAGTTGGTAGGTAGGTGACAGTATCACTGAAATTAAATTGTTTTTAAAGTTTAATGCCTACATGTTGGTTAGAAACAAGCCACAAATGTGACCTGTTTCCTGCTTGTCAACTTGTCTCTGATCTTCCCAGAAGAGGAAATACCTGTGCCACAGCAGCTCTCAAATCCCCTGGTCTACTCACAAATCCAAGCGTGCCTACGGCTAAATAATGAACATCCAGTTTCAGAGAACTGACCTCACACTGTTTGTTTCATCCTCCACCTCCCCACACCCTCATATATCACACACCCAACAATAAAACAAGGTGAATTTCAGATCGACTAAGGAAATTTCTATCACCTTTCTAATCAGCTTTCTGACAACACAAGTTACCAGAATATTGCACAAAAAGCAGAAACTGAAGAGAGCAAAACCAGCTCCTGCATCTGCCACTTCCTCCTCTCAGCAGCAACTGCCATTGACTCCACATTTTGACCCACGTGCACACACCCAGGCACATGTAGTATACACTCAAACACATTCACAGCACCCACTCTAAATTCTTAAGTGACAGAAATATACAAGACATTGAGACACCACTCTGATTCACATATGTTATACAGGCCCCTCTACAATATGAAGAACATAACCCCACCCACCCCACACTTTCCCATAGATGAATGCTGGCAGCATGCAATGTGTCTCTGTGTGCCTGTATATTATGTCAGGTTTTATGGGGAAAGAGGAAAACATGAAGCAGACATACTGATGGTTGTGAAAACAATTTCCTGCTATTTGTTTCAGAGAATCACAGGCAGGAAACAGTCAGGAAAGTTATCAAAACAATGATAACCCATCCTGAAACTGAATCTGAAGCTCAGGGGTAGGTTGTAGAGGAGGTAAAAGAACAGGAAGTCATATCACATGAAAACATGAGAAGTCTGTGCAAGGGCAGAGGGCCAGGTCCATGTTCCCCAGGGCCAAGGGGACTCCTGGCTCAGAGACTCTTCTAACCACACCCACAGTGGGCATCCTCAAGCCACTGAAACACACAACTGCGCAAAAGGGGGTACAAATAGAATTCAAAATCTGCTTGTTTGGAGGGAGGGAAGGAGGGAGGAATAAAAAACACAAAAAAACATCAGCAAACAAGGTTCTGTCACACCTGCCCCTGCTTCCTTAATACTAATCATACAATACGAACTAAAGAGCAAAACAGAACACGAAAGACTATCTCACCCAACCCCAACAATTTGCATATAAGAAAGCTCAAGTCCAGAGTGGTCCAGTGACTTTCTCCTGCTAACAGAGGAAATGACTGCTTAGCTGACTCAGAACAGGTCCCCTCACTCCCAGCCCAGGACTCTCCCCATCTCTTCATCTTCCAGAGGCCACAGTGTGTGAATAATCCTCCAAAGTGGACTGTATAAAACTCTCCATTATCCTTGTTCAAGGTAGAGGGTGTAACTGGATCACCCTCTAAACTTGCTAGTAGATGACAGACAGATTCCCACTTCCTACTGTTTATTGGCATTACCTAGTTCAGAGCCTTAGGGAGATAAACCCTCTGTGTCAGAAAATATGTGGATACAGCAGACCATTAAATATGTGGATACAGAATATCCACTAAAATTCCCAGGCTGAAACCCTACTGTCCCCACTGCTACTCTGAGTTTGTCCCTCCTTTGAACAGACTGAGGTTAAGGAGTTAAACTCCATGGTGAGCTCCATCTCCAGGTGAGAGGATGGTTGGGCTAAAGGGAACTACACTGCAAATGCTCCCTCCCAATGCACTTTCCCCACTGGGCTCATTTGGCCTCCTCCAGTCTCTGTACCAGCGAGGTGGTAAGCTACCCAGTGGACAGAGAAGTGAAACCCACCCCTGGGGAGCAGTGTGTGTATGGGGAAGGGGATATAAGAAAAAAGAAATAATGACAGAAAATTACCCTAAACTGGTGAAGGGAAAAGTCCCACAAGTTCAGGAGGCAAAGAGAGTCCCAAGCAAGAAGAATCAAAACAGGCACATGCCTAGACATACCATACTAAAGTGCTAAAAATTAAAAACCAAGAGAGAATCTTAAAGGCAGCAAGAGAAAAGCAATTTGTTACCTACAAAGGAGCTCTCATAAGGCTGACATCTGATTTCTCATCAGAAACTCTACAGGCCTGAAGGCAATGGCATAAAGTATTCAAGGTAATGAAAAGAAAGTGTCTGAAACCAAGATTATTTTATCCAGCAAGGATATCATTAAAAATAGATGGCGAAATAGTTTCCCAGACACATACAAAAAAAATCTAAAGAGTTAATCACCGCAATACCAGTACAGCAAGTAATATTAAAGGTGCTGCTGTAATGATAATAAATATATAGAGAAAAATAGACATACAGAATTAAAATGGCAATAAATAAATACTTATTAATAATAACCTTAAATGTAAGTAGATTAAATGCTCTAGGCAAAAGATAGAGCATAGCTTAATGAATACAAAAACATGACCCAATTATATGTTGTCTACAAGAGAACCACCTCAGAACAAAAGACTCACGCAGGATGAGAGTGAAAAAATGGGAAAAGTTCCAGCCAAATTAAAATGGAAAAAAACACACAAAAAACTCAGTTAACAATACTCATAATCAGGGGGGAACAAAGATGGTGGGGTAGGTAAATGCCAGTACTTGAAACCTGCAACAACCACTTTGAATGATAACTAAAATACAGAACAACCATCACTCAGAACTGCCTGAAAGCTGGCTGAATGGAAGCCCTACAACTAAAGAAGTAAAGAAGAAAGCACTTTGAGACTGGTAGGAGAGGCAGAGGCATGGAAGAGGCTGGTCCATCACCAATGTGGGCAATTTCTTTAATCCAGAGAGAGATTGTCCTGTGGAGCCTGCTGCAATGGGGAAGGGGTTCCAGCCCCACATCAGACCCCATACCCAGGGTCCCAGAGGTGGGAAGAGAAGTCCCCATAACTCCAGGCTGTAAAAAATAGCAGAGATTGTGGCTGAGAGAAACGGAGACTGCTGGAGACCCATGTATCCCTCTTAAGGGGCCAGGCACAAACTTACTCATACCCATTTCTCTTAGCTCAAACACCAGGAGGTGTTGGGAAACCCAGACACTTATGGTGAGGAGCTGGATTGTCTGGCATCAGGACAAGAACCCAGGGATGGCTTTCTACCTGACAGAAGTGCTCACAGGGGTCATTGTTCCTATGCCAAGACTTTTCCTGTCCCAGGGCTGGCTGGAAACTATATCTGAGTCCCCATCAACCTGGAACACATTATTTGTTCCACTTTGGTGATTCCCTGAGACCCAGCATCCTTTTTGCAGCATGCTGTTTGCATAAGCTTTTCCATATGAATGGTTTGTCCTGGCTCAGGCTTCAGACTTTGCTAAAATCTCTCAAGCAAGCAGCACCTGGGCCCAATGTGCCCCAAATCTAACAATAAAAGGTCCCCCAAGACCCATAACAAGCACTGCCATGCCATGCTTCACAGATGGACCTCACTTGGGCTCTTCCAAACCTCATACAAATAAGAGGAAGAAGCAGACCTCTCTATAGTCTCTGGCAGGTGGCCCCAGACAATACTAATTTTGAACCTCCCTGGACTCCCAAGAGCCAGTGCACCCTGGATACAGCTTCAGACCATACCAAATTACAACTCTATACATTCACAAGTGACATACTCAAGGGACAGACTCAGTGAGCACCATAGTCCTACTGAAGCAAGTCCTGTTCCATAGGAGTGTCTCCTCCACAGCAGCTCTCCTACTGTAATAGCATCCAGTCCCCACAACCAATTGCTCTGCATGTCAATTCCCCCCAATGACACCAATAGTAATCAAGTCTGAGGTATAAGACTGTGTGCACAGCCCACAAATGGGCACACTTGGAGTGCTCAGCTCAGGTGACTGTGGAGGGTAGTCCACTGGGCCCTATAGGATACCTCCTACACAAGGCCACTCTACCAGCTCAAGGAAACATGGCCGCTCTACCAAATACATAGAAACAAACACAGCCAAAATGTGGAGACAAAGAATCATGTCACAAATGAAAGAAACAGAACAGAGAAAACTACTGCATACAGACTTCCAAACAATGGTTATAAGGTTACTCAAGGATTTTCAAGAGACCTTAAAGGGACTTGGTGAGACTCTGAATGATCTTAGTGAGAATTTCAAAGACATTGGGAAAAAAATGTCAGAGATTAAGCATACACTAACTGAAATAAAGAATAACTTACAGGGATTCAACAGCAGAGGATTCCAAGAATCAAATCAATGATGTGAAATATGAGGAAGCAAAAAACACCCAATCAGAAGAGTAAAAAGAATACAAAAATATGAAGATAGTGTAAGGAGTCTCTATGTGATAACTTCAAGCATATCAACATTCATGTCTTGGGGTGTCAGAAGGAGAAGAGAAAGAGCAAAATATTGAAAACCCATCTGAAGAAATAATGACAGAAACCTTTCCCTATCTGGTTAAAGAAATAGACTTACAAGTCCATGAAACACAGAGTCCCAAACAAGAGGAAGCCAAAGAGGCCTACACCAAGGCACATCATAATTAAAATGCCAAGGGTGAAAGATAAAGAATCTTAAAACCAGCCAGAGAAAAGCAGTTAGTTACCTACAAGGGAGCACCCATAGGAATGTCAGCTGACTTCTCAACAGAAACTTTGCAAGCAAGAAGGGACTGGCGAGAAAAATTCAAAGTGATGAATAATAAGAACGTACAGCCAAGAATACTCTACCCAGCTAAACTATCATTTAGAATTGAAAATCAGGTAAAGAGCTTCACAGACAAGAAAAAACTAAAGGAGTTCATCACCACCAAACCACTATTACATGAAATGGTCAAGGGTATTCTTTATTTTTTAATCTTTATAGTTGAAAATATTACAAATGTCCCTTAATTTCCCCCATTAACCTCCTCCACCCCACCCCCATCTCCTACCCCAGGCTTTCACCACCTAATTGTCCACATCCATGGCTTATGCATATATACATATATGGTTTCTGGTTGATTACTGCCCATCCACCCACCCTTCCCCACTTCCCTCTGAGATTTCACATTCTGTTCCATGCTTCCATGGATCTGGATCCTTTCTGATCATCAGGTTTTTTTGTTAATTAGATTCCACATATGAGTGAGATCATGTGATATTTGTCTTTCTCTGACTGACTTATTTCACTTATTATGATACTCTCCAGGTCCCTCCATGCTATCTCAAAGGTAAGAGATTCTTCTTTATTACTGCTGCAGAGTATTTCATGGTCTAACTGTACCACAGATTTTTTATCCACTCATCTACTGATGGGCACTTGGGTTGTTTCCAGATCATAACTATTGTACATTGTGCTGCTATGAACATAGGAGTGCATACTTGTCATTTGTTAACTTGTTGATAGAAGCCATTCTGAAAGGTGTGAAGTGATACCTCATTGTCATTTTAATTTGCATCTCTCTGATGATCAGTGACTTTGAGCATTTTTTCATGTGTCACTTGGCCATCTACATATCCACTTTGGTAAATTGTCTACATAGGTCCTTTGCCCATTTTTTTATTTAATTATTTGTCTTTTGTTAAGTTGTATGAGTTCCTCATATATTGTCAATATTAACCCTTTATCAGATGTATCATTGTCAAATATGGTTTCCCATAGAGTGGGCTCCTTTTATGTTTTGTTGATGGTTCCTTTTACTGTGCAGAAACTTTTTATTTTGATGTAGATCCATTTGTTTATATTCTCCTTCGTTTTCTTTGCCATAGGAGCTGTATCCGTAAACATATTGCTACAAGAGAAGTCTGAGATTTTGGTTTATTCTGGGAGTTTTATTGTTTCCCAACTTAGGGAGTCTTTTCTTTATTTTGAGTTTATTTTTGTGTATGGTGTAAGTTGGTGGTCTAGTCATTGTTTGTATGCATCTGTCCAATTTTCTTGAATGGTATTACTTAAGAAGAAGAAGGAGAAAGAGAATAAAAAATAATAAAATGGCGCCAAAACTGGTTTGGCTCAGTGGATAGAGTACAGGTCTGTGGACTGAAAGGTCCCTGATTCAATTCTGGCCAAGGGCATATGGACACAACCCAAGTAGGGGGTGTGCAGGAGGCAGCTGGTGGAGGATTCTCTCTCATGATGTTTCTAGCTCTCTATCCCTCTCCCTTCCTCTATGTAAAAATTCAATAAAATATATACTTTTAAAAATAAAATAAAATGGCAATAAATACATATCTATCAACAATTCAATCTAAAAATCAAAATAAATTGAGCAAGAAATCTAATGAACAAAATAAACTGGTGAATAAGAATCAGAGGAAAGGGAGAAATAGGTGTGGGAAAAGATTAACCAAAGATCTTATATGCTTATATGCATTACAAATGGACACTGACAATAGGGTGTTGAAGGCCTGGGGTGGGAACTGGTTAGAGGCAGACTATGGGGGGAGAGAGGGAAGGGACATCTGTAATACTTTCAACAATAAAGATTTTTCTAAATAATTATTCTTCTTTAGAAAAAAAAAACTTTTAGCTTGTTAACGAACCTTAGTATAAACTGAATGCTTGACGATGGGCCACCACATTACCATGCAACCTGACTTGTCTGTGCACTAGGGAAAAGGAAATAATCAGATATTTTAGGGGTTACTGGACACAGGCCCTGAACTGACTGACCCTAGTTCCATCATAAAAGGAGTGTTTTCTGACCACCAAGTCAGAAAACTAGGCATGGACAGTGGGACTGCATCATCAAGTGGAAATGATATATATACGATATGGCTTGACCAAGCCTGAAGTCACAAGTAAGTTACATGAACAAGTAGCTTGAATATCCATGGCCCCCAATCCTGCTACACTGTTCTCTCTCCCAATCACAGCTGTGGGAAGTTCCCTATAATATGTTGATGGAGGAAACTTGGGACTGGTTTATAGAGGGTTCTGTGTGATATGCAAGCACCATTGGACAGTGGACAGCTGCAGCACTACTGCCCCTTACTGGGACATCCCTGAAGTACAGGGTTGAAGGGGAATCCTCTCAGAGGGCAGAGTTTCAGACGTGAAACTAAGTGTTCACTTTGCTTGGGAAGAGAAAAGGCCAGATGTGTAATTAGATACCAATTTACAGGTTGTGGCTGATGATTTGGCTGAATGTCAAAGACTTGAACATGATTGGATAACTGGTAACAAAGAGGTCTGGGGGAGAAGCATATGATAGACTTCTCTGAATACTCACTATTTGGCTCAGGAGAGGAGGATTTTCATAATCAAGTGGATAGGATGATCTGTTCTTTTGTGCCAGTCATACCCTGTCTGTAGCCAGGCCTGTCATCACTTGCTGGGTGCATGAACAAAGTGGCCATGATAGCAGGAATGGAGGATATGCAGCATAGACCTCCACTCACCAAGGCCAACCTGGCTATAGCCACCTCTATGTGGCCAATCTGTCAGCTCAGAGACCAACACAGGGCCCCTGACATGGCCCCACTCCCCAGGGTGATCAGCAGCTTCCCGGTGGCAGTTTGATTACATGGACTTCTTCCATCATGGAAAGGGAGTGTTTCATTTCATTGGAATAGACACTCACTCTGGATACAGATTTGCCTTCCCTGAACACATGCTTCTGCAAAAGCTACCTTCCATTGACTCAGAGAAAGCCTCTCTTATATCGTGGTACTCCCATATCATTTTTTCTGATCAGCAGACTCACCTCATGGCATATGAAATGCAGCAGTGGGTACATGCCCATGGAATTTACTGATTTTGCCATCCTGAAAGCAGCTGGCTTGATAGAAACATGGAATGGACTTTTGGAAACTCAGTGGCACCAGATGGGTGCCAACACCTTGCAGGCTGTGGGAAAGTATTCCAGGAAGCCATATATTCTGTTTTTCCCATAGTTGAGATTCACAGGCCCAGGAATCAATGGGGGGAAATGGGAATGACACTTCTCATCATTATCTCTAATAATCTGCCAGCAAATTTTCTGCTCCATGTCCCCAACACATTATGCTCTGCTGGCCTAGAGGTCTTGCTTCCATCAGGAGATGCAATAATGACTCTTTTTTTTGACACATCAGGATTCTCAAGCTATCCAGAAAGTGCAGAACCTTGGAGAGCGCCAATCTCAGCTTCCTCCTTTCCTCACAGGGGTCAGGGGCTAGTGTACCAGAGATTGTGAGGGGACAACCACTACAGGGCCAGCTGCCTAGAATGGGAACAGGGAAGACCACTGACTGAGGCTATCCACAGAGGCCAAGTTATGTCCTGTTATCTGAGTTCCCAGGACCCAACATAGGGTCTGACTCATAACAGATGCTCAGCAAATACTCATTAAATGGCCCAGCCAGCATGGCTCAGCAGTTGAGCATCAGCTTCTGAACTAGGATGTCATGGTTCAGTTTCCAGTCCAGTCACATGCTCTGATTGCAGGCTTGACCCCCAGTAGGAGATGTGCAGGAGGCAGCCAATCAATGATTCTCTCTCATCATTGATGTTTCTCTTTCTCCCTCTCCCTTCCTCTCTGATAACCCAGGTTGGAGCATGTTCCACATAAACACAGAGGCATTGGTGTCTGCAATCCAGATATGTGCCCTGACTGGGAATCATACTGTGACCTCTTGATTCATAGGTAGATGTTCAACCACTGAGCCACTGAGACATACTGGCCAAGTTCTTGTAGTTTTTTTGTTTTGTTTTTTTGTTTGTTTGTTTTGTTTTGTTTTGTTTTTCCCCATGGATAGGCCTGTACCCCTTTTAGTTATCAAAAAAGGACATTTCTAACCAGGAGAGGTTGGAACTCCCTTCATTCCCAGAAAACCATAATACTCCCTATCTCTACCTTAAGAATGACTGACTTCTCCTGGGGGAGAAGCTAGCTAAAAGAGTTCTTTCTCTTCTTACAGAAACATAGCATGTTGCAAACTCTGGCTTCACCACCTCAGATGGAGTCAGGCCTGGGAAAGAAGAGAGTCCATCATGACCACAAAGGAATCAGGGCACAACTCCCTGTAGAGGGTCCCTTGGGAATGCACATGGATGACTTTTAAATTAATGTCAGCTGAGGATTGCGAAACAAGATGGGGGCCTAGGTAGTCTCCTCAGCTGCCGCCTCATCAACAATTTGGGGGAAAACAACAGCTAAAATCGAAAGAGATCACATCAGATCCACAGGAGAGCTGGTGGAATGGGATGGCTGCAACTAGAGGAAAGGAAAAGCGCTGCTGCCGCCATGTGGAGTTTAAAGCCTCAGTGGAACCGGAGCCGACTGAGCTGACACCAGTGAGGAAGGCCCCCCAAGAGCAGAGCTCACCCTGTCCTGGGCCCAGGGAATGGGCTGCCTCAGAGCCTGGCCTCCACGCCGCAGCCCTCCTGGCATGCCCGATGTGGGAGCGAGGGAACTGCCACTGGGCTGAGGCTGCACCTTCTGCTCCCGCCCGGAGCGAGCCACCTTGAAGCCCAGCCTCTGTGCCTGCAGCCTTTCCAGCCCGCCAGCCATGCTAGCCAGGGAGCCGGCACAGGGCCATGTCCGCGCCTTCCGCTCGCAGCTCCAGCGAGCCCTTTGTCTCCTCACCAACGGACTGGGCCAGAACCTCTGCCAAGGCCCCGAGGGCCAGAGCCAAGGCAGAACAGACTTGCTCGTGGAGCGTGATGGAGAACCGAGAGGTTATGCCAGAGCACTCTTTGCAGCCTGGGACTCTGGACACCTAAACCTGGGGGACTCTGAAAGCCAGAACGTGTGAAGTGTGGGCGGCAGATGATACTGTGGTGGAGGAGGCCAGAGCCTCCCCATTCTTCCCCCTTGTCGTCCTCCTGCTCGCTGGCAGCAGTGGGCCGGGGCCCAGGGGAGAGTCAAAAAGGATCCTATCTAAACCACAGGAAAGCTGGTGGAGGGGGAAATCTACAACTGAAAGAACGAGGAGTGCTGCTGCCACCATGTGGAGTTTGGAGCCACAGTGGAGTCCCTGCGGGCTGTGAGGAGGGCCCGCCCTTCCTTGGGCCCAGGGGGTGGGCCGCCTCGGAGCCCGGCCTCCATGCCCGCATACTTCCTGGCCCGCCCACCTTGCCTGCGTGGGAGGCAGCACAGGGCCTCGGCCACGCCTTCCGCTCGGGGCCAGAGGGAGGCCTTCGCCCTTCTGTCCCCCTCGACTCAGGGCCTGGCCAGAGCCTCTGCTGAGCCCCCGAGAGCCATCACCAAGGCAGAGCATACTCGTGGAGCATGACAGAGGACCAAGAGGTAGTACCCAAAACACTCTTGCGGCCTGGAACTCTAAACACCTAAATTGGGGGGACTGAAAGCCTGAACGTGTGAAATCAGAGCTGCTGAGGTTGCTAGGGTGGAGTCAGCCGGAGCCTCCCCCTTTCCCCCCCTGGTCATCCTCCGGCTGGCCTGCGGCTTGGGCCCCTGGGGATCCAGGATAGGAGGGCATCAATAAATGGTCCAGATGGGCCATGTGGCCCGGTGAGGCCCTTGTGACCCAGGGGAGTGGTGTGGCCTGTGACCCGGGGGAGCCGTGTGACCTGGTGGGGGCGGTGGGACCCGGGGGAGCCATATCTCCCAGGGGAGTGGTGGGACCCAGGGGTGCTGGGTCCCCCGGAGAGCCTAGTTCCCCGGAGGAACGGTGGGACCAGGGGGAGCCGTGTCACCTGGGGGGCGGTGGGACCCGGGGGAGCCATGAGCCTCAGGAGAGCCGTATTCCCCGGGGGAGCGGTGGGACCCACGGGAGCCCCTATGTTCATAGCAGCACAATTTACAATAGCTAGGATTTGGAAAGAGGCTAGGTGCCCGTCAACACATGATTGGATCAGAAAACCATGGTACAGATTGCAACAAGATGGCTGCAGAGGTAAAAGCCTAACTGCAGCTGCACTCAACAATTTCAAAAAATACAACTAAAATATAAAGTGGACACTATCCAGAACTACAGTAAAGTTGACTGACTGGAAATTCAACAACTAGAAGGAAAGAGAAAACCTGAAGGACAATCAAAGGAACTGTAAAAGCCTAAGGTACTGAGACAAGGTGCACGTGCGGGGAGAGGACGGAGCCGGAGAGGAGGGGCGGCTGAGTGCCTGGCTGGTGTTCCCTAGCGGGAAGGAGATGAAAGCTCAGGACTGTGCTGAACCCCAACTCTGACTGCACTGAACCCCAGTTCTGAGTGAGACCCTGGGGTCCCAGGCTCATACAGAGGGAATCTGGGCTGTAAGGCAGAAGCTCAGCCTAGCGGCGGAAGGCATAGCCCCAGAGTCTCGCACATTTGCGCGCAGAGGACAGACTGTTTACTAAGCTGCTGAATTGCCCCAGCGGGAAGGACTCAAAAGCTCAGGACTGTGCTGAGCCCCAGTTCAGACTGCACTGAACCCCAGTCCTGGGCAAGACCCTCGGGCCCCAGCCTCATACAGGGGGAATCTGGGCTGTAAGACAGAAGCTCAGGGGATCAGCGAAATGCAGAGCCCCTGAGTCTCGCACATTGCGTGCACAGAGGACAGACTTGCCCTAGCAGGAAGGAGACATAAGCTCCGGACTGTTCTTAACCCCACTTCCAACTGCTCTGAACCCCAGTTGTGGGCTTGTTGGGGGAGAGACTACACTGTCTGGTAGCGGGCAAAACTCTAGAGTGCCTTTCTCTCAGAGGTGCTTGCAGCGAGTACCAAAGGACACTGAGGTACAGTGATACTCAGGAACCTCAGAGGGCGGGGCTAACAGGAAGCCAAGGCTGTAGGCTCCACCCTGAAACTCTGCCCCATCCAAGCTGAACTCAGAGGCTTTTGCAGGTTTCCAAGTCTAGTGGAATAAGGTTGTCTCCTGGCATAGACACAGCTGATCCTCCCAACCTACCAACTCAGGGAAGCAGCAAAAATGCTGAAACGAGGAAACAGATCACAAATGAAAGAAATGGAGGACAAAAAGCAACTGGATATAGAGTTCAAAACTACGCTTATAAGGTTGTTCAACAATCTCTTAGAAAAGGCCGATAAAATAAATGAGACCTATGAGGATATGAAAAGGGATCAACAAGAAATAATAAAGGGTCAACAAGAAATAATAAAGGGTCAACTAGAAATAAAGAACACATTCTCTGAAATAAAAAATATTATACAGAGTCCTAAAAACAGATTGGAAGATTGCAAGAATCAAGTCCAAGATTTGGAACGCAAAGAGACAGAGGACACTCCTCAGAAGCAAGAAGATAAGAGAATCCAGAAAGTTGAAGATGGTGTAAGAAACCTCTGGGACAACTTCAAGTGAACCAACATCAGAATTATGGGCATCCCAGAAGATGACAGAGAGCAAGATACCGAAAACATATTGAAAGAAATAGTGACAGAAAACTTCCCCCACCTGGGGAAAGAAATATCTTACACGTCCAGGAAGAACAAAGAACCCCAAACAAAAGGAATCCAAAGAGGACCACACCAAGACACATCATAATTAAAATTCCAAGAGCTAAAGACAAGGAGAGAATATTAAAAGCAGCAAGACAAAAGCAGGTAGTTACCTATAAAGGGGCACCCATACGACTGTCAGCTGATTTCTCAACAGAAACCATGCAGGCCAGATGGGAATGGCAAGAAATATTCAAGGTGATGAATAACAAGAACCTACAGCCAAAAATACTCTACCCAGCAAAGTTATCACTCAGAATAGAAGGCCAGATAAAGAGCTTCACAAATAAATTTAAGCTAAAGGAGTTCATCACTGCCAAGCCAGAATTATATGAATTGCTAAAAGGGGTTCTTTAGTAAGAGGAAGAAAATAAAGATAAAAATTATGAACAGACACGTAACTATCAACAAGTGAGTCTAAAAACCAAGGGAAGTAAAAATCATGATGAACAATATTAACTGGTGAATATAATCGAATCAGAGGTATGGAAGGGGAGTGGACTGATGATTCTGGGGGAAATGGGGAGTGGGGTGGGGTGGGAAGAGACTGAACATAAAATGCACCTATGGATGAGGACAATGGGGGATGGGGAAAGGGCAGAGAGTTGAATGGGAACTTGGTGGAGGGGAGCAATGGAGGGGGGGGAATGAGGAACATTTGTAATAATATGAACAATAAAGATTTATTTTAAAAAAAAGAAAACCATGGTACATCTACACAATGGAATACTATGCTGCCATAAAAAAGAAGGAATTCTCATCATTAGCATCAACCTGGATGGAACTGGAGAACATCATGCTGAATGAAATAAGCCAGTCAATGAAAGAGAAACACCACATGTTCTCACTCATTTATGGATAATAAAGAACATTATAAACTAATGAACAGAAAGATAGTAATAGTGACAGTAAAGCAACAAGCATACTGTCAAATGACAGCGGGATGGATAGGGTGATCTGGGGGAGATAAGAGATCAACTGAAGGATTGGTATGGACGCATATAAGTAGAACCAATGGACACAAAACTCTGGGGAGGGACGGCATGTATGGGAGGCGGGGGAGAGGGGAAATGGAAAGCAATGTACACATATAATACCTTAATAAAAAAATTAATGTCAGCTAAGTCCGAGGTGCCTGGCATGGCCATCCCCCAGAAATGGCCTCCCAAAATGTTGGAGACTGTTATCAGTACAGATTTCTTATCTTAATCTATGTGCATGGAATGAAGAACAAATAGGACCTTGACTTACCCAGTTCTTGATATGCTAAATCCCAGGAAGGAGGGAATGAATAGGACCTGGGCACACCCAAAACTTATTTGACCTTAAAGCCCTCTCTGGAAATCAATAAATGCACTGTGTTGTCTGTGGTGGGTGGTTGACTGTCCCTCTATCAGAGTGACAGCATCCCACCTGGATCCCAGCTTGATTCTATTTCTGTGTCTTGGTCCCTTTTTTCCCTCTTTAATTTATTTTTTTTAATATATATTTTATTGATATTTTTACAGAGAGGAAGGGAGAGAGATAGAGAGCTAGAAACGTCGATGAGAGAGAAACATCGACCAGCTGCCTCCTGCACACCCCCTACCGGGGAGGTGCCTACAACCAATGTACATGCCCTTGACCGGAATCGAACCTGGGATCTTTCAGTCCGCAGGCCGACGTTCTATCCACTGAGCCAAACCGGTTTTGGCCCTCTTTAATTTCTTAATTCCCAGTTCCTGCACTCAGGAGCTTGTAATTTTCCAAATGGGTCGCGGAAAACAGAGAAACAACCTCCCCACAACTACCCATCACAGGGTCCTGGTGGTCTCCAGAAAACATCTCACCAGCCACTTCATGATGTCCTGGGGAACAAGGGGAACTTCTCATGTAGAATGGGACAAGACAACCCTGAATCTGTGTGGTCCCTTCTATCTCAGAGGAACTGAGGGTCTCATAGGACCTCCCCTTCCTGTGGCTGAGTATCTATGTGCAGCTTCTAAGTTCCTGGGCCATGTAGAAAGGCCTAGAGCAGGTGACAGACAGGGACACAGATGAGTTGGATGCAATGCCACAGGGCAATCTATCGACCAGCCCCATAGGCTGGTGCCCTCTCTAGAAACACTTAAGAGAACCCTCACCTGGTCCTTCCTTTGAAACTTGGGGACAAAGAGCTCCTCCTAAGACAACACATCCCCCATGAGGATGGAGGGTTGGAGGAGAAGGTTCTCCTGACACTGGATCAGGATTCCTCTGGACAACACCTGTCCTCTCACTGGCTTACACAGCCCTGGGATGAAGTCAGGCAACGAGTGACCCACAGTGACCGGGACCTGAGGTGAATGGCCACTCAGCCTTGAGGTCAGAGCCCATCTCTGCCCAGGGCTCAGGTCAGCTCAGGGTCAGCTCCCACCCTCTGGAGCAGGTCAGCATTCCTGGTGCAGCCCCTGACATTGGCCACAGGTCTCCTTCTGTCTTCCAGATGGCAACATTGAGACACACAGAGGACACACATGAAATCAACACATAATATGGCTTTGGCTAAGGAGTGAAAAAGAACCTGATTTCCATATCACAGACCCTTCTGGGTTCCTCCCACATGTCTACTCTGAACCACCTGTTCCTTCCAGGGGCCAAGGAGCACCTGCTCTGCCAAAGGTCTCTATGCTTCTCCCCACTCCCTGCCTGGCATCACCCATGAGCAAGATGGGGTGACCACAGAAAATCCCCCCAGGCAGAGCGGACAAGGGCTGCTCCAATGGTCAGGGAGCAGAAGGGACAGTCTCAGCCAACAGACCCAGAAAGATAGGGTCTCCCTGAAATTGTCCCTGTAGACAAGATATCCCACAGCCACCTGACCTCCCACCAACATCTTATTCCCAGGATACCCTGGAACACCCAGTCCTGGTCTCCAACCCTAGCAGTATAAGTCAAGCTGGTGACACTTGGAGAGAAGGTAGGTCCCCTCTTCAGTCATCACCCAGCTTGCCCCTTACCCATCCCCAGAGTCCTCTCTGTGGCCTTCCTGCTGGGAAGAAATCCAACCTTCCCACTGCTTTTGAGAACATGGGGAAGACCCAGTGCCAAGCTGGGTTGAATGTCACAAATGGAAATAATCCCCAGGTTTGGGGACCTTCAGGGTAATCTGTGTGGTGCTGACAGACCCAGGTGCAAGACCAGGACACAGCAGAAACCAATGCTGGGGTGAGAGGGCTGTCTTCCCAGCAAAAGGGGTCTCCATCAGCCTTGCTATTGAAAATGTGCTCCAATGCTCTTGCAATTTTTTAAATATATTTTTATTGATTTCAGATAATAAAGCAGAGAGAGAGATAGAAACATCAATGATGAGAGAGAATTATTGATTGGCTGACCCCTGTATAACACCAGTGGTGGTCAAGCCTGCAATCCAAACATATGAGCGGGAATCAAACTGTGACCACTTTACTCATAGGTGGATGTTCAACTACTGAGCCACACTGGCCAAACTCTTGTAGTCTTTTAACAACAATTTAGATATTTATAAGAAATGTCAACTGTAATATTAAGTTGTATTTATTAATAAACATTGGAGCCCTGGCCAGTGTCGTTCAGTGGTCAGAGCATTAGCCCATGTACCAAAGGTCCAGGATTCAAGTTCAAGACAAGGGAACCTACCTGGGTTGAAGGTTTGCTCCCAGACCCAAGCCAGGCGTGTGCAGGGGGCAACCAAACCAATTGATGTGTCTTTTTCACATTGATGTTTCTCTCTCTCTCTCTCTCTCTCTCTCTCTCTGAAAAAAAAAACAAGAAAAAAAACACTTGGGTGAGGATTGAAATAATGATGATGATAATAATAATAATAATAATTAGAAGAAGGAGGAGGAGGAGAAGAAGAAGCCTTAGATTTTCATTTCTGTGTTTTGTTCACTGCTGGATGGCCAGCTTCTTAAAAGGGTTTGGATGAGCAGTATAAATTCAACAAATATTTGGTGAATGGGTGGAAAAGAAAAAGAGATAGAGAAAGAGAGAGAGAGAAAGAGAGAGACAAAGACAGAAGAAGAAGAAGAAGAAGAAGAAGAAGAAGAAGAAGAAGAAGAAGAAGAAGAAGAAGAAGAAGAAGGAGAAGAAGAAGAAGAAGGAGAAGAAGAAGAAGAAGAAGAAGAAGAAGAAGAAGAAGAAGAAGAAGAAGAAGAAGAAGGAGGAGGAGGAGGAGGAGGAGGAGGAGGAGGAGGAGGAGGAGGAGGAGGAGGAGGAGGAGGAGGAGGAGGAGGGGGAGGGGAGGGGGAGGAGGAGGAGGAGGAGGAGGGGAGGAAGAAAGGGGGGAGGGAGGGAGGGGGAGGAAGGGAGGAAGGAAGGAAGGAAGGAAGGAAGGAAGGAAGGAAGGAAGAAATGAAGAAAGAAGAGTGTTTCACAGTCCAGTGAGATCAACCCCCACTGAGAGCTTGCCAGAGGAAGGGTCTCTGGTCCACCGCACATCTGCAGAGTCAGAACCTGCATTTCTAACTGGATCAGACCCTCCCTGAGCACAGGAGGTGAATGGGGCTCCTGAACTCCCACATAATGGGTCTTAGCCTGGCGGACATCCACGTTAGTTGGGCAGTTGATGAAGCATCATTGCTATAGAATCCTGTAGGCATCACCGTCTTTACTAAGTTCCACAAGTGACCGCGTGCACAATGGGATGACATCCCTGCAACAAGAGTTCCTTCCTGATGTCACTCCAGGACTCCTGCTCTGAAACAAACCAGAAAGGTTATGAGAGGCCCCAGGGGGCGCTGCTGTGCTCGCAACTTGGAGCTCTGGGGAATGCCCAGACCCTGATGTCCTAGCTTGTGCTTGTCCAAAGGGGTCATGCTTGCTAGAGGGTGAGTGGGAGGTGGGGGAGGGGAATGGGGGGGGTAGTGATGGGGATGGAGAAGTGTCAGTGTGGGAAAAGGCAGAGGTCTCAGCAGTTCCTAGGGTCTGAAGGTGAATGAGAAGCGGGGGAGAGAGGAATTGGGGGAGGGAAAGGAAGAGTTCCAGGCATAGACCCCGCTGCCATCCCCTTGACAGGGGAAGTACTCAGAAGCCTGAGGACACTCACCACAACTGGAAAAGGACAGCAGATCACCCGCTTCAGGAGAGCAGTGCCTGTGAGCGTTTCTGAAGTGGAAGATTTTCTCACAAAGGGAAAGACCATGAAGTCCCCTTCAGTCCCTGCTCACAGAGGGTGCGTCCCCTGGCAGGGGCTCATGCTGACCAGTAAGGAGAGGAAAATCCCTGGGGTGGACAGGAAAAGGGAGAGCCAGAGACTGGCTGGGGTCTCCTGGGTATAACAGCGCTCTGAAAGGGGACAGAGGGATTCTGTTTGGACCTGAGGGAGAAGACAGTGGAGCAGAGTAGGATGGGGGAGGGGGCTCAGCAGCAGGGCAATCGCATGATCTGGAGCTGGTGAGGGGCAGGAAAACCTAGATCATCGTAAGTTTTACAAATTACTCATGACTGAGAAATAATTCCTGAAAACTGATAATAACAATTTGTGTCAGGGTGACACAAGAAAAACCTAACTAGGGGCACTAAGTGTTGTCTTTCCCACCAACCTCAGAACTGGGCACATGCACCCCAGCGGGTGCAGGACCCTGGGAACATTTAGTCATTCACCCGCAAGTATTTGTAGCCTGTTGCAAGCACTAGGGGTGCAGCAAGATCAGATAAGCCCTTTCCCCCTGGAGCTCATGTTCCATGGGCAGGAGACAGACATGGAAACAACTACAAGTGCCTTGAAGGAAACAGAGCAGGAACAGGTCAGAAAGTGAAAACAGCATCTTTAAAGGGTCAGTGGAGGTTACTCCCAAGGGATGTCCCTGAGTGTCAGCAGAGGTGTGAGGACAGTGAGGAGCAGAGCTGGGCAGATGGGCAAACAGCTTGGAAAGTTCTTAAAACAGAAATAAATAACAGGTTCAGAGGTGCTGAAGTCAAGGTAGCCATGTTGCTGACCTTGACCACAGGAGACACACACATACTCTGACCAAGGTGGAGAGATGAAGAGACCTGCTCAGGTCCCAGGCCCTCATCTCTCCTTCCCAGTACAGAGCTCCAAATATTGATCAACTTCTCTCTTTCCCCCTAGCCTCACTCCTAACCTTCTGGAGCCTGCCCACCACAGCCCAGGTCACCATTGAATCAGTGCCGCCCAATGCTGTCAAAGGGAATGATGTGCTTTTTCGTGTCCACAACCTGCCTGGGGATCTTCGAACCTTTGGCTGGTACAGAGGGAAAATAAGAGCGTATAATAAAATTTTATTCCATGTAATAGACACTCAAAGAACTCTCCTCGGGTCTGCATACAGTGATAGAGAGATATTGTACCACAATGGATCCCTCCTTCTCCAGAACATCACCCTGAACGACACCGGACAGTATAGCCTACAAATCATAGACCAAGATTTTCAAAGCAAGCAAATATTTGGACACGTCAGTGTATACCGTGAGTGAATGCTTTTTTTTCTTTTTTTTCTTTTTTTACTTACACACATATATTTTATTTTTTTTAAAATAAATCTTTATTGTTCATATTATTACAAATGTTCCTCATTTCCCTCCCTCCATTGCTCCCCTCCACCAAGTATCCATCCCACCCTCTGCCCTTTCCCCATGCCCCATTGTCCTCATCCATAGGTGCAGTTTATGTTCAGTCTCTTCCTGCCCCCCCCATCACGCCCCATTTCCCCAAGAATCATCAGTCCACTCCCCTTCCATACATCTGATTCTATTATATTCACCAGTTGATATTGTTTATCATGATTTTTTACTTCCCTTGGTTTTTTAGATTCTTTTGTTGATAGTTACGTATTTATTGTTCATATTTTTTATCTTTATTTTCTTCCTCTTCCTAAAGAACCCCTTTTAGCAATTCATATAATTCTGGCTTGGCGGTGATGAACTCTTTTAGCTCAAATTTATTTGTGAAGCTATTTATCTTGCCTTCAATTCTGAGTGATAGTTTTGCTGGGTAGAGTATTTTTGGCTGTAGGTTCTTGCTAGTCATCACCTTGAATATTTCTTGCCATTTCCATCTGGCCTGCATGGTTTCTGTTGAGAAATCAGCTGACAGTCATATGGGTGCTCTTTTATAGGTAACTACCTGCTATTGTCTTGCTGCTTTTAATATTCTCTCTTTGTCTTTTTCTCTTGGAATTTTAATTATGATGTGTCTTGGAGTGGTCCTCTTTGGATTCTTTTTGTTTGGGGTTCTGTGTGCTTCCTGAACTTGTAAGTCTATTTCTTTACCCAGGTAGGGGAAGTTTTCTGTCACTATTTCTTACAATATGTTTTCGGTATCTTGCTGTCTGTCATCTTCAGGGTCGCCCATAATTCTGATGTCGGTTCGCTTGAAGTTGTCCCAGAGGTTTCTTACACTATCTTCAACTTTCTGGATTCTCTTGTCTTCTTGCTTATGTGGAGGAGTGTTCTCTGGCTCTTTGTGTTCCAAGTCTATGACTTGATTTTTGCAATCTTCCATTCTGTTTTTAGGACTCTGTATAATATTTTTTATTTCACAGAATATATTCTTTATTTCCAGTTGATCCTTTATCATTTCTTGTTGATCCTTTATTATTTCTAGTTGCTCCCTTTTCATATCTTCATAGGTCTCATTTATTTTATCGGCCTTTTCTAGGAGATTCTTGAACAACCTTATAATCTTGGTTTTGAACTCTATATCCAGTCGCTTTTTGTCCTCCATTTCTTTTGTCTGTGATCTGTTTTCTTGTCTCGGCATTTTCGCTGCTTCCCTGAGTTGCTAGGTTGGGAAGATCAGCTGTGTCTATGCCAGGAGACAGCCTTATTCCACTAGACTTGGAAACCCTGTCTCTGTACCTTAGGTTTTTACAGCTCCTCTGATTGTCCTTCTGGTTTTCTCTTTCCTTCTAGTTGTAGAATTTCCAGTCAGTCAACTTTCCTGTAGTTCTGGATAATGTCCACTTTATATTTTAGTTGTTTTTTGAAATTGTTGAGTGAGGCTACAGTTAGGCAGTTACCTCTGCCACCATCTTGGGTTTTTGTTATTATTGTTTGTTTGTTTGTTTGTTTGTTTGTTTGTTTGTTTGTTTTTTGTGAGTGATTGCTTTCTAACCTCTGGGTGCCAGGTGGGTGAACTCTACTTCACACAGGACTGACAGCTCTGGACTCTCCTCCATCATCCTCTGCATCATGTCCCAGGTTGGGTTTGGGCATTTAGTGCAGGACTCACCCAGTGGAGACAAACTTTCTAAGGTCAGAGTTCCCTTCCCAGATTCCAGCCCTGCAGACATTCTCCACAGAGTGAAAGGCCATTCTGATGGGAGAGACTCAGCAGAGAGAGACCAGTCTTAGTCCAGGTCCTGGGCCCCTCCCATCACCATGACCTTGAGAAAGACCCTGCAGGGCTGGTCAGGACATGGACTGATGGGAACCCAGATTCCTCACAGAGCTCAGCAAAAAGGGGCAGCCCCTCCCCAGACATCAGTCCCAGGGCTTCTGACTCCAGGGTCCCTGAGGAGCCTGTGTCAGGTTGGGTTTGTTCTGTGGAAGGATTGACTGGGAGCAACCATTTCCCAGGTACCCAAACCATAAGGCTTCTGAGCTGGTTACCAGCCAGGGCTCAGCCTCCATCTGGGCAGAGATGGAGCCTGGTCCTTCACCCGAGACCATGTGAGGACAGCAAAGGTGGACTGGCTCCCAGGCCTTTAGCCAACTGCCCTGGGGGACATAGCAGAATCCAGAGGAAGGTCAGCATCCCAAGAGAGGAAGAGAAGATGCTCCTAACAACTCCTTGTCTACCAAGGATCTGGCCAGGGAGTCCTCTCTCATGGACACATAACAGATGATGTTAACTTGGGAAGCTCCTCTTTTTTAAGCTTTAAGTCAGCAAATTTCAAAAAATTTAATATTCATTCAAAGACAACATGGCAAACCTAAGCCCATTCACCATTTATTCTGTTTTATTCTGGGAAAACTGAGTTACAGGGGGCTACAGCACTCAATCAGAGTCACGCAGACCATGACTGGTCAATCAGAATCATTCAAAGGTCTTTCTGCAGTAACAGCCCATCCTTGCCTCCACTCCAAGGGCCTTATTATGCATTTGTAGACCCTGAAACCAACTATTGCTTCAGATCCTTTTTTCTTAGGTGTCCCCAACACTGAGGGAGATGTTTTGGTCTGAGAAGTGATAACAAATGGAGAATTGATCTGCCTTTGATTCTAGAATCAAATTACCTGCAGTAACATTCAGAGTCACTAACATTCAGAGTCAGTGCTGGGAGCACCGAGGCCCTCCCGTCAGGTGGCCGATCCACACCTCCTTGCACTGGACTGGAAACCACTTGTTTCCTGATGTGTTACTATCACTGCCAGTAGGTATAAAGGTAAGGACGTTGCCTTCTCACTCCTCACTGCCAGTAGGTATAAAGGTAAGGACGTTGCCTTCTCACATCTACAGCCAGCTCAGTGACCAACAGGTAGCACATACCCCATTGCTTGTGATGAAGTAGGAAAGAATTGTGGTCAAGAATGAATGATAATCTCTACAGAGACTGGAACCTGGATGCAGAGTTCCATACCCAGGTTGCATCCCTCTGACCAACTGTCTCTGATTACCTCCCTTCCAAACTTCCCCCAGAAGCCAAGCCTCATGGTGACTGTGGCGCGGTTCCACTGTGGAAGGTTGTTCCAGCCTGCATTGGTCCTGCCTTGGGACAGTGGTGGGATCTTGGTCCCTGGGGTCTTTGAAATCACCTGTAACCGCATTGCTCACTACCAAGTACATTTCTGGGACTTTCTGTGCTTTCCATTATCCTCATCTGCCTCCTCCTTCACTCCAGTTACACTACCTTATTCTGCTCTGCTTCCACCACTGTGCAGTCTCCCCAGATTGTCCTGCTAACAACTGTGTCCAGACCCATCCTCCCAGGCAATAGGAGAGGACACAGAATTCAGTGGAAGCAGCACCCTCACCTCCATCAGCAACCAGTTTACCAGGTAACCAGGAGATAGAGTTTCTGATGGGCTACCATCCGGGCTCCTTTCTCTCCAACCCCTATGCCCCCATGATCCAACAAGAGGGACAGGCCACCTGAGCCAGGTCTGTAATGTCCTTGTTATCCATTGACCTACTCTCTGCATGACTCAACCAGGGAGTCAAAGGCAGAAGGACAGGTCTCAGTCCCCAAAGCTCATGTTCACCCATCTCCCCTGACCCATGCATGAATCTCCCTCCTCCTGGTTTGAGGCTCCCATTCCTCTCACTGGCTCCCGAGACCTTCCCAGGGTGAGCCTGGTGACCCTGCACCATCTGACTGGTTCAATGACTATTTCATTCACGTGTTCTCATGATGACACCTTGACCACAGGGTGTGATTCTCTCAGATTGTGAGATCCACCAGCCACTCTGCTTTCTCTGAGACGCTGCCCATTTGGATGAAATTGACTAAACTCCAGTTTTTTCCCGAGTTAGAAAGACAATGAAGAGCACATGCAATGTACCCAAGTGGGGGCTCCTCTCGATCTGCCTGACTCTCCATAGACACAGAAAGGGACCTTCTCCCCAACTTTACTAACATGGCACATGTACTTTTTACCAATATGGTTTCATCCCTCCCTTTATATAGCAGAGACACCTGGGATCACCCCTGGGGCACATCTGTTCTTGTAGCAGAAATCACCTTCTCTCTATCCCAGGGACTCCCTCATTTCAAACCCACTGTAGCATCTTCCTTTGGTAACAGTTTGACCCAGTTGGATGGGAGAACTTGGTCTATGATCTTAAGTGCTCTTTGGGGCATGAGTGATTTTCACATGTTCTTTCACTGTTTAACTCAAAATCTATCTCATAACTGCCAAACACAAATGGTGTATGAAGGGCTATATTTTCAGCAAGTTCATGCTCCCCCAATGTCCACAAGCCCCCCTTCTGTAAGTGCTATTGTCTGAGTGTTGAGGAAGGATCCCTGCCCTCTTCAGTGGTAGAAAGGACATTACAGACCAAGGACAGAGAGCCTGGCTCTGCTGCCATCGCCAGCCAGCTCCCCCAGTCCCTCATTCTTTTTTAAATTATTTCTGGACTTGGCTCTGCCCTTTCCGGGGTCACTGTCTCATGTCAGTCACCAGTGAACTCCTGGGCACATATTCATTACCCAGCAACCTGAGTACTGAACTAACAATCAGACTTGCTTCTGATTTCCCGTGTATTGTTTCTGTTTCTTTTTTTAAAATAAATCTTTATTGTTCAGATTATTAAAATGTCCCTCCTTTTTCCTTCTATAGCTACCCTCCACCCGACCCCCCCCAAAAAAACAATGCCCTTACCCTCACCACTGTCCTCATCCATAGGTGTAAGATTTTTGTTCAATCTCTTCCCACAACCCTCACACCCACTTCCCCCCCCCCCAAGAATTGTCAATTCACTCTCTTTCTATGCCCCTGATTCTATTATATTCACCACTTTAATATTCTGTTATCATACTTTTTATACACTTGATTTTTAGATTCACTTGTTCATAGATATGTATTTGTTGTCATTTTGTTATTCATAATTTTTATGTTTACCTTTGTTTTCTTCTTCCTCTTCTTAAAGTATACCCTTCAGCATTTCATATAATTCTGGTTTGGTGGTGATGAACTCCTTTCGTTTTTTCTAATCTGTGAAGCTCTTTCTCTGACCTTCAATTCTAAATAGTAGCTTTGCTGGGTAGAGTAATCTTAGTTGTAGGTTCTTGCTGATCAACACTTTGAATATTTCTTGCCACTCCCTTCTGGCCTGCAGAGTTTCTGTTGAGAAATCAGCTGACAGTCGTATGGGTACTCCCTTTTAGGGAAATAACTCTTTTTCTCTTGCTGCTTTCGAGATTATCTCTTTGTCTTTTGCCCTTGGCATGATGTTTCTTGGTGTGGTCCTCTTTGGATTTCTCTTGTTTGGGGTTTTCTGTGCTTTCTGGAAGTCTATTTCTTTAACCAGGGAAAGTTTTCAGTCCTATTCATACTGAGAAATCCTGTAGATTGAAACTTCTCCAGGTCCTAGGATCATGAAGACTGGCTGGGATATATTCTCTAATAAGTTACTTAACAAAAGGGAAATGCCTCCCATCTCAGTGTGTAGCCACCATACTGGATAGGGGGTTGAAAGTATTTAGAAAGTCACAGAAAGGTCTGGGAAAGAGTCACACAAAAGTCAATGGGTAGCCCTAACCAGTGGTGTTCAGTGGTTAAAGTGTCAGCCAGCACACAGAAGCATCTTGGGTTTCATTCCCAGTCACAGGCATGTTTCAAGTTGATCCTGTCCCAGTCAGGGCATGTGCAGGAGGCAACCGATCAATGTGTCTCTCTCAAATTGATGTTTCTCTCTTTCTCTTGCCACCCTGCCACTCTCTAAAAATCAATGGAAAACGATATCTTCAGTTGAGGATTTAAAAATAAATAAAATAAAATGAAGGAAGAAAAAAAGGTGAATGGGTAAAAAATTCCACCTGATCATGAAGATATTGGACATTGGGTCTGAGAAGAGGTTCCTGGTGTGGATACTATAGATGTCCAGGGAGACAGGTCAGGGCTCACCCTGAGGAGATCTGGGTGGAAGAGGTGGAAATATAGCTCTCTTCTTACAGACTGTCACCTGAATAAAGTCCTCACCCTCAGAGGTCAGAGTCCTCCTCTGGTGACCTTTACAGAGATCACTGTGGCCTGTGAGTGGCTGACATCTCTGAGGAATGAGCCCACCCTCAGTCAGTCCCCTCCTCCTTTTCTCCACAGAGCCAGTGAGGAAGCCCGCCCTCCAAGCCAGCAGTGCCAAAGTCAGAAGGCACAAGAAGCAAGTGGTCCTGACCTGCCTCACTAATGACACGGGGTTCTCCATCCTGTGGCTCTTCAAGAACCAGAATCTCCGGCTCTCGCACAGGCTGAAGCTGTCCCAGGACAACAGCACCCTCACCATTGACCCCGTCATGAGTGTGGATGATGGGGATTATCAGTGTGTGGTCTTCAACCCCGCCAGTTTTGGGATAAGTGACCCCTACAGGCTGGACGTAAAATGTGACCCCTCGAAGGATTGCTCTACCAATGGTGCAACAAATGGACAGAAGCTAAAGGGAGCAGATTATAAATCAGGAGACATTATAGTAAACAGAATAGCAAAGTGGTTAAGAGCTCATTTTTTGACCCTGGGTCTGTCATTCACTGTGACCTTGCACAGGGCTCTGCAAGGTCATTAATATCCAGGATATATAAATAACTATTAAAAAATTTAATAGTTATTTTTTGTAGTCAATTTTATGTGATAAACTATAGATAAAATTTACCATTTTAGCTATTTTAAGTCTACAGCTCAGTGGCATTAAGTACATTCACATTGTTGTGCAATCATTACGACTATCCATTAGGGACTTTTTCATCTTACCATACTAAAACTCTGTATCCATTAAACAATAGCTCCCCACCTCCAGACCCCAAGCCCTGGAAACCACCATTCTACTTCTCTGTCTATGAATATGACTATTCTAGGTACTTCATGCAAGTGGAATCATCTGATATTTGTCCTTTTTGGTCTGGTTATTTTCATTTAGCATAATATCTTTAAGTTTCATCCATGTTGTAGTATATATCACAATTTCATTGCTTTTTAAATTATTTTTATTAAATTATTATCTGTGTACATATATTACCATTCCAAACCCCTCCCATATATACCCTCCCTTCCCAGAGTTTTGTGTCCATTGGTTGTACTTATATGCATGCATACATGTCCTTCAGATGATCTGTTATTTGACCCAGATCTCCCAACCCTCCCAGCTGTAATTTGACAGTCTGCTTGTTGCTTTACTGTCTCTATATCTATCTTTTGGTTCATTGGTTTATAATGTTCTTTATTATCCATACATGAGTGAGGTCATGTGGTGTTTCTCTTTCATTGATTGGCTTATTTCACTCAGCATGATGTTCTCCAATTCCATCCAGGTTGCTGAAAATGATGAGAATTCCTTCTTTTTATGGCAGCATAGTATTCCATTGTGTAGATGTACCATAGTTTTTTTATCCAATCATCTGCTGATGGGCACCTACCCTGTTTCCAAATACAAGCTATTGTAAATGGTGCTGCTATGAACATAGGGGTGCATATATGCTTTCTGATTGGTGTTTCTAGTTTTTTGGGATATATTCCTAGGAGTGGGATTACTGGGTCAAATGGAAGTTCCATTTTCAATTTTTTAAGGAAACTCCATACTGTTCTCCATGTGGTTGCACTAGTCTGAATTCCCACCAGCAGTGCACGAGGGTTCCTTTTTCTCCGCAACCTTGCCAACACTTGACATTTGTTGATTTGTTAATGTTGGCCATTCTGACAGGTGTGAGATGGTACCGCATTGTTAATTTGATTTGCATCTCTCAAATAATTAGTGACTTTGAGCATGTTTTCATGTGCCTCTTGGCCTTCCTTCTGTCTTCCTTTGAGAAGATTCTATTTAGGTCCATTGCCCATTTTTTAATTGGGTCATTTATCTTCCTTTTATTAAGTTGTATAAGCTGTCTGTAGATGTTGGAGATTAAACCTTTATCAGTGATATTATTTGCAAATATGTTCTCCCATACCGTGGGCTTTCTTGTTGTTTTGTTGATGGTTTCTTTTGCTGTAAAAAAGCTTTTTTTTTTTTTAATGTATTCCCATTTGTTCATTTTCTCTTTAGCTTCCATTGCTCTAGGGTTAGTATCAGTGAAGAAGTTCTTTTGGCATATGTCTAATATTTTGCTGCCTGTGGATGCCTCTAGTATTTTTATGGTTTCCCATCTTATGTTTAAGTCATGTATCCATTTTGAGTTTATTTTTGTGTATGGTGTAAGTTGGTGATCTAGTTTTATTCTGTTGCATGTATCTGTCCAGTTTTCCCAACACTATTTATTAAAGAGACTCTTTTGACCCCATTGTATATTTGTGCCTCCTTTTCAAATATTAACTGAGCATAGTGATTTGGATTGATACCTCAATTCTCTATTCTATTCCATTGATATATATGTCCTTGTGCCAGTACCAGGCTGTTTTGAGAACAGTGGCTTTGTAATACAGTTTGAAATCTGGTACAGAGATCCCTCCTACTTTACTCTTCTCAGTATTGCTATGGCTATTTGGGATCTTTTATTGTTCCAAATAAATTTTTTTTCAATTTTTTTATTAAGATATTATATGTGTACATATCTTACCATTGCCCCTCCCCCCACTTCCCATTCATGTCCTCCCTCCCCAGAGTTCTGTGTTCGTTGGTTGTACTTATATTCATGCATACCAGTCCTTCGCTTGTTCTCTTATCTCCCCCCAGGGCTCCTTTCCCTCCCTGCTGTCATTTAACAATCTAGTTGTTTCGTGGTGACTATCTCAGGATCACATGAATAGAATCCACTCCTCATTTGGCAGTCTGCTTGTTTTATGGTGACTATCTCAGGACCACACGAATAGAGTCTGCTCCTCCTCTTGTTCTCACTGCCCTTCCCCCTAGGTCCCACTGCTTCCCCTGGGACACACGGCTCTTCTGGTGCACACTGGCCCCTGGGACACACGGCTCTCCCGGTGCACACCACCCCCTGGGACACACGGCTCACCCGGGGCACAGGGCCCCCTGGGACACACAGCTCACCCAGGGCACACGGCCCCCTGGGACACTTGACTCACCCGGGGCACACGGCCCCCTGGGAAAACACAGCTCACCCGGGGCACATGGCCCCCTGGGACATATGGCTCACCCAGGGCACACAGCCCCTCTGAGGCACTGGGGTTGCGTATTAGAGGGGTCGCACTAGCTCCTTGTTAGCAAGGTGGGCAGGCTGGGACGGTAGCAGGTGGGCTGAGATGGCTGCAGGCGGGTAGACCGCCCTCAAAGGTGTCTTGTTCGGTGTGGAAGCGGAGCATCTGCGGACTTAGAGGCTAAGTTGTGAGGCCGCCCACTCCCTGAGCCCGGGGCATAGTGAGCTCTGTTCTTAGTGGATTTCCTTTATTCACGGTGGCAGGGGCGGGTGGTGGTGGCAGTGCAGCAGTGAAGGTCGCTCCTGTGGTTCAATTTCCACTGTAGTTTTAAAGTTCACATGGCGGCAGTGGCGGGAGCTTCGGCTCGGCCATACTGCAGTTGAGGGAGGACTCGCCGGGGCTGCTAACGGAGGGCGCTGTGCCAGCTCCTCACCAGCACGGCGGGTGTGCTGGGAGAGTTGTGGGTGGGCTGAGATGGCTGCGGGCAGAGAGTCCGCCCTCAATGGTGTCTCCTTTGGTCCGGAATTGGAGCTGCTGTGGACACAGAGACTAAATTCTGAAGCCACACTCTCTCAGAGCCCGGGGCATAGTGAGCTCTGATTTCAGTGGTTTCCCATTCGCAGGGGCGGCAGCGGGGGCAGCAGTGACGGTTGCTCCTGTGTCTCTGCCAGGAACCGAAACCTAACATTATCACTGGTAATAAAATGTAAAGGGAACTGGCCAACCTTGATGGCTCTGAATGGTCAGAGCTATTAACTCATTGACTTTAGGTTGAGTCACTACTGATAAAATGTAAAAAGAACTGTCTAACCGAAACCAAACATTGTCACTATTGTTAATATGCAAAAAGACATGGCCAACCTCAATGGCTCTGAAAGGTCAGAGCAATTAACTCATTGTCTAGTTGAGATAGTAGAGCTTGAGGCAACTTTAATTTGTTAATCGTATGTAAATTCTTGTTAATTTTCTGTTCCTGGAACTTTTCTGCCTAAGCGATGTCTTTGTCTCAGAATCTCAATAAAAGGAATGGCAAAAGGCCTGATTGGCGGTGAGTCTTCCCACTAGAGGTTGACTCCCCGCCTGGCCCCCATTTTCCCAAATTAACTCTTTTCCAGTCTCTTCATTTTTAGTGAATGGCATTCTCCAGAAACCGGACCCTGCGTGTGGGCCCTGAACCACGCTGGTCATGTTAAGGGATCCCACATGTCTCAATTTCCCCTGTAGTATTAAAATCTATATGGCAGTAGTGGCGGAAGCTTTGGAGCTGGCTGCTGGCTGCAGTGGCGGAAAGACTCGCCGGGGTGCAAACGGAAGGCTCTGTGCCATCTCCCCACCAGCAGGGTGCGCAGAGGCCAGGCTGAGCCGGCCACAGGCCAGGAGATGCTGCTCCAGCTCCTCAGGATGGTTGTGGGCAGGCGCCGAAGGCATGGCGAAGGTATCATATCAGCTCTCTGGTTCCCACGGCAGCCGGCGGGCTGGCCCAGTCCCTGGGCCCCGGGGAGGAGCGAGGTCTGGCTTCCCTCTTTCCCAGCGGCAGTGACTCCGGCAGGTCCAGTTTCACCGTAGTTTTAAACTCCACATGGCAGCAGCAGCTTCCTGCTTTGTGTCTAGTTGTAGCCTTCCCATTTCGCCAGCTTTCCTGTGGGTCTGGTGTGATCCCTTTCGATTTTAGCTGTGGTTTTTTTCCAAATTGTTGAGGAGGTGGCAGCTTAGGAGACTTCCTAGGCCGCCATCTTGTTTTGGTCTCTCCCAAATGAATTTTTGGAGAGTTCTTTCTAGATCAGTGAAATATGCCGTTGGTATTTTAATGGGGAGTGCATTGAACCCATAAATTGCTTTGGGAAGTATGGACATTTTGATGATGTTGATTCTACCAATCCATGAACATGGTATATTCTTCCATCTGTTTACATCTTCCTCTATCTTTTTTCTGTGTTGTGTACTTTTCTGCTTTTGTCTTTTACCTCCTTAGTTAAGTTTATTCCTACTCTGTTTGCCTGAAAATAAGACAGTGTCTTATATTAATTTTTGCTCCCAAAGATAGGCTAGGTCTTATTTTCAGGGGATGTCTTATTTTTCCATGAAGAATGATATGGTACACATTTATTGTTAAATGAAAATAAAGGATGCCGAATCTGGTTTGGCTCAGTGGATAGAGCGCCGGCCTGCAGACTCAGAGATCCCAGGTTTGATTCCGGTCAAGGGCATGTACCTTGCTTTCAGGCACATCCCCAGTGCAAGAGGCAGCCAGTCGTTGTTTCTCTCTCACCAACATTTCTAACTCTCTATTCCTCTCAATTCCTCTCTGTGTAAAATCAATAAAATATGTTTTAAAAAAGAAAATAAAGGAAATTTATTACCTGTATATGGTACGGTAGTACGGTAGTTGTCAACACAAACCAGACAAACTGTGAATCCTACAGTATCAAGAATTTACTCATTTATTCAATGACAATCATGTCATCATCTTCTGGAACATTATCATAACAATCCAATTCCTGGATTTCCTGGTGAATTTCTTGTGACTCCATTTCTTTCAGTATCAGTGAACCAAATCTCCCATGTTTAGCAATAGCACTGTCTTTAAATGAGTACTTCTTGTCAAGGTAGCCTGCTCACAGTGCATTTGCAATGCAACTGTCAGTGATTTTCTCCCATGAATTCTTCACCCAAGTCACAACTTCTTGCAGTTTAGGTTTCACAAAGTTTCCATAATGATTTCTCTCCATTCACACAGCAGTGACGTTAGGACTCCGTGAAAAGTCACTGGTTGCTAGACTCCAGTCGGGGCGGCCCTAGCGACCAGTTTATGGTAAATTAATTATCATTCTGAGACAGAGCCTTATATTTCCCTCAGAAGGAAACCTACAAGTAGTTCTTATTTCCGGAGGATGTCTTATTTTCAAGGAAACATGGTAGGTATCTTAATTTTTTTGGTAAGATGGTTAATGGGATTGCTTTTTTGGTCTCTGTTTCTGTAGGTTCACTATTAGTGTATACAAATGCCATAGATTTTTCTTTTGGCATTAATTTTGTATCCTGCTACATTGCCAAATTCATTTATTAAATCTATAGTTTTTTTTTAATATATTTTATTGATTTTTTACAGAGAGTAAGGGAGAGAGAGAGAGAGAGAGAGAGAGAGAGCTAGAAACATCAATGAGAGAGTCATTAATCAGCTGCCTCTTGCACGCCCCCCACTGGGGATGTGCCTGCAACCAAGGTACATGTCCTTGACCAGAATTGAACCTGGGACCCATCAGTCCAGAGGCCAACGCTTTATCCACTGAGCCAAACCGGTTTTGGCAAGTCTAATAGTTTTATTATGGAGTCTTTTGGGTTTTTCATGTACAGTATCATGTAATCTGCAAATAAGGATAATTTTACTTCTTCTTTTCCAATTTGAATGCCTTTTATTTCCGCTTCTTGTCTAATTGCAATGGCTAGTACTTCCAATACTATATCAAACAGGAGTGATGACAGTGGGTATCCCTGTCTTGTTCCTGTTCTTACAGGGAATGATTTTAGTATTCTATTGCATGTATCCATCACATTTATCATTCATCCATCCATGAGCTTCTAGGTTGTTTGTATCTTTTGTGTATTGTGAATACTGCTGCTAAGAACAAGGGTGTTCATATCCATGCTTTCAATTCTTTTGAGTGTATACTGAGAAGTAGAATTACTGGGTCAAATAGTAATTCTTTCTTCAAATTTTGTTGTTGTTGTTGTTGTTGTTGTTGTTGTTGTTGTTGTTGTTAATCCTCACCCTATAATATTTTTCCATTGATTTTTGAGAGAGTGTGAAAGTGAGGGGGAGAAACATAATTCAAGAGAGAAAGTTAATTGGTTGCCTTCCACATGCACCCCAACCAGGACCAGAGATGAAGCCTGCAACCTGTATATGCCCTTGACCGAAACTGAGCCAGGACCTGTCAGTGCTCTATCCACTGAGCAATCCAGCTAGTGCTGTTCAGTTTTTCATGAACTGCCATACCTTTTTATGTGGCTAAACCATTTTATATTCCTGCCAGCAATGCCAAAATTCCCATTTTTCCCCATCCTTGTGGACACGTTGTTTTTCAGGTGGTTACTATTTTGTTTTGTTTTATTTTGCTTTATTTCAATAGTAGCTATCTCAGTGGATGTGAGGTGATATCTCATTGTGTTTTATATTTCTATTTCCTTAATGATTAGAGATGCTAAGCATTTCATATGCTCATTGTGCATGTGTTTATCTTCTTTGAAGAAATGTGTATTCAGTTCCTCTGGCCATATTAAAATTGGATTTTTTGTTGTTGATTTTTAATAGTTATATTTATATCCTGAATATTAATCCCTTTCCAGATATATAATTTTCAAATATTTTCTCCCATTCCATTTCACTCTCTTGACAGTGTCCTTTGATACACAAACTTTTTTAAAAGTAAAATGTATTGATTTTTTACAGAGAGGAAGAGAAAGAGATAGAGAGTTAGAAACATCGATGAGAGAGAATCATCGATCAGCTGCCTCTTGCACACCCCTACTGGGGATGTGCCCGCAGCCAAGGTACATGCCCTTGACCAGAATCGAACCCAGGTCCCTTCAGTTTGCAGGCCAACTCTCTACCACTGAGCCAAACCGGTTTCGGCTTAAGTTTATTTTGTTCTTTAGATTCCTTGTTCATTTATCTTATTTTTTTATTCAATTGGGGTGCTTTTTGTTTTTAGTCTGTTTTAATATATTTTAAAATTTATTTCAGAGAGGAAGGATAGAGAGAGAGGGAGAGAGAGAGAGACAGAAACATCAACTAAGGGAGAGAATCATTGATTGGCTGCCTCTTGCATGCTCCCTGCTGGGTATCAAGTACCCAATCTGGGTATGTGCCCTTGAATGAAATTGAACTAGGACACTTCAGACCACAGACTGACATTCTATCCACTTAGCCAAACCAACTAGGGATCAATTGTTGATAGATATGTATTTATTGCCATTTTATTGTACATACCTCTCATCTTTTTCTTCTTCTCCCCCTCCTCCTTCTCCTTCTCTTCCTCTTCCTTCTTCTTTAAGAAAATCCTTTAATATTTCTTCTAATACAGGATTGGTAGTGATGAACTCCTTTAGCTTCTTCTTGTCTGTGAAGCTCTTCATCTGACCTTTAATTATAAATTACAGCTTTGCTGAGTAGAGTGATCTTGGTTGTGGGTCCTTACTTTTCATCACATTGAATATCTCTTTTCACTCCCTTCCAGCCTACCAAGTTTCTGTTGAGAAATCAACTGACAGTCATATGGGAGGGCCCTTTGTAGGTGACAAACTGCTTTTGTCTTGCTGATTTTTAGATTCTTTCTTTGTCTTTAACATTTAGCATTTTAAGTATGATATGTCTTGGTGTGAGCCTCTTTGGGTTCCTCTTTTTTGGGACTCTGTGCTTCCTAGATTTGTAAGTCTATTTCTTCCTGTCATTATTTCTTCAAATAGGTTTCAAAACCTTGCTCTCTCTCTTCTCCTTCTGGCACCCCCATAATGCAAATGTTGGTATGCTTGAAGTTGTCCCAGAGACTCCTTATACTATCCTTATATTTTTGTATTCTTTTTTCTCTTTGCTCTTCTGATTGGGTGTTTCTTACTTTCTTAAATTTCAAATTCTTGATTTGATTCTCAGAATCCTCTACTCTACTCTTGATTCCCTGTAAATAATTCTTCAATTTAGTTGCCATCTGGCATGAGGTACAGAGTGCTCTGTGGTTGGCTGCTACTTGTATTGGACTAGGAGGTGCCCAGGAGAGACCCAGGGCACACAGCTCCCACTAGTCCAACAGCCCCCCTGGGTTACACAACTGCCCCTGGTCCCACCGCTCCCCTGGGGCACAAGGCTCTCCTGGGGAACACGACTCCCCTGGGTCCCACTTCCCCTCCACCCAGGTCACACGGTTCCTCCAGGTCCCACCGCTCCCCCTGGGCATAAGTCTCTCCTGGGGCACATGGCTCCCCCGGGTCCCACCACTCCCCTGGGCCACACGGCTCTCTCGGGTTCATGGCTCCCCCGGGGCATAGCGTGCCCCTGGGGCTCAAGGTTCTCCCACGGCAGACAGCTCCCTCAGGTCCCACAGCTCCCCCCGGTCCCACCGTTCCCCCGGGGCACACAGAACCACCGGGTCACAGGCTGCAGCACTCCCCTGGGTCACAAGGGCCCCCCCAGGCCACACATCCCCTCTGGGACCATCAGTTGATGCCCGCCTATCCTGGAACCCCCAGGGCCTGAGCTGCAGTTGAGCAGGAGGACGACGAGGGGGAAAAACGGTGAGGCTCCGGCCGACTCCACCCTAGCAACCTCAGCAGCTCTGATTTCACACGTTAAGGCTTTCATTCCCCCGGGTTTAGGTGTTTATAGTCCCAGGCCGCAAAGAGTCTTTTGGGTACTACCTCTCGGTCCTCCATCACGCTCCATTAGTATGCTCTGCCTTGGCGCTGGCTCTCAGGGGCTCTGCACAGGCTCTGGCCAGGCCTGGCTGCCAGGAGACAGATGGGGGAAGGCCTCGCTCGGGGCGCGAGCAGGAGGCAAGGCCAAGGCCCTGCACTGGCTCCCTCTCCAGCATGGCGGGCAGCCTGGGAAGGCTGGGGGCACTCGGAGGCCGGGCTCCGGGCTGGAGCTGAATGTGCAGCTGTGGCCTCGCGTTGGTTCCCTTGCTCCCACTATGGGCAGGCCGGGAAGGCTTCGGGTGCTGAGGCCAGGCACCGAGGCAGCCCACATCCTGGGCCCGGGGCGGGGGGAGCTCTGCTCTTGGTGGGCCTCCCTTACTGGCGGGGGCTGCGGCAGGGGTGGCTGTGGCTCCAGTTCCACTGCGGCTTTAAACTCCACATGGTGGCAGCAGCACTTTTCCTCCGGGGCTCAGAGGTGGCTGTGGCTCTGGCCTGGCCCGGTGGTGGCGGCAGCGGAGGTGGCGGCGGCAGCAGCAGCGGGACAGACAGGCGCAGGTTGGGAAGGCTGGGGGCACGGAGACCTGGCTCCAAGGCATCTCAATCTGGGCAGAGTGGAAGGTGCGGCCACTGCCCGGCGAAGTTCCCTTGCTCCCACAAGCAATGCAGGCAGGCCAGTAAGTCTGCGGGTGCGGAGGCCAGGCGCTGAGGCAACCCGCTCCCTAGGCCCAGGGCAGGGCGGCTTTGCTCTCAGTGGGCCTTGCTCACTGGCGGCGGCTGCAGCAGTGGTAGTCAACAATGACTCTTTTTTGACACATCAGGATCCTCAAGCAATACAGAAAGTGCAGACCCTTGGAGAGCGCCAATCTCAGCTTCCTCCTTTCCTCACAGGAGTCAGGGGCTACTGTACCAGAGATTGTGAGGGGGCAGCCACCACCTGGCCAGCTGCCTAGAATGGGAACAGGGAAGGCCACTGACTGAGGCTATCCACATAGACCAACGTATGTCCTGTTGTCTGAGTTCCCAGGACCCAACATAGGGTCTGACTCATAACAGATGCTCAGCAAATACTCATTAAATGGCCCAGCCAGCATGGCTCAGCAGTTGAGCATCAACTTATGAACAAGGAGGTAATGGTTCAGTTTCCAGTCTAGGCACATGCTCAGATTGCAGGCTTGATCCCCAGTAGGAGATGTGCAGGAGGCAGCCAATCAATGATTCTCTCTCATCATTGATGTTTCTCTTTCTCCCTCTCCCTTCCTCTCTGATAACCCAGGTTGGAGCATGTTCCACATAAACACAAAGGCATTGGTGTCTGCAATCCAGACATGTGCACTGACTGGGAATCATACTGTGACCTCTTGATTCATAGGTAGATGTTCAACCACTGAGCCACTGAGACATACTGGCCAAGTTCTTGTAGTATCCTTTTTTTACCCCATGGATAGGCCTGTACCCCTTTTAGTTATCAAAAAAGAACATTTATAACCAGGAGAAGTTGGAAACCCCTTCATTCCCAAAAAACCATAATACTCCCCATCTCTACGTTATGAATGACTGACAAAGAGCTCCTCCTAAGACAACACATCCCCCATGAGGAGATGGATGGTTGGGGGAGAAGGTTCTCCTGACACTGAATCAGGATTCCTCTGGACAATACCTGTCCTCTCACTGGCTTACGCTGCCCTGGGATGAAGTCAGGCAACGAGTGACCCACAGTGACCAGGACCTGAGGTGAATGGCCACTCAGCCTTGAGGTCAGAGCCCATCTCTGCCCAGGGCTCAGGGACAGCTCAGGGTCAGCTCCCACCCTCTGGAGCAGGTCAGCATTCCTGGTGTACCCCTGACATTGGCCACAGGTCTCCTTCTGTCTTCCAGATGGCAACATTGAGACACACAGAGGACACACATGAAATTAACACATAGCCGAAACCGGTTTGGCTCAGTGGTAGAGCGTCAGTCTGTGGACTGAAAGGTCCCAGGTTCGATTCCGGTCAAGGGCATGTACATTGGTTGTGGGCACATCCCCGGTAGGGGCTGTGCAAGAGGGAGCTGGTCGATGTTTCTCTCTCACCAACGTTTCTAGCTCTATATCTCTCTCCCTTCCTTGCTGTAAAAAAAATAAAGTAAATAAAATATTTTTTTAAAAATTAACACATAACATGGCTTTGGCTAAGGAGTGAAATAGAGCCTGATTTCCACACCACAGATCCTTCTGGGTTCCTCCCACATGTCTACTCTGTCCCACCAGTTCCTTCCAGTGGCATAGGACCACCTGCTCTGCCAGAGGTCCCTATGCTTCTCCCCACTCCCAGCCTGGCATCACCCATGAGCAAGGTGGAGTGACCACAGAAAATCCCCTCAGGCAGAGAGGACAAGGGCTGCCCCAGTGATCAGGGAGAACATGGACAGTCTCAGCCAACAGACCCAGAAAGATAGGGTCTCCCTGAAATTGTCCCTGTTGACCAGGGATCCCACAGCCACCTGACCTCACACCAACATCTTTTTTCCCGGGACACCCTGGAACTGTAGGTCCTTCTGGGACACCCAGTGCTGGTCTCCATCCCTAGCAATATAGGTCAAGCTGGTGACACCTGGAGAGAAGGTAGGTCCCCTCTTCAGTCATCACCCAGCTTGTCCCTTACCCACCCCCAGAGTCCTCTCTGTGGCCTTCCTGCTGGGAAGAAATCCAACCTTCCCACTGCTTTTGAGAACATGGAGAAGACCCAGTGCCAAGCTGGGTTGAGTGTCACAAATGGAAATAATCCCCAGATTTGGGGACCTTCAGGGCTATCTGTGTGGTGCTGACAGACCCAGGAACAAGACCAGGACACAGCAGAAACCAGTGCTGGGGTGAGAGGGCTGTCTTCCCAGCAAAAGGGGTCTCCATCAGCCTTGCTATTGAAAATGTACTTCAATGCTCTTGCAATTTTTAAAATATATTTTTATTGATTTCAGAGAGTAAGGAAGAGAGAGAGATAGAAACATCAGTGATGAGAGAGAATCATTGATTGGCTGACTCCTGTACAACCACAGTGGGAGGTCAAGCCTGCAATCCAAATATGTGACCGGGAATCAAACTGTGACCACTTTATTCGTAGGTAGATGTTCAAACACTGAGCCACACTGGCCAAACACTTGTATTTTTTTTTAACAACAATTTAGATATTTATAAGAAATGTCAACTGTAATATTAAGTTGTGTTTATTAATAATCATTGGAGCTCTGGCCAGTGTTGCTCAGTGGTCAGAGCATTAGCCCACATAACCAAAGGGTCGAGGATTCAACTTCCAGACAAGGGAACCTACCTGGGTTGCAGGTTTCCTCCTAGGCCCAAGTCAGGAGTGTGTAGGAGGCAAATAAACTAACTGATGTGTCTTTCTCACATTGATGTTTCTCCCTATCTGTCTCCCCCTCCTTTCCTGCTTTCCATTCTCTCATTCTCTCTCTCTCTCTCTCTCTCTCTCTCTCTCTATCTATCTCTTTTAAAAAAAAGCTTCAGTGAGAAATTAAATAATAATAATAATAATAATGACAAAAAAGTAAGAAGAAGAACCCTTAGATTTTCGTTTCTGTGTTTTGTTCACTGCTGGATGGCTAACTTCTTTAAAAGGTTTGGATGAGCAGTATAAATGTAACAAATATTTGGTAAATGGGTGGAAAACAAAGAGAGGGGGGGGATAGAAGGAAGGAGGAAGGAAGGAAGGAAGGAAGGAAGGAAGGAAGGAAGGAAGGAAGGAGAGTGTTTCACAATCCAGTGAGATCAACCCCCACTGAGAGCTTGCCAGAGGAAGGGTCTCTGGTCCACCGCACATCTGCAGAGTCAGAACCTGCATTTCTAACTGGATCAGACACTCCCTGAGCACGGGAGGTGAATGGGGCTCCTGAACTCCCACATAATGGGTCTTAGCCTGGCGGGCATCCACGTTAGTTGGGCAGTTGATGAAGCATCATTGCTACAGAATCCTGTAGGCATCACCGTCTTTACTAAGTTCCACAAGTGACCGCGTGCACAATGGGATGACTTCCCTGCAACAAGAGTTCCTTTGTGATGTCACTCTAGGACTCCTGCTCTGAAACATAAACCAGAAGGGTTATGAGAGGCCCCAGGGGGCGCTGCTGTGCTCGCAACTTGGAGCTCTGGGGAATGCCCAGACCCTGATGTCCTAGCTTGTGCTTGTCCAAAGGGGTCATGGTTGCTAGAGGGTGAGTGGGAGGTGGGGGAGGGGAATGGGAGGGGTAGTGATGGGGATGGAGAAGTGTCAGTGTGGGAAAAGGCAGAGGTCTCAGCAGTTCCTAGGGTCTGAAGGTGAATGAGAAGCGGGGGAGAGAGGAATTGGGGGAGGGAAAGGAAGAGTTCCAGGCATAGACCCCGCTGCCATCCCCTTGACAGGGGAAGTACTCAGAAGCCTGAGGACACTCACCACAACTGGAAAAGGACAGCAGATCACCCGCTTCAGGAGAGCAGGGCCTGTGAGCATTTCTGAAGTGGAAGCTTTTCTCACAAAGGGGGAAAGGCCATGAAGTCCCGTTCAGTCCCTGCTCACAGAGGGTGCGTCCCCTGGCAGGGGCTCCTGCTGACCGGTAAGGAGAGGACAATCCCTGGGGTGGACAGGAAAAGGGGAGACAGAGACTGGCTCAGGTCTCCTGGGTAGCACAGCGCTCTGAGAGGGGGCAGAGGGCTTCTGTTTGGACCTGAGGGAGAGGACAGTGGAGCAGAGTAGAATGGGGGAGGGGGCTCAGCAGCAGGGCAATCACATGATCTGGAGCTGGTGAGAGGCAGAAAAACCTAGATCATCGTAGGTTTTACAAGTTACTTATGACTGAGAAATAATTCCTGAAAACTGATAACAATTTGTGTCAGGGTGACACAAGAAAAACCTAACTAGGGGCACTAAGCGTTGTCTTTCCCACCAACCTCAGAACTGGGCACATGCACCCCAGCGGGTGCAGGACCCTGGGAACATTTAGTCATTCACCCGCAGGTATTTGTAGCCTGTTGCAAGCACTAGGGGTGCAACAAGATGAGATAAGCCCTTTCCCCCTGGAGCTCATGTTCCGTGGGGAGGAGACAGACATGTAAACAACTACAAGTGCCTTGAAGGAAACAGAGCAGGAACAGGTCAGAAAGTGAAAACAGCATCTTTAAAGGGTCAGTGGAGGTTACTCCCAAGGGATGTCCCTTAGTGTCAGCAGAGGTGTGAGGACAGTGAGGAGCAGAGCTGGGCAGATGGGCAAACAGCTGGGAAAGTTCTCAAAAGAGAAAAAAATAACAGGTTCAGAGGTGCTGAAGTCAAAGTGGCCATGCTGCTGACCTTGACCACAGGAGACACACACATACTCTGACCAAGGTGGAGAGATGAAGAGACATGCTCAGGACCCAAGCCCTCATCTCCTTCCCAGTACAGAGCTCCAAATATTGATCAACTTCTCTCTTTCCCCCTAGCCTCACTCCTAACCTTCTGGAGCCTGCCCACCACAGCCCAGGTCACCATTGAATCAGTGCCGCCCAATGCTGTCGAAGGGAAGGATGTGCTTTTTCATGTCCACAGCCTGCCTGGGAATCTTGGAGGATTTGGCTGGTATAAAGGGAAAGTATTAGACCACAATATGATTGTATCATATGTAATAAGCACTCAAACAACTATCACCGGGCCTGCATACAGTGGTAGAGAGACAACATACCACAATGGATCCCTCCTGCTCACCAAGGTCACCCTGAACGATACAGGACAGTATAGCCTACAAACCACAGACAACAATTTTCAAAGCAAGCAAATATTTGGACACCTCGGTGTATACCGTGAGTGATTGCTTTCTAACCTCTGGGTGCCGGGTGGGTGAACTCTACTTCACACAGGACTGACAGCTCTGGACTCTCCTCCATCATCCTCTGCATCATGTCCCAGGTTGGGTTTGGGCATTTAGTGCAGGACTCACCCAGTGGAGACAAACTTTCTAAGGTCAGAGTTCCCTTCCCAGATTCCAGCCCTGCAGACATTCTCCACAGAGTGAAAGGCCATTCTGATGGGAGAGGCTCAGCAGAGAGAGACCAGTCTTAGTCCAGGTCCTGGGCCCCTCCCATCACCATGACCTTGAGAAAGACCCTGCAGGGCTGGTCAGGACATGGACTGATGGGCACCCAGATTTCTCACAGAGCTCAGCAAAAAGGGGCAGCCCCTCCCCAGACATCAGTCCCAGAACTCCTGACTCCAGGGTCCCTGAGGAGCCTGTGTCAGGTTGGGTTTGTTCTGTGGAAGGTTTGACTGGGAGCAACCGTTTCCCAGGTACCCAAGCCACAAGGCTCCTGAGCTGGTTACCAGCCAGGGCTCAGCCTCCATCTGGGCAGAGATGGAGCCTGGTCCTTCACCTGAGACCATGTGAGGACAGCATAGGTGGACTGGCTCCCAGGCCTTTAGCCAACTGCCCTGGGGGACATAGCAGAATCCAGAGGAAGGTCAGCATCCCAAGGGAGGAAGAGAAGATGCTCCTGACAGCTCCTTGTCTACCAAGGATCTGGCCAGGGAATCCTCTCTCATGGACAAATAACAGATGCTGTTAACTTGGGAAGCTCCTCTTTTTTAAACTTTAAGTCAGCAAAATTCGAAAAATTTAATGTTCATTCAAAGACAACATGGCAAACCTAAGCCCATTCACCATTTATGCTGTTTTATTCTGGGAAAACTGAGTTACAGGGGGCTACAGCACTCAATCAGAGTCACGCAGACCATGACTGGTCAATCAGAATCATTCAAAGGTCTTTCTGCAATAACAGCCCATCCTTGCCTCCACTCCAAGGGCCTTATTATGCATTTGTAGACCCAGAAACCAACTATTGCTTCAGATCCTTTCTTCTTAGGTGTCCCCAACACTGAGGGAGATGTTTTGGTCTGAGAAGTGATAACAAATGGAGAATTGATCTGCCTTTGATTCTAGAATCAAATTACCTGCAGTAACATTCAGAGTCACTAACATTCAGAGTCAGTGCTGGGAGCACCGAGGCCCTCCCGTCAGGTGGCCGATCCACACCTCCTTGCACTGGACTAGAAACCACTTGTTTCCTGATGTGTTAGTATCACTGCCACTAGGTATAAAGGGAAGGACTTTGCCTTCTCACTCCTCACTCTACACCTGCAGCCAGCTCAGTGACCAACAGGTAACACATACCCCATTGCTTGTGATGAAGTAGGAAAGAATTGTGGTCAAGAATGAATGATAATCTCTACAGAGCCTGGAACCCGGATGCAGAGTTCCAGACCCATGTTGCATCCCTCTGACCACCTGTCCCTGATTACCTCCCTTCCCAACTGCCCCCAGAAGCCAAGTCTCATTATGATTGTGAGGCTGTTCCACTGTGGAAAGTTGATCCAGCCTGCAATGGTCCTGCCTTGGGACAGCAGTAGGATCTTGGTCCCTGGGTCTTTGAAATCACCTCTGACCGCACTGGTCACTACCAGGCATTTCTGGGAGTCTCTGGGCATTCCATTATCCTCATCTGCCTCCTCCTTCACTCCAGCCACACTACCTTATTCTGCTCTGCTTCCCCCACTGTGCAGTCTCCCCGGATTGTCCTGCTAACACCAGTGTCCAAGCCCACCATCCAGGGCAATAGGAGAGGACACAGAAGTCAGCAGCCTCTGCTCCATCATCAGCCAGTTTTCCACGTTATCCCGAGAAAGTTTCTGCTGGACTCCCATCAGGGCTCCGTTCTCTCCCACCCCCTCCCCCATGTCTCCATGAAGTCAACAAGAAGGACAGGCCACATGACAGAGACATGCTATCCATTGACCTACTCTCTACATGACTCAACCAGGGAGTCAAAGGCAGAAGGCCAGTCTCAGTCCCCAAAGCTCATGTTCACATTTCTCCCCTGACTCATGCATGAATCACCCTCCTCCTGGTGTTAGGCTCCCATTCCTCCCACTGGCTCCTAAGGCCTTCCCAGGGTGAGCCTGGTCACCCTGGACCATCTGACTGGGTCACTGACTATTTCATACACGTGTTCTCATGATGACAACTTGACAACAGGGTGTGATTCTCTCAGATTGTGAGATCCACCAGCCACTCTCCTTCTCTGAGACGCTGCCCAATGAATGAATTTGACTAAACTCCAGTTTTTTCCCGAGTTAGAAAGACAAGGAAGAGCACATGCAATGCACCCATGTGGGGGCACCTCCGCATCTGCCTGACTGCCCATAGAAACAAAGAGGGACCTTCTCCCCAACTTGACTAACATGGCACTTGTGCTTTCTACCAATATGGTTTCATCTCTCCTTTTATATAGCAGAGACACCTGGGACCACCCCTGGGGCACATCTGTTCTCTTAGCAAGACTCACATTCTCTCTATCCCAGGGACTCCCTCATTTCAAACCCACTGTGGTATCTTTCTTTGTTAACAGTATGACCCAGTTGGATGGGAGAACTTGGTCTATAACCTTAAGTGCTCTTTGGAGCATGAGTGATTTTCACATATTCTTTCACAGTTTAACTAAAAATCTATCTCATAACTGCCAAACACAAATGGTGTATGAAGGGCTATATTTTCAGCAAGTTCATGCTCCCCCAACATCCACAAGCCCCCCTTCTGTAAGTGCTATTGTCAGAGTGTTAAGGAAGGAACGCTGCCCTCTTCAGTGGTAGAAAGGACATTACAGACCAAGGGCAGAGAGCCTGGCTCTGCTGCCACTGCCAGCCAGCTCCCCCAGTAACTCATTCTTTTTTAAATCATTCCTGGACTCGGCTCTGCCCTTTCCGGGGTCACTGTCTCATGTCAATCGCCAGTGAACTTCTGGGCACATATTCAGTACCCAGCAACCTGAGTACTGAACTAACAATCAGACTTGCTTCTGGTCTCGGGCATATTGTTTCTTTTTCTTTTCTTTTTTTTAAATAAATCTTTATTACTCAGATTATTAAAATGTTCCACTTTTTTCTCCCATACCTCCCCTCAACCGGATCCTCCCCGCCCAAATGCCCTTAAAACCCACCATTGTCCTCATCCATAGGTGTAAGATTTTTGTCCAATCTTTTCCTGCATACTCCTCACACACACTTCCCTCCAAAAATTGTCAGTTATCTCCGTCTATGCCACTGATTCTATTATATTCACCACTTTATTATTCTGTTATCAGACTTTTTAATCACTTGATTTTAGATTCACTTGTTCATAGATATGTATTTGTTGTCATTTTGTTATTCATAATTTTTACCTTTACCTTTGTTTTCTTCTTCCTGTTCTTAAAGTATACCCTTCAGCATGTCATATAATTCTGGTTTGGTGGTGATGAACTCCTTTCGTTTTTTCTAATCTGTGAAGCTCTTTCTCTGACCTTCAATTCTAAATGGTAGCTTTGCTGGGTAGAGTAATCTTGGTTGTAGGTTCTTGCTGATCAACACTTTGAATATTTCTTGCCACTCCATTCTAGCCTGCAGAGTTTCTGTTGAGAAATCAGCTGACAGTCGTATGGGTACTCCCTTATAGGGAAATAACTCTTCTTCTCTTGCTGCTTTCAAGATTGTCTCTTTGTCTTTTGCCCTGGGCATGATGTGTCTTGGTGTGGTCCTCTTTGGATTTCTCTTGTTTGGGGTTTTCTGTGCTTCCTGCACTTGTAAGTCTATTTCTTTCACCAGGGAAAGTTTTCTGTCCTATTCATACTGAGAAATCCTTTAGATTGAAACTTCTCCAGGTCCTAGGATCATGAAGACTGGCTGGGATATATTTGCTAATAAGTTACTTAACAAAAGGGAAATGCCTCCCATCTCAGTGTGTAGCCACCATACTGGATAGGGGGTTGAAAGTATTTAGAAAGTCACAGAAAGGTCTGGGAAAGAGTCACACAAAAGTCAATGGGTAGCCCTAACCAATGGTGCTCAGTGGTTAAAGTGTCAGCCAGCACACAGAAGCATCTTGGGTTTCATTCCCAGTCACAGGCATGTTTCAAGTTGATCCTGTCCCAGCCAGGGCATGTGCAGGAGGCAACCAATCAATGCATCTCTCTCAAATTGATGTTTCTCTCTTTCTTTTGCCACCCTGCCACTCTCTAAAAATCAATGGAAAACGATATCCTCAGTTGAGGATTTAAAAAATAAATAAAATGAAATGAAGGAAGAAAAAAAGGTGAATGGGTAAAAAATTCCACCTGATCATGAAGATATTGGACATTCGGTCTGAGAAGAGGTTCCTGGTGTGGATACTATAGATGTCCAGGAAGACAGGTCAGGGCTCACCCTGAGGTGATCTGGATTAAAGAGAAGAGGTATAGCTCTCTTCTTACAGACTGTCACCTGAATAAAGGTCTTCACCCTCAGAGGTCAGGGTCCTCCTCTGGTGACCTTTACAGAGATCACTGTGGCCTGTGAGTGGCTGACATCTCTGAGGAATGAGCCCACCCTCAGTCAGTCCCCTCCTCTGTTTCTCCACAGAGCCAGTGAGGAAGCCCGCCCTCCAAGCCAGCAATGCTACAGTCAAAAAGCATAAGAACCACATAGTCCTGACCTGCCTCACTAATGACACGGGGATCTCCATCCGGTGGCTCTTCAAGAACCAGAATCTGCTGCTCACGGACAGGATGAAGCTGTCCCAGGACAACAGCACCCTCACCATTGACCCCGTCAGGAGGATGGACGATGGGAATTATCAGTGTGAGGTCTTCAACCCCAGCAGTTCTGGGGAAAGTGACCCCTACAGGCTAGACATACAAAGTAAGTGACCCCTTACCCCATCCTACATCTCCCTCAGGGGATTGCTCTACCAATGGTGTGACAAATGGACACAAGACACAGGGAGCAGATTTTCAATCAGGAGACATTACAGTAAACAGAATGGCAAAGTGGTTAAGAACTCAGTTTCCAACCCTGGGTCTGGCATTCACTGTGACCTTGCACAGGGCTGTGTGGTGGGGATTTTTTGTGCTCATTTTTTATGTGATAAACTATACATAAAATTTACCATTTTAGCTATTTTAAGTCTACAGCTCAGTGGCATTAAGTACATTCACATTGTTGTGCAATCATTACGACTATCCATTAAGGACTTTTTCATCTTACCATACTAAAACTCTGTATCCATTAAACAATAGCTCCCCCCCTCCAAACCCCAAGCCCTGGAAACCACCATTCTACTTCTCTGTCTATGAATGTGAATATTCTAGGTACTTCATGCAAGTAGAATCATCTGATATTTGTCCTTTTTGGTCTGGTTATTTTCATTTAGCATAATATCTTTAAGTTTCATCCATGTTGTAGTGTATATCACAATTTCATTGCTTTTAAAACTGAATAATATTCTATTGCATGTATCCATCACATTTATCATTCATCCATCCATGAGCTTCTAGGTTGTTTGTATCTTTTGTGTATTGTGAATACTGCTGCTAAGAACAAGGGTGTTCAAATCCCTGCTTTCAATTCTTTTGAGTGTATACTGAGAAGTAGAATTACTGGGTCAAATAGTAATTCTTTCTTCAAATTTTGTTGTTGTTAACCCTCACCCTACAATATTTTTCCATTGATTTTTCAGAGAGTGTGAAAGTGAGGGGGAGAAACATAATTCAAGAGAGAAAGTTAATTGGTTGCCTTCCACATGCACCCCAACCAGGACCAGAGATGAAGCCTGCAACCTGTATATGCCCTTGACCGAAACTGAGCCAGGACCTGTCAGTGATCTATCGACTGAGCAATCCAGCTAGTGCTGTTCAGTTTTTCATGAACTGCCATACCTTTTTATGTGGCTGAACCATTTTATATTCCTGCCAGCAATGCCAAAATTCCCATTTTCCCCCATCCTTGTGGACACGTTTTTTAGCAGGCAGTTACTATTTTGTTTTGTTTTATTTTGCTTTGTTTCAATAGTAGCTATCTCAGTGGATGTGAGGTGATATCTCATTGTGTTTTATATTTCTATTTCCTTAATGATTAGAGATGCTAAGTATTTCATATGCTCATTGTCCATGTGTTTATCTTCTTTGAAGAAATGTGTATTCAGTTCCTCTGGCCATATTACAATTGGATTTTGTTGTTGATTTTTAATAGTTATTTATATATCCTGGATATTAATCCCTACTCAGATATATTATTTTCAAATATTTTCCCATTCCATGTGACTTTTCACCCTATTGACAGTGTCCTTTGATACACAAACTTTTTTTAAATTTTATTAAAGTATTATATGTGTACATAGCTTACCATTGCCCCCCCCCACCTCTCATACATGCCCTCCTTTCCCAGAGTTTTGTGTTCGTTGGTTGTACTTATATGCATGCATACCAGTCCTTGGGTTGATCTCTTATCTCCCCCAGATCTCCCTCCCCACCCCGCTGTCATTTGACAGTCTGCTTGTTTTATGGTGACTATCTCAGGACCACACGAATAGAATCTGCTCCTCCTCCGGTTCACACCGCCCTCACCTCAGGTCCCACCGCTTCCCTGGGGCACACGACTTACCTGGGCACACAGCCCCCCTGGGACACACAGCTCTCCCGGGGCACACAGCACCCTCCGGTGCTGGGGTTGCGAACAGAAGGCACCGCACCAGCTTCTCACCAGCACGGCAGGCGGGCTGGGGAGGCTGTGGGCGCGGAGGCCAGGCTGAGATGGCTGCGGGCAGGGAGACCACACTCCAAATCATCTCATTCCGGGCTGGAGCGGAAGGTGCGGCCAAGGTCCGGCATCGGTTTTCTCGCTCCCACGGTGGGCAGGCCGGGAAGGCTGCATATGTGGAGGCCAGGCTCCAAAGCAGCCCACTCACTGGGCCCGGAGCGGAGCGAGCTCTACTCTTGGTGGGCTTCCCTCACTCTCGGTGCAGGCAGCGGTGGCGGCTCCAGCTGCTCTAGCAGGTGCATTTCCACCTTAGTTTTAAACTCCAAATGGCGGCAGCAGCATTTTTCTTTGTCTCTAGTTGTAGCCATCCCATTCCGTCAGCTTTCCTGTGGGTCTGATGTCACCCCTTTTGATTTTAGCTGTTGTTTTTTTCCAAATTGTTGATGAGGTGGCAGCTTAGGAGACTACCTAGGCCACCATCTTGTTTCGGTCTCTGATACATAAACATTTTTTAAAAATATTTTATTGATTTTCTGGTCTGAGAAGAAAGAAGAGGAATAGGGAGTTAGAAACATCGATGAGAGAGAAACATTGATCAGCTGCCTCTTGCACACTCCCTACTGGGGATGTGTCCACAACCAAGGTACATACCCTTGACCAGAATTAACCCTGGGACCCTTCAGTCCAAAGGCTGATGTTCTATCCACTGAGCCAAGCTGGTTAGGGCTATAGACAAACTTTTTTTAATTTTGATAAAGTCCAATTTATCTGTTTTCGTTTGTTGCTGTGCTTTGGGTTTCCTAGCCCAGAAATCATTGCTAAACATAATTTTAAAGCTTTTACACTATGTTCTCATATAAGAATTTTTAAAAATCTGTTTTTATTTATTTCAGAGAGGAAGGGAGAGTGAGAGATAGAGACATCAATGATGAGTGAGAATATTTGATCCACACATCCAGCAGGCCCCTTACCAGGGACAGAGCCCACAACCTAGGCACGTTTCCTGACCAGAAATTAAACCATGACCTCCTGGTTCATAGGTCAAAACTCAACCACTGAACAATACTGGCCAGGCATTCTATATAATAAAAATGTAATATGTACTCATAACGACCAGACACAGATCAGCAGGAGAACAAGGTGGTGGGCAGAGAGTTACTGGAAGGCAGCAGTGAGCTACTGGCACACAGATTCATATGCCAGGCTACTAGTCTTCTAATAGTGCTCTATATTTAGATCTTTGATCCAAGTGTGACCTCCTGGTTCATAGGTCAAAGCTCAACCATTGAGACATACTATATATTAATTTTTATGCTAGTATCACACTGTTTTTTATTATTGTGGCTTTGAAGTAAAGTTTGAAATCAAGAATGTGAATCATCCAGCTTTGTTCTTCTTTTTACCTTTTGAGATCTCTTAAAATTCCATATGAATTCTAGGGTGGATTTTTCTATTTTTGCCCCAAATCATGTCATTAGGTTATTGATTGGGATTTTATTGAATCTGTAGATCACTTTGAGCAGTATTGTCATCTTTTTTTTAAAATATATTTTATTGATTTTTTTTTTACAGAGAGGAAGAGAGAGGGATAGAGAGTTTTTGAGAAACATCGATTAGAGAGAATCATCGATCAGCTGCCTCTTGCACACACCCTACTGGGGATGTGCCCGCAACCAAGGTTCATTCCCTTGACCAGAATCGAACCTAGGACCTTTCAGTCCGCAGTTGGACACTCTACCACTGAGCCAAACCGGTTTCGTCTCTACTCTACTCTTGATTCCCTGTAAATCATTCTTCACTTCAGTTCCTGTATCCTTCATTTCTGACTGGTCCTCTTTCATGTCTTTAGTGTTCTCACTAATGTCTTTGAAATTCTCACTAAGCTCCTTGGCATCTCACTAAGATCCATGAAACTCTCAGTAATTTTCTTGAACATACTTATAACCATTGTTTTGACCTCTTCATATAGTAATTTGCTTGCTTCCATTTCAATTAGTTCTTTCTCAGATGACTTCTGTTCTTTCATTCTTGACAAGTTTCTTTGTCTTCTCATTGTGGCTGCTTTCCTGTGCTTGTTTCTATGTATTAGGAAAAGCTACTATGTTTCCTGAATTGGTAAAGTGGCCTTGTGTAATAGCTGTCTATAGGGCCCAGTGGCTCAGCCTCCCCGGTCACCTGAAATGGGTATTCTCAGTGCACCCCAGTGTGGTCCGTATGCACTGTCCTGTTGTAGTTGAGCCTTGATTGCTGCTGGAGTCACTGGGAAGAATTGACCTGCAGGTCAATTGGTTGTGAGAACCAGCTGTGACTACAGCAGACACCACTATGGAACAGGACTTGTTTCAGTGGAGCTTTGGTGCTCACAAAGTCTATCCATTGAGTCTGTCACTTGTGGATGTGGTGGATTTGTATTATCCCATAGTCTGATATTGTCCACTGGGTGCACTGGCTCTGGGAGGTGCAAAGTCAGGCACTCCCTGTGCACTGCCTGGGGCCATCTGGCATGAGGTACAGAGTGGTCTGTGGTTGGCTGCTACTTGTTGAACTAGGAGGTGCCCAGGAGAGACCAAACTATAAACCTTGACAAACTGATGCTAGTGTCTGATCTGGGGACACTTATCCAGTGATATGGAGCACACTGAGTCCAGTTGCTACTTGTTTGAGATATTTTAGGAAAGTCTGAAGTCTGAGCCAGAATAAGCCCTTCATATAGAAGAGACCTTACAAATAGCTTGGGAGTGGCTGCAAATTGGATGGGACAGGATCTGAGGAACTCTCCAGGGTGGGGCAAACACTGTGGCTAGGTTGATGGAGACTCAGATATGGAGCTAGTCAACTGTGTGTGGGATGGGGAAGTGAGGAGGTTGCAGCACTTTTTGGGAGAAAGCTGCCCCTGAGTTCTGTTCCTGATACCAGACAATATATTTCCTTCCCGTATGTCCCTGGATCCTTTCAAATTGCTTCTCCATGATTGGAGCTCAGAAGGAGTAAGTTTGGGTAAGCCCATGTGCTGGCCCATTAAGTGGAACTGCCTGCAACTCCAGGAGTCTCCATATCACTCAGCCACAATCCTTGCCTGATTTTTATCACCTGATGTTACATAGATATCTCTTCCCAACACTGGAACCCTGGGTTTGGGATATTGTGTGGGGAGGGACCCCTTACTCCTCACGGAGGCCTCCTCAGCCAAGATATTCCTCCCAATTAAAAACACACCACAATGTGGGTATAAGACCAGCCCATTCCTCACCTCCTGCCAATCACAGTGCTCTTTCTTCTTTAATCCTCTAGTTCAGTGGTTCTCACCCTGTGGGTCACAACCCCTTTGGGAGTCAAAAGACCCTTTCACAGGGTCACCTAAGACCATCAGAAAACACAGATATTTACATTAGTATTCATAACAGTACCAAAATTACAGTTATGAAGTAGCAACAAAAATAATTTTATGGTTGGGGATCACTACAACATTAAAGGCTCATGGCATTAGGAAAGTTGAGAACCACCGCTCTAGTTGTAGAACTTCCATTCAGCCATATTTCAAGCAGATTTGAATAATGGTCATTCTGTATTTTAATTGTAATTTTGATGTGGTTGTGGGAGGATACAAGTACCAGCATTTACCTACACAGCCATTTCGGTTCCTACAGTATTTTATTCTTTTTGATACTATTCTAAACTTTCTTCATTTCCTTTCTGAATTGTTCATTGTTTGTATATAAAAACACAACTTATTTTTACATGTTAATGTAGTATCCTTCAGCTTTGCTGAATTTATGAGTTCTAATAGTTTTCTGGGGGTTTTTTGTGGGATCATTAGGGTTTTCTACCTAAAAGATCAAGTCATATGCAAACAGATCATATCATATGCAAATAATACCTTTTCCTTTCCAATGTGGATGCCTTTTATTTACTTTTCTTGCCTAATTACTGGCTAGGACTTCCAATACTGTTTTGAGTAGAAATGGCAAAAGCAGGCATCTTTGTCTCTGCCCAATCTTCGAAAAGAAACTTTCAGTCTTTCACTATTATGAATCGTGTTACCTGTGGGTTTGTCATAAATGGCCTTTATTATGTTGAGGTAGTTTCCTTCTAATCCTAGTTTCAGCTTTTTTATCATGAAAAGGTATTGAATTTTGTGAAATGCTTACACTGATTAACTCTCCTACTCTTTATAAATTCATTCATATTTCCTATTTTTTTATGGTTCCATTTGGTAGGTTTTGTGTTTCTAGAAACTTGTCCATTTCATCTAAATTATCCAATTTGTTGGTTTACAATTATTTATAATACTATTATAATTCTCATTCGTTATGTAGAATTGATAGTAATATCCCCATTTTCATTTCTGATTTTAGTGCTTTGAATCTTCTCTCTTTTTTTCTTAAGACATTGTAGTTTAAGGCTTATCAATTTTGTTCATCTTTTTTGAAGAACGATCTTTTGGTGTCATTGATTTTCTCTATTGTTTTTCCATTCTGTATTTTATTTATCTCCACTCTAATCTTTATTATTCCCTTTCTTCTGCTAGTTTTGAATACAGTATATTCTTTATATAGTTTCTTAAGTTGTAAAGTTAGGTTGTTGACTTGAGATCTTTCTTCTTTTTTAAAGTAAACAATTACAATAACAAATTTTTTGTACAAGATTATTAACTTTCTGGGCCCCATTTCCACCACTGAAATTTACAATAACAATACCTGATTCATTATATTGTTTTAAATATATAATTTAATAATTAATTAAACCCTTAGCAAATGCTACATGCAGCAGAAAAGTTCCATAAGTGTTAGCTGCTCTTATTACTACCATTATCATACTACCTCTATGAAGTCAGGTGGTACTAGAATTGATGGCTAGATCCACCTCTTACTAAACATATGACTTTGGGTAAATTTTTCGCCACTCTAAGACTCTATTTTTTCATCAGTAAAATGGAAATAATTTCTATCTGACAGGTTTATTATACAAAGTAAATGAGATATAACTAAAGTATTGAGCACAGAGCCTGGCACATAGTAAGTAACCACAGCAGTAGCTAACATAAAAAATAATCATCAATCTTGAGTTGACCAGTGAGGACAACAGTAATAAAAGAGAAGATATAGATGCAAATTTATTTGTATTTGGGAGTTAGGGGGACATGAATCACAAAAATCATTGGACATGATTACTGACTAAATAAAGGAAAATAATTAAAAGAAGTTGAGTGCAAAGCTTCAATCCTAGTTTGTTCAGTTTCATCTCCTGAAATACAGCCAAGATGGGATTAGATATACAAATATTTATTGGAAAAATTCCTGTTAAAGAAAGGTGTATGGAAGTGAAAAAAGCCTAAGAGATTTCTCAGACCAGGATGCAGATCTGATTACTGTGAAGGAGAAAGAGAAGAAAATTTTAAGTTGCAGTGGGGTTCTAAAGAGTATCTGCAAAGCTGATGAGGTGTTTGAGCTAAAGTCGCCCCTAGAGGAAAACCATTCCTCACAGAATGGACTTATTTCATATCCCTGTTGAGAACCTGTGGGAAGTCTCTGTGCAAAGCAGGTGGTGCATTTACCACCTTCCATCAGTTAAGTTCCCAACACAGGAGGCCTGAGTGGCACATATTCATGGCTGCCATACCTGGAACAGAAAAACAGGCAACCATGAAATGGTGAAAACTTATAACTTACAAAAATGGAAACCCGCCTTTCTCACATTTCCAAAACTCCAAAAATATCTTTGTGTAGAAAGGTCAGGATAGAATTGTGACAAGTCTGAGCACCAAACTAGAAATACAGTGAAAGGAAAAAAAGATTATAAGGATGTAGGCAGCTATTATAACATCACCTCCACTCATCCTTCTCTTTTCTATCCATGACAGATTATACAAGTGCTGGCCTCTCGGATGGGGCTATTGCTGGCATTGTGATTGGCGTCCTGGCTGGCATAGCTCTGATAGCAGCCCTGGTGTACTTCCTGAATATCAGAAAGACTGGAGGGTATGATGGCCTTCTCTCTTGTCCCGCTTCCTCCAAGGCAGATGACTATGCTTAGGAGAGGAAAAGAGACTTCCCCTCTGTCTCTGGTCCTGGATCTGCTCCTTCTCCTTCCTAAACTCCTGCTTCTCAGCATTGATTCCTGAGGCCTCTTTTTCCCTGTTTTCAAGCTTCCTGCACCCCTCTCCCTTTGGGACATGGTTATTCCCATCTCCATCTTGTTAAGAGGGGGAAGATTATGCAACTAGGTCCCCCAGTCAGGGTCCAAGAGGGAAACAAATGAAAATACAAAAAGAGAAGCAAGAGAAAGTGAGTCCTATGCTCTGTCAACCACAGGAAGAGAAGGAAAAGAGAGAGGGTGGGGACAGGAAGAGAATCTAACAAAATGCAGAAACTGAAGGTTCCTTAGGCAATAAATAAGGTGAAGATAAAAACAGCATCTACTTTCAAAAGGGAGAGTTGTCTAGATAGAAGTAGGCTCAGAGGAGTTGATAAGGAATGAACCTGTGTGAACATTAGTGCAGCAGGAAAGGAGTTCACTCTGGAAGGGGCGGTGGGTACACTGAAGAGGAGCCCTAGGAGGAAAGGCAATACTCACTCTGATCAATGAGCTGACAGTGTCCTTCCTACTTCAAGGAGCAAAGAGCCTATGCTTGGGAATAGCAGTCACAGTTTCTGATATTTGTTTAGGGCAAGAAACCAGCGCGATCTCACAGAGCACAAACCCTCAGCCTCCAAACACAGTAAGTAAAGCCATCACCAGTGACAGCTGGTGTATTCCACCATGTGTCCTGTCCTAGCAGGGAAACCTGGTCCCAAGGACTCAGTACTTCTGAAATTTTAGAGGGGATGTCCATTTCCCAACCTGAGGTTGCCATAGGTCCTCCCACCCTTCTAGTCACAAAAGATCGCCCTGAGACCCAACCCTAGGAGAGGCTCACTCAGCCAGACCTGGCAGGCCTGAGTAAGATGGCCATGTTTACCAAAGACATTCCTCACCTTACCCCCTTCCCCTCCTCCTCTATTAGGGATGTGGGCACTCTCCTTTGGTGAGACTTTCCCTCTCTTTTGGTGCTTTTGGTGCTGTGGTTCTCAATCCCCTTCCTTGCCACTGGTGTCTGGTGCTTAGAAACACAACTGGGCAAAAATCAAGGCATTGTGAACTGGAAAAAACATTCAGAAGTGGACTAAGGGCTCTGTGGCTCTACTGTTGCCTCCCTGCCCACTTCTCCCCCACCCCTTCTCCACTGGCACTAACACCCTGGGTCTGGACCACAGACTCTGAGGAAATCAAATTCTTTAAGTGATCTTGGTCCACCTCCCTACCCTACCTTCCCACTACCTGCCACCTCCTTCAGCTAGAAATCACAACAGTTTAACAACACCAAGGCAATAAGGCTATAAGTCAGCTTTGCATTTTCATGGATTGCTAACTCTTCTCTCAACTCTCAGGTTAGGGCCACTCTGACAACTCACCTAACAAGGTAAGCATAGCCAGTCTCACTGGCTCATTTTCTCATTGTAATACCTCTGTGTAGAATCGGTTAGTCTTGAAGACAAAAATGCAATTAAATGTGAGTTGGAGTTCCTCAATGTAGCAACAAAGATATATCGGTTAACTATTCCCATTGGATCTACCTTATGCAAGAGCATGGGTTTTGGAGTATCCCCATCCTGTGCTTGAATCCTTGAGTGACTCTTAGTAGCTCTGTGACCTTGAGCAAGTAACTTAACCTCTTTGATCCTCAGCTTTGTAATCTGTAATATGGGCATGCTGCCTACTTGAGAAAGAAGTTGAAGGAATGAAATGAGATAACACATGCAAAGCACAGTGCCTAATATAAGGAAGGTACCAGGTCATTCTCCCTCCTCTATCTTCAATCTGACCTGCTCTTCCTGTCAAAAGATAATGTCTAATCCAGTGGGTCTGAGATCTTAGTTCCTTTAGTTTATAATAATTTTACTGAGCTTCTCTCAAAGCAGCACTGTAATGAAGAAACAAAACATGTCATCTCCCTGCAAAATGAAGCCCTCCAGTCACTTCCCTTCAAAGTGTAAACATACCCTAACTCCCAACGCATTGGTTTTGCCTGTTTATGCTCTTTCTTTGAAAAACACAGTATATCCTCATATATTTGTCTTGTTTCTTTCATTCAAAATGGTTTTAGGACACTCATCCATATTGTTGTATGCATTTGTAGCTGTTCATTTTCATTGCTGTATCATCCTCTTCCATTGTATGAATACTATAATCTATCTCTTCTAATGACCATTCAAAGGATGCCAGTATGCAGAAGGGTAATAAAAGCCTTTTAAAGTGGTGAGAGTAGGTGGTGCTGAATCACACCAGGCTAGGTGAGGGCCTGGCCTATGACACTGACTTAACTGATCACTTCTCATGCTTTTCAGATGGATGAAATTACATACTCTTCCCTGAACTTCAATGGCCAGAAATCAAAGAAGCCAACTTATGCCTCTCCGTCCCCAACAGCCACAGAGATGGTTTATTCCGAAGTAAAAAAAGAAGTAATGCAAACAGCTCTACTCACTGCACTGCTTTTTCCCAGCTTCTCATTCCCATCACTAGGAGACCCCTTTGCCCTTTGGGAAAAGGAGAAGCCTCTTTTCCCCTCCTCCTTTACTCACTCATGGGCACCTCCAGGTTCCTGGTCACAGCCCCTCCCTTCAGTGTCAACAGATGAAAAGATACATCCGGGAGTCTGTAGGAAGCCCAACCTTCATTGTCATTGACATTTGGCAAAGCAGACCTTGGAAAGAGTTGCCAGAACCTCCAACCCTTGGGCCAATCATTCCCTGACTGAGACTTGTTCTAAACTTACCTTTTGAGCCCACCTTGCTTCCTTCCTGTGGGAGTCCAACTTGAATTTGCCATAACTTTGAGAGTTACATCCTTATCCAATGAAATACATGTGTCAGAGAAGAAGAGAGAGAAAAACTAAAAGCTTCTCCTGTCTCTCCAAAGCCCAATGTGAATGGACCACACAGGAAAATAAATATATAACCAAGTCTCAACACAGAAATTCTACACCTTTGTCCTTTGTCATTGTGTCTAAACACCTTTCTGCTTGGCTAGAATACCACCTAAGCCCTTTGGCAAGACTGTCTTCAGAGAAACCACTAGAAGCAACTAGAAAAAACTATAAGTGATTCCCAAGGGAAAATGTAAAAAACAAATTTTAAAAGCACATATGTTTTAATAACTTTATGGGCTTTTATTCAAGGAAAGAGGTTACAGTTTTAGAGGTTACACAGCTCCCAATAAGAAACAGTCTAGCCTTGGCTGGTATGCTCAGTGATTAGAGCATTGGCCCAATGACCTAAGGATATCAGGTTTGATTCCTGGTCAAGGGCCTGTACCTGGGTTGCAGATTGGATTCCTGGCCCTTGGTGCATTCATGCAGGAGGCAACCAATCAATGTGTTCCTCTCCTGTAGATGTTTCTCTTCCTCCTTTCTCTAATTCTCCCCTTCCCTTCCTCCCTTCCCCTCTCTAAAAATTAACGGAAAAATATATCCTCGGTGAGGATTAACAAAAAACCAAACAAAAAAATAATAATAATCTGCTAGGAATTTCAGAAAGGAATCAGAGTTACCCTTCAGAGATTATTTAAATAATTATTAAAGAATGCACAATTTGGGGTACTGGATTTGTTCTCATCTCTGAGACATTTCACCATTTTAATCTTTGTAACTCCTTATGTGAAAGGGATTACTTTTACTTGGGTTTGCTTTGTAAGCCAATCTGAGGACCTGAGGTGAAAGAAGCCACCAAAGCCCCTCCCTTGACCAGGAGCCCCTCAAGCTTTTATGTGAGTGGCTCCAAGTGGAAAAGAAGACCCGGTTTCGCTCATTCATGGCTGGAAGTGGATCTAAGTCATTTCCGGGCATCTCAGGCCAATCATCAACCACCATTCAAGTCCATGTTTCTGCCTGTGCATGTTCTGTCCATCTTCTCCACTTACTGACTCAGGAAACCTGGGCCTCTGCTAAGGTTCCTTGGTCCTTGAGAAGTGTCCCCTGCAGGGAAAACTGTCACTCACACTGTTGCCATTGTTTACAACCCAGAAAGCTGCAATGGTGCTGATGCTCCTTAGGACACAGAGCAAGATCAACTGGGCCGCAGGCTCTGGAATTTTTCTCCCATAAGGTCTGAGTCCCATTGTGACATAATAAAAAAGAAGGGCAAGGGAAGGAGAGGCAAACTATTGCCCACCCAGCCTTCCACATGGATGACTTTCTTTGGGGCTGTTGAGAGAAATAATTTATTTGATATGGATTACTGGATCTCATGCTGTGTCTAAGAGGCCCCTAAGAGAAGGTTAGTTGGGAGTTCTCCGTACTCAGGTACCTCTTTCAGGGTTTTCTGACTCTGACACAGACTGTAAATACGTCACCTCATCTGTACTATTCTCTGTTATTTAATTTTGTCTGGTCAAGGCCACTTCTGAATTATTTGTAAAATTTGCTCTATATTTATAATAAAAATTATATATCAGGCATCAATATGCTGCCTCACAGTTGATACTACTTTAGGCAATGTCTTCTTTACAGGCAGAAGAAATAGAAATTACCTAACTGGTAGTCAAAGCCTACTTTTAAGTCTACAGATATTCTACCCAGCAATCATAGAAGTAGCCAATTTTATTTGCACACCAGCTAATAAAGTGAGTCTATCGCGAAGCAACAGCCCACAGCTGCAAACTGCCTGGAAGAAGCTGCCTATTTTGCTCTGGGAAACATGATTTCATGAGAAGAAAATTCCCAGTCTCTCTATTAGGGACAAATAACAATCCCCACACCAGTGGCTCCAGTGAATCAGATGCAGCAACAGGGCTTCACTCACATGAGGTTTCCACTGGTTCTGTCCCAAGGTCAATTTTTCTGCCACTTCACAGTGTTAGAGATCTTCACACCCAAGTAACCTTCATTCATTAATTCCAGTATTAGCCTGTTATCTAGTTTCCTTCATTTCCAAGCAATTGAAATGTATGTTCTTTTTCCCTTTCCTCATCACCAAGTTTCTCCTCCCTCCTCAAGACCTAGAAGCAGCACACAATCAGTATCCGCATCTTGGTTAAACTCAAAGATGTTTTCACCGTCCTCATATTGCTCACTTTTATAACATCTAAGACCATAGATAACTTTTTCTTCCTTGGGTATCCTCCTGCTCCAAACACACACCAGAATTAGTACTCAGACCCTGCTGAATCCCCCCACATCATCCTCCTCTTCCCCCAGCTTCAGTGACCTCTGTGCAGGTGGCTCCCACACCTGTATCTCTAGCTCCTACTGCTTCCCAATACTCAGCACACTCATATCCAAGTGCCTTCTGAAGTTACTTCCCATTTAAACTGGCTTTCCCCTACAGCTCATTCATTTGTCACAGTGACAGCTGTTCCTCAGCTCTTGCTTTTTGTGTCCCAGATTCCATACATCATCAAAGCCTGTTGGTCCTTTTTGAACATCTCTCATTTGTGCCCCTTCCTCCATTCCCATGCTCCTAATGGGAGTACACCTTGACTTTTTGTCTCTGGTCTTTAATGGACTCTGCCTTGCACAACACTCATTACCTTCCTAAAAACTGGTTCACTCTCCTCCTCAAGAGTCTACAGGGGCCTGCCCTGGCCTACCAAGTAAGTTCAAATTTCTTCCTTCCTCATTCTCTTTACCACTCATCTCTAGTACAATTCCTCCATTCTAATTAGACCTGTCTCCTTATCCATCCTGGCCTCTTAACCCCATACACACATAGAATTCTTAGTCCTATTGCTGTTCCTGAAAACAATTACCACACAGGATAATGATCCATCTGTTATTCACAGATGAGTTAACATACCACTCATCAAGAACAACAATAACAACCCCATGGAGGACAGGAACCTGTCCATTAACATGTGTACCTGAGACTCGGGACACAGCCTATCTCTTCCTAATGACCACAGACTCTTCCTAATGACCAATTTATGTGCCCATGAAATTCTTATGGAGCAACAACTGTGCTACAAGTCTCAGTGTTGGAGTCCATGAAAGAGACAGAAATGAGAAAGGCAGAGTTCCTACCTCAAGGAACATGAATCCTACGGCAAGAAATAAGACATGAAAAATTATCCTATATAATAAAAGCTTAATATGCTAAGTGTCTGTCCATCTGTTCGGCCATTCAACCAATCAAAGTTAATGATATGTAATATGCTAATGATATGCTAAGGCTGCTCAACCTCTTGCTATGACATGCACTGACAGCCCTAGTAGGTTATCTTGCTGTTGGGGTTCAGCCTATCAGAACTGAGCAAGATGGGCCAGACATGCCCCGGGGCATTCCCTCCCGAGTTGCCTCCCCAGCTGGTCAACCTCCCATATTCCTCTCTGGCCCCAACTGTGCACCAGTGGGCTCCCTCGGCCTGGCCTGTGCCCTCGAAATCCAGGCTGAGGGACCCCTCCCCCCCCTGAGTGCACAAATTCCATGCACTGGACATCTAGTTATAATATAAAAATAGAAAACTATAAATGCTACAAGAGAAGACAGATAAATCCAATGGGAAACATGGCTATTCATTAGAATGACTGAGGAATTCTAAAAAGAACTGATACTCTGTCCTTACCCACAGATTTCAATTCAATTGGTGTGAGGTGGAACCCCGGGCATTGCTCATTTTTTTTCCTTTTTTTTTTTTTATAAATCTTTATTACTCAGATTATTACAATTGTTTCTCCTTTTTCTTCCCCAAAGCTCCCTACCGCCCAGTTCCCATCCCACCCTCTGCCCTTACCCCCTCCCCCCCTCACATTGTCTTCATCCATTGGTTATACGATTTCAATCCAGTCTCTCTCTGCTCCTCTCCCTCTTATCCCCCTGATAATTATCAATCCACTCCCTTTATTTGCCCCTGATTCTACTATAGGGAAATACAACAAAGTGTTCTGTAGCAAATGGCTTCAGATTGTCCAAATGTCTCAGGACCACACGAATAGAATCCGTTCCTCCTCCGGTTCACCCCGCTCCCCCTGGGCGCATGGCTCCCCCGCAGACATTGCTCATTTTTTAAAGCTTCCCAGATACTTTTAACATGTAGCCAGGATGGAGAACTTCTGCCATTATAGGTAGGACTTGAGCCTAAAAGCAGTGGCAAAAACAAGAGTATAAATCAGAATTATCTTAAGGAACTTTTCAGCCATCCTTGAAGAAGCTGATACAGTATGTCTGGAATAAGACTGAGGCTTGGACAAAACCAGTTTGGTTCAGTGGATAGAGCATTGGTCTGCAGACTGAAAGGTCCTAGATTCGATTCTGGTCAAGGGCATGTACCTGGGTTGCAGGCACATCCCCAGTAGGGGGTCTGCAAGAGGCAGCTAATCAATGTTTCTCTCTCATCAGTGATTCTAACTCTCTATCCCTCTCCCTTCCTCTCTGTAAAAAATCAATAAATTTGTTTTTTTTTTAAAGACTGAGGCTTGTATATTTTGAGATACTCCCAGATGATTCTTACATATATTCCATGTTAGGAAACACTGACATAAAACATAGGAAGGATTGAACAACTGGAGAACTGGGAAAACATTCCACAAGATAAGCATGGCATAAATAATATATTCTGCAAGGCATCAAGATGTACTCAAAAAAATTGTTGGCATATAGCTAAACTTTAAAAGACTGATGACACCAAGTGTTGTGAGGATGTGAAACAACTGGCATTATTATATAATTTTGGTGGAAATATAAAAAGAAACAAACACTCTGGAAGAGTTTGGCATTTTCTAATAATGTTTTTTAAATAAATCTTTATTGTTCAGATTATTACAAATGTGTTCCTCTTCCCCCCGACCCAATTACTCCCCTCCACAGGGTTCCCACCCCACCCTCTGTCCTTTCCCCATCCCCCATTGTCCTCATCCAGAGGTACACAGTTTTTGTTCAGTCTCTTCCTGCACCCCCACTCCCCTTTTCCCCAAGAATCGTCAGTCCATTCCCCTTCCATAACCCTGATTCTATTATATTCACCAGTTAATATTGTTCATCAGATTTTTTAATTCCCTTGGTTTTTAGATTCACTTGTTGATAGTTACATATTTGTTGTTCATAATTTTTATCTTTATCTTCTTCCTCTTCCTAAATAACCCCCTTCAGCAATTAATATAATGCTGGTTTGCAGGTGATGAACTCCTTTAGCTTTTTTTCATTTGTGAAGCTCTTTTTCTGGCCTTCGATTGTGAGTGATAAGCTTTGCTGGGTAGAGTATTTTTGGCTGTAGGTTCTTGCTATTCATCACCTTGAATATTTCTTGCCATTCCCATCTGGCCTGCATGGTTTCTGTTGAGAAATCAGCTGGCAATGATATGGGTGCTCCTTTATAGGTAATTACCTGCTTTTCTCTTGCTGCTTTTAATATTCTCTCTTTGTCTTTTGCTCTTGGAATTTTTTTTTTTTAATTTTACTTTATTAAGGTATTTTCTGTGTACATAGTTTACCATTGCCCCCCCCCACCTCCCATTTATGCCCTCCCTCCCCAGAGTTCTGTGTTCATTGGTTGTACTTATGTTCATGCATACCAGTCCCTCGGTTGTTCTCCTATCTCCCCCCAGGTCTCCTTCCCCTCCCCGCTGTCATTTGGCAGTCTGCTTGTTTTATGGTGACTATCTCAGGACTATATAAATAGAGTCCGCTCCTCCTCTGGTTTTCACCGCCCCTTCCCCTGGGTCCCACTGCTTCCCCTGGGACACACGGCTCGCCCGGGGCACACTGCACCCTGGGACACTCGGCTCACCCGGGGCACTCGGCCCCCTGGGACACTCGGCTCACCCGGGGCACTCGGCCCCCTGGGACACTCGGCTCACCCGGGGCACTCGGCCCCCTGGGACACTCGGCTCACCCGGGGCACTCGGCCCCCTGGGACACTCGGCTCACCCGGGGCACTCGGACCCGTGGGACACTCGGCTCACCCAGGGCACTCGGACCCGTGGGACACTCGGCTCACCCGGGGCACTTGGCCCCCTGGGACACACAGCTTACCCGAGACACCCTTCCCCTTTGGGGGGTATGGCTTACCCGGGGCACATGGCCCCCCGGGGACACTTGGCTCACCCGGGGCACTCGGCCCCCTGGGACTCTCGGCTCACCCGGGGCACTCGCCCCCCTGGGACACTCGGCTCACCCGGGGCACTCGGCCCCCTGGGACACTCGGCTCACCCGGGGCACTCGGCCCCGTGGGACACTCGGCTCACCCGGGGCACTCGGACCCGTGGGACACTCGGCTCACCCGGGGCACTCGGACCCGTGGGACACTCGGCTCACCCGGGGCACTCGGCCCCGTGGGACACTCGGCTCACCCGGGGCACTCGGACCCGTGGGACACTCGGCTCACCCGGGGCACTTGGCCCCCTGGGACACACGGCTTACCCGGGACACCCTTCCCCTTTGGGGGGTACGGCTTACCCGGGGCACATGGCCCCCCGGGGACACTCGGCTCACCCGGGGCACTCGCCCCCCTGGGACACTCGGCTCACCCGGGGCACTCGGCCCCCTGGGACACTCGGCTCACCCGGGGCACTCGGCCCCGTGGGACACTCGGCTCACCCGGGGCACTCGGACCCGTGGGACACTCGGCTCACCCGGGGCACTCGGACCCGTGGGACACTCGGCTCACCCGGGGCACTCGGCCCCGTGGGACACTCGGCTCACCCGGGGCACTCGGACCCGTGGGACACTCGGCTCACCCGGGGCACTTGGCCCCCTGGGACACACGGCTTACCCGGGACACCCTTCCCCTTTGGGGGGTACGGCTTACCTGGGGCACATGGCCCCCCGGGGACACTCGGCTCACCCGGGGCACTCGCCCCCCTGGGACACTCGGCTCACCCGGGGCACTCGGCCCCCTGGGACACTCGGCTCACCCGGGGCACTCGGCCCCGTGGGACACTCGGCTCACCCGGGGCACTCGGCCCCGTGGGACACTCGGCTCACCCGGGGCACTCGGCCCCCCGGGGACACTCGGCTCACCCGGGGCACATGGCCCCCCGGGGACACTCGGCTCACCCGGGGCACTCGGCCCCCCGGGGACTCTCGGCTCACCCGGGGCACTCGCCCCCCGGGGACACTTGGCTCACCCGGGGCACTCGGCCCCCTGGGACTCTCGGCTCACCCGGGGCACTCGGCCCCCTGGGACTCTCGGCTCACCCGGGGCACTCGGACCCCTGGGACACTCGGCTCACCCGGGGCACTCGGACCCCTGGGACACTCGGCTCACCCGGGGCACACGGCCCCTCTAGGGTGTTGGGGTCACATATTGGAGGCGCCGCACTAGCTCCTTGCTAGCATGGCGGGAAGGCTGGGACAGCTGCAGTTGGGCTGAGATGGTTGCAGGCGGGGGGACCACCTTCAAAGGTGTCTCGTTCGGTGTGGGAGCGGAGCAGCTGCAGACATGGAGGCTAAGTTCTGAGGTCGCCCACTCCCTTAGCCCAAGGCGTGGTGAGCTCTGTTCTTGGTGGATTTCCTTTATTCTCAGCGGCAGTGGTGCGTGGCGGTGCCAGGTGCAATATTGACAGTCGCTCCTGTGGTTCAATTACCACTGTAGTTTTAAAGTTCACATGGCGGTGGTGGTGAGAGCTTCGGCTTGGCCACGTGGCATCGGAGGATGGGCTCGCCTGGGCGGGTAATGGAAGGCACCGTGCCATTTCCTCACCAGGGCGCTCCATCTCCCTCCCAGCATGGTGGGTGTGCTGGGAAGATTGTGGGCGGGCTGTGATGGCTGCATGGGGAGAGTCCGCCCTCAATGGTGTCCTCTTTGTTGCGGATGTGGAGCTGCTGTGGATGCAGAGGCTAATTTCTGAAGCCACATTCTCTATGAGCCCGGTGTGTAGTGAGCTCTGATTTCGGTGGATTCCCATTCTTGGGGGCGGCGGTGGGTGCGGCAGCGATGGTAGCTCCTGTGGCTCAATTTCCCCTGTAGTTTTAAAATCCGCATGGTGGTAGTGTCTGATGCTTTGGCCTGGCCATGTGGCAACGGAGAGAGGATTCTCCGGGTCTGCCGATGGAAGGCGCAGCACCAGCACAGCGTGCGCGAAGGCCTGGCAGAGCAGGCCGCGGGCGGTGACGGAGAGTCCCCGTGATGTCTTAGTCTTTCAGACTTAGTGGAACGCTTCCCCTGAGCCAGGACAAGCAGCACCACCACAAATATTGGCCAGCTCAGTGCTGCCCCTCTACAGGTGACAGTAGGGGCATCCTCACCTTGGTAGGCCTTTTCTCTTGGAGGTCTTAACCAGTGTAAGGCAGCATGGTACAGAACTGCCCCACCTTCTCAGTCCTCCGCTGCTCTTGGAATTTTAATTATGATGTGTCTTGGTGTGGTCCTCTTTGGATTCCTTTTATTTTTGGTTGTGTGCACTTCTTGGACTTGTAATTCTATTTCTTTCACCAGGTGGGGGAAGTTTTCTGTCACTATTTCTTCCAGTATTCTTTCGGTATCTTGATCTCTCTCTTCTTCTGGGGTCTCCATAATTCTCATGTTGGTTCACTTGAAATTGTCCCAGAGCTTTCTTACACTATCTTCAACTTTCTGGATTCTCTTATCTTCTTGCTTCTGCAGAGGAGTGTCCTCTGGCTCTTTGTGTTCTAAATCTTTGTCTTGATTCTTGCAGTCTTCTGGTCTGTTTTTAGGACTCTGTGTAATATTTTTTATTTCAGACAATGTTTTCTTTATGCCTAGTTGATCCCTTTTTATTTCTAGTTGATCTCTTTTCATATCCTCATAGGTCTCATTTAGTTTATCAGCCTTTTTTTAGGATATTCTTGAAACGCCTTATAACTGTAGTTTTGAACTCAATGTCCATTCTTTTCTTTTCCTCCATCTCCTTCCTTTGTGTCCTGCCTCTTGTCTGCATTTTACTTGTTTCCCTGACTTGATGGAACAGTTTTGTGTGCTAGGTGTTCTGGTAGAACCCAGTAGCACAGCCTTACCAGTTACCTGCAGTGGACAGTCTTGGTGTAACCCTTTGTGGACAGTCTTGGTGTAGCCCTGTGTGTGCAGTCTTGTTGTTAAGCCGTGCTTATTGTTGGTATCACTGGGAAGCGTTGATCTCCAAGCCAATTGGCTGTGAGGATCAGCAGTGTCTCAGCTACAAAGACTTCTGTACTCTGCTTGGATGGGGTGGAGTCTCGGGGTGGCACAGACAATCTTTAGTTCCCTATCAGTCTCGCCTTAGAAAAGTCCTGTTCAGGGTGAGTCTTGCAAGATTGGTTACAGGCATGCGCACCTCTTTGGTAAAGGCGCAGACAAGCTTTGGATTCTGGCCAGTCCCTCCTTAGAAAAAGCCAGCCTCTGGGAGAGCTTCTGTGCTCAGCTTGGATAGGGCGGAGTCTCGGGTTGGTACAGACAAGCTTTGTTTTCCCGCTGGCTCCTCCCCAAGTCCCTCAGTAATGGCCACTGGCTTCACACACCTCGGAGAGATCTCTGCCTGCTGCCTGACAGTCTGGCCTCCCCCTGACTGGGGCCATCTATCAGAGCCATAGGGTGATTCTGTTTTCCTCTTGAACAAGAAAGCCAGCCGCGTGTTAGCTGTCCCACTTCTCTGCATGCCAGGAGAAAGCCAGTAGCGAACTCAGCCCAGCCCGCCCTCTCCGCCCACCGAGAATAAGCCAACGCCTTTTCATGTGCACAGTTCTCTGTACCTTCACAGTTTCTGAGGGTCAGTGCTCCTTCTCTCTCCTTCCCAGATGGCAGAGCCTCCTCTCAGCTAGCCGTCTGGTACTTCAGGGCAATGCCTCCTTTGTTTTCCAGTTCTAAATTCAAATTTGTTGTGGTAGGCTGCATTCGGGTGCCTACCCTATGACACCATCTTGGTTTCCCATTTTCTAATAATGTTAACTATACAGTCCAGCAATTCCACTTTCAGGTATTTACCTAAGAGAGATGAAAATAATGTAGATATACATATAAAGAGTTATAAAGGAAAAAAGAAAAATGGAAGGGAAGAGAGGGAAGAGGAAAATTATGAGATAATTACAGAAATCTGAACATTGAATATTTTATATTTAGGAAGTACTAATTTTAGTGTGATAATGGCATTGTAGTTATGTCTTTTTATATAACTTTTTTAATTTATTTGAGAGAGAGACATCAATGTGAGAGAGAAACATTGATTGGTTGCCTCCCACACAATCAAATCCACAACCCTTTGGTGTATGGGACAACACTAGAACCAACTGAGCAACATTGGCCAGGGCAGTAGTTATGTTTTTTAAAAAAGCATAATAAGTTAATAATACAACTAAAGTACAGGAGTGGGCATAAGTAATTTTATAGTTGCTCATATGGAAAATAATACAATTATTAATACAAGTGAGTATGTGCTTCACATACTCACAACTGTAAACCTACTATTGTCCACCCCTGTATTAACAGATGAAATGATCTATGTCTTAGATTTGCTTTAGAACAGTCCATTGGGGGAAGGGGTTATAAGTTAAACAAGATTGACTATGAAATAATTGCTGAAGCTGTGTGATGAGCACTTATAAGTTCATTATTTTATTAGCTTTATCTTTGCAAATATTTAAAATTTTACAAAAAAAAAAATAGGTTCTTGCTCCCCAGAAGGTTATAACACAGAGTCAAATATTCCAACAAATAGAGCATCATGTAGTTAAACAAAATAGACACAAAGTGCTATTGTTACCACCAAAAGACAACTCTGAGATGATTCTATGAGAAGGAACTTTATTGTAAGTCAGCAACTAAGACACACTGGGATGGATCACTTCCCATAGCTGTATGTACCCAAGAAAGGATCAAATTCATCTTTATTCGGGGAAAACATGCATAAGCATTAAAATGAGCTTTATCATCACAGGTATACATAGGGTTGTGCAGTCAGAAAACATGGCTATTCATATATCTCATGTTCAAACCAGAGGAAAATCTCTGCCCCTAATTGGAAATTTTAGTATTATAATGAGGGTATAATGAGAAAAGATCATGAGGAGGTCACTATAAGATCTTCTAAGCTGCTTTGGCCAGTCTCAGGCAGTTTCAGCTGGATCACCCCTACCACCGCCCTCCCCACCCCTGTGTAGGGCTTGTTTCTGAAAAACAGCTCTGGCAATCATCAGTGTCAGGGATGGTGTAGGTATGAAAAGGAAGTTTAGCTAATTAAGTCTCAGCCTTTCAGTTAAACTCTTAGCAAATTATAGAATATGGTTATAAAAACCTAAGGGGTTTAGAGGTTAATCTAAGTTATGAATTCTAAATAAAGTCAGTCTGTACTAGGCTATATATATGTAAAGGTTAGGTTACTCCAGTCAAGTTCCAAGGCCAGTGACTGGCCAGGAATAGGCAGAGTGAGTTCCTGACCAGAGTATCCCAGAAGAAGAGCAGACAGGCAATACAAAAAAGACAGCTGTGAACTGCAGGACTTCCCCACACTCTTTATGACTTACTAGAGGCCATGCTACTTAAGATCACATGTTCTAAAGCCAGACCACCTGCACCGGAGTTCCTGCTCCAGATTGCCTTCTGGGTAATGGTAATGTTTCTGTGCCTCAGAGTCTTTACTTACAAAATGGAGATTAAAGTAATACATATATCACAAGGTTGTTGTCAGGAATCAATGAGTTAATTCATGTGTAAAACATGTAGAAGGTGGTGGGTAAACAATAAACGTTAGCTGCTAGGAGCAGTATCTCAGCCCACAATACCACACGTTTTTTAAATCTCATCTAATTTCTATTTGTTACTTACCTTCTTTTGGTTAGACTATACATTGGAAAACAGGGACTTTGTCTTATTTAACTCTGTTTCCCCAGGACCTAGCCTAATGTCATGCCCATAAAGGCACTGTAGGGGAGCAGTCTCCAGCAGTAAAGATGTCTGGGAACTGGTGGACTCTGTTTTCCCTTCTATGACTGTTTAATTATCTGTAGTCTCAGGTTTAAGCTGACTACCCAGAAAGCCAGAATGCCGCCGAAAGATAAAGGCCCCAGGGAGGAGGTTAATGAATGCATAGAGTGTGATAACTGCCTAATGTTATTGTTCACTTAGAAAATGTTCTTTTTGGGGGTCTACATGACTACCCAACATATGGTTTTACATTAACCCCCTATATAAAAGGGCTGAGCCAAACCCCCTGGTCAAAACCGGTTTGGCTCAGTGGATAGAGCATCGGTCTGCGGACTGAAAGGTCCCACGTTCCATTCCGGTCAAGGGCATGTACCTTGGTTTTGGGCACATCCCCAGTGGGGTTGTACAGGAGGCAGCTAATCGATGTTTCTCTGTCATCAATGTTTCTAATGCTCTATCTCTCTCCCTTCCTCTCAGAAAAAAAATAACACAAAAAATATATTTTTAAAAAAAAATTTTTTTTTTTGCCGAAACCAGTTTTGCTCAGTGCTAGAGCATTGGTCTGCGAACTGAAAGGTCCCTGGTTTGATTCTGGTCAAGGGCATGTACAATGGTTGTGGACACATCCCCAGTAGGGGGTGTGCAAGAGTCAGCTGATCGATGTTTCTCTCTCATGGACATTTCTAGCTATCTATCTCTCTCCCTTCCTCTCTGTAAAATATCAATAAAATATTTTTTTATTTTTTTTAACAAAAATAAATAAATAAAAGAGACCCTATCTTGGGAGAAGTGTGGATTTCTTCTCGACCGGCCACCACTGGCAGCAAGCAGCTGCTTTGCCCTGATGTCCATTTTCCCGTTAAAGGGCTTATGATGTCTGTGTGTCAGTTCGTCGGAATCAATCCTGAATTTAGATTTTGGGGGCTTTCCCCAACGGGCACACATGGGCTTTCAGGCTTCAGGGAAGGGACTACCTTATTCCCCTGTGGATTATACCCTCAATTCCTACAATTATTTGACTTCCTTTGCTTCCTTGTTTCCACCTCTTCTCTTATTTTGCCCCACTTATAAAAGGTGTTCATTCACTAATGGTGCTCTCTGGTCCCTTCTCCAGCAGGTGTTCCAACGCGTCCTTTCTCTCTATCCCCACAACTATGTTCTCCAAAAAGTCTCTGCATCACTTACTCTGCAATTAATAAAGGGTGAAAGGTGGCTAGATTTCTGGACCATTAGCCTCAGTCCTATTTGTGAGAAGTAGAAACCTCTGGAAAAAAGAAAAAGCAGATAGAACGGTAGTCAGCATATACAGCCTTCAAATATAGTCTCATCTTTGAAGAAACCCTATGGGCACGTTTGTACCCTCAGCTAACATTTTACTGGGGGTTTGAAGGGTTCAGAAAGCAAGCCTGATACTCCCCTCCTCTGAAGCCCACATCTGAGTTTCCCTGAGTCCCTGCAGGGCCTCCTGGGCTTCCTGACATTAACCCTTCACCCTGTGCCGATTTAGGCAGCAGCCCCACTCTGTTCCACAGGCAGCTTATCTGGGAGTCCTGACCCAATGGGTAAGACACCAGGAAATGAACTTCCTCTGAAGTTGAGCCAGAAAAGTGATCCTTGAGCCACTAACCGGCTCCCTGGATGGGAGCCCCTCCCTGTGGTCACTTAGTTTCAGCTCCACTGTGTTCCTCTCGGGGCTTGTCAGGCAACTTTGGGATTGGAGAGACAAGGTCTTGCCAATACTAACTGTCTGACAGAACTGCGATGGAAGAAGCCCTGGCCCTGTGCAAACCCCCGGCCGGCAGCAGGGCTCATGGCTGTCCTGCACCGCCTGACCCAGGACCACATCTTCCACATGCCCACATGGAGGCAGATTTCTCAGCTCAGCTGGTAACAGCTACCATTTAGTGATTACCTACTCTGTGCCAAGCACCATACTCCATGATTTAAATGTTTATCTCAATTAATCCTTGTTCCAATTGTGGCTGCACAGTCTGATGTTGTAGTTAAAGACACAGACTGTCCAAATTCAGAATCCCAGCTCTACCACTTACAAGTTACAGTAACTTGAACTTGCTAATTAACTTCTCTGTGTCTTAATTTCTTCATGTAAAAATAACCATCACCCTAATACTTAATTCCTAGAAATGTTATGAAGATTAACTGAATTAATAAGTGCGAAGTGCTCAGTACATGTTCGCTAAACTATTCTGTGGCCATTGTCTCCATTTTACAGGTGCAGCAACTGAATCTTAGAGAGCTTAAGTCACTTGCCAAGGTCACACAATTAATAAAGAACAAAGAGTGGATTTAAATCCAGATCTGATCTATCTGACTCAAAAGGCACATGGCCACCTGACACATTTCAGAGCTTGAAACCTCACTCCTTTCTCTCTCTCTCTCTCTCTCTCTCTCTCTCTCTCTCTCTCTCTCTCTCCCCCCCTTCTCTCCCACCCCCCTCCCTCCCACCTCCTTTCTCTCTCTCTTTCTCCCTCTCTCCCTTTATCTCTCCTGTATCTAGGGAGTACCTGGGCTGGTAAAAGACCTATAATAAGACAGAGACAACCTTTAAAATGTGTGATATGGAGAAATGGGAAGGCTACAACTAGACACCAAGCAGGGCGCCGCTGCTGCCATGTGGAGTTTAAAACTACGGCGAAACTGGACCTGCCAGAGATGTTGCCACCGGGAATAACGGAAGCCAGACCTCGCTCCGCCCCGGGGCCCAGGGACTGGGCCAGCCCGCCGGCCTCTGTGGGAACTAGGGAGCTAATATGGGACCTCCGCCGCGCCTTCGGCGCCTGCCCGCAACCATCCTGAAGAGCTGGCCCGGCATCTCCCGGCCTGCAGCTGGCTTGGCCGGTCTCCGCACGCACCTTACTGGTGGGGAGCTGGCAGAGTGCCTTCCATTTGAGACACCCGGCGAGTCCTTGCGTCCCCACCACAGCTGCAGCCAGCTTGGCCCGGTCTCCGTGCGCCATGCTAGCAAAGAGATGGCGAGGTGTCTCCCAGCCCACGGCCGACTCGGCCCAGCCTCTGCACACCAGGCTGGTGGGGAGAAGGCGTGGAACCTTCCGTTTGCTTCCAGGCTAGTCTTTCCTCTGCCGCCTCCAGCAGCCAGCTCCAAAGATTCAACCACTACCACCATGTGGATTTTAATACTACAGGGAAAATTGAGACACAGGAGCTACCGTCGCTGCCGCACCCGCCGCCGTACCCGCGAATGGGAATCAACTGAAATCAGAGCTCACTACATCCCAGGCTCAGAGAGAGTGTGGCTTCAGAACTTAGCCTCTGCGTCCACAGCAGCTCCACTTCCGCACCAAAGGAGACACCATTGAGGGCAGAATATCAACCCGCAGACATCTCAGGCCGCCCACAACCTCCCCAGCACACCCGCCACTCTGGTGAGGAGCCGGCACAGCGCCCTCCGTTAGTGGCCCTGGAGAGTCCTCTGTCAGCCCCCACATGGCCGAGCCAAAGCTCCCGCCACTGCCGCCATGTGAACTTTAAAACTACAGTGGTAATTGAACCACAGGAGCGACTGTCGCTGCCCCACCAGACTCCACCAGCTGCCACTGCCACCGCCACCGCGAATAAAGGAAATACACTAAGAACAGAGCTCACTACGCCCCGGGCTCAGGGAGTGGGTGGCCTCAGAACTTAGCTGCTCCGCTTCCGCACTGAACAAGACACCTTTGAGGGCGGCCTACCCACCTGCAGCCATCTCAGCCCACCTGCAACTGTCCCAGACTGCCCGCCATGATAGCAAGGAGCTAGCGCAGCCCCTCCAATACTCGACCCCAGCGCCCCAGAGGGGCCGTGTACCCCGGGTGAGCCATGTGTCCCAGGGGGCCGTGTGCCACGGGTAAGCCGTGTGTCCCAGGGGAAGCAGAGGGACCCAGGGGGAGGGGCGGTGAGAACCAGAGGAGGAGCGAACTCTATTCGTGTGATCCTGAGATAGTCACCATAAAACAAGCAGACTGCCAAATGAGGAGCGGATTCTATTCATGTGATCCTGAGATAGTCACAACAAAACAAGCAGATTGTCAAATGACAGCAGGGAGGGAAAGGAGCCCTGCGAGAGATAAGAGAACAACCGAAGGAATGGTATGCATGAATATCAGTACAACCAACAAACACAGAACTCTGGGGAGGGAGGGCATGAATGGGAAGTGGGGGGAGGGGCAATGGTAAGATATGTACACATATAATACCTTAATTTAAAAATTTGAGAAAAATAAATAAATAAATAAATAAAATGTGTGATATGGAAAACTTTCACTCACTCGACCCCCAGTTATTTTACACAAGTAACATCAGACTAAAATGAATGTTGAAGGCAGTATTGAAAATGAAAACAAGTCACAAAAGGACATCACAAAGCCTTAGTAGAAAGGGTTTTTAACTGAGAGGGGAGTCCCACCAGAGCATGGCAGAGGGGACCTAGGTTAGTATGACCACCTCAGAGAAAGACTTGGCACCAGTTAATCTGGGCATTTTGTGCATCTTTCTCTCTACACCACCCTTAGTTACTGCCCATTTGTCCTGGTTTGAATGAAGTGCCGGAGTTTAGCTCCCTAGAGAGAATTCAGCAAGGTCTCAAATTGTCCTGCTTTCTCGCTGCTAATATTTGTAAGAGTAGCTAACAAATCCTGTTTCCAGGACCCAAGGAACATATACTCGTTCTTTGTCTCTGGGGATGCTTGAGGGCATGCTTTTGGTGAGGAGCTGAGAGACAAGCTAAAGGACAATCGGAGTTACCATCCTAAGGAGCCCAGTTTGCTACTTCCTCATCACTGTGCTCCTAAAAAGGAGGGTCAGAAAGTACACAAGCCTGGACCCTGCCCCACTCTCCTCCATCAGCTAATCCAGCATCTGATCGCAGTCTGACCTCACCTGCCTGGTTCTGAGAGTCCCCAAGACTTACCAGTGAGACAGATTTGGGTACTGAGGGAATTAGGTGCAGAAAGCCTTGTTCAAGAAAACACCAACTATTAGCCGAAACCGGTTTGGCTCAGTGGATAGAGCCTCGGCCTGTGGACTGAAGGGTCCAAAATTTGATTCCCCTCAAGGTCATGTACCTTAGTTCTAGGCACGTCCCCAGTAGAGGGCTTGCAGGAGGCAGCTGATCGATGACTCTTTCTCATCGATGTTTCTAACTCCTAGCCCTCTCCCTTCCTCTTTGTAAAAAAAAATAAATAAGATATATTAAAAAAAAAAAAAGAAGAAGAAGAACAACTATTAGCTCTCAAGGACAGGGATTGAATTTCTTAGCACCTGATAGTTGGTAGGTAGGTGACAGTATCACTGAAATTAAATTGTTTTTAAAGTTTAATGCCTACATGTTGGCTAGAAACAAGCCACAAATGTGACCTGTTTCCTGCTTGTCAACTTGTCTCTGATCTTCCCAGAAGAGGAAATACCTGTGCCACAGCAGCTCTCAAATCCCCTGGTCTACTCACAAATCCAAGCGTGCCTATGGCTAAATAATGAACATCCAGTTTCAGAGAACTGACCTCACACTGTTTGTTTCATCCTCCACCTCCTCACACCCTCATATATCACACACCCAACAATAAAACAAGGTGAATTTCAGACTGACTAAGGAAATTTCTATCACCTTTCTAATCAGCTTTCTGACAACACAAGTTACCAGACTATTGCACAAAAAGGAGAAACTGAAGAGAGCAAAACCAGCTCCTGCATCTGCCACTTCCTCCTCTCAGCAGCAACTGCCATTGACTCCACATTTTGACCCACGTGCACACACCCAGGCACATGTAGTATACACTCAAACACATTCACAGCACCCACTCTAAATTCTTAAGTGACAGAAATATACAAGACATTGAGACACCACTCCGATTCACATATGTTATACAGGCCCCTCTACAATATGAAGAACATAACCCCACCCACCCCACACTTTCCCATAGATGAATGCTGGCAGCATGCAATGTGTCTCTGTGTGCCTGTATATTATGTCAGGTTTTATGGGGAAAGAGGAAAACATGAAGCAGACATACTGATGGTTGTGAAAACAATTTCCTGCTATTTGTTTTCAGAGAATCACAGGCAGGAAACAGCCAGGAAAGTTATCAAAACAACGATAACCCATCCTGAAACTGAATCTGAAGCTCAGGGGTAGGTTGTAGAGGAGGTAAAAGAACAGGAAGTCATATCACATGAAAACATGAGAAGTCTGTGCAAGGGCAGAGGGCCAGGTCCATGGTTCCCAGGGCCAAGGGGACTCCTGGCTCAGACTCTCCTAACCACACCCACAGTGGGCATCCTCAAGCCACTGAAACACACAACTGTGCAAAAGGGGGTACAAATAGAACTCAAAATCTGCTTGTTTGGAGGGAGGGAGGGAGGAATAAAAAACACAAAAAAACAGCAGCAAACAAGGTTCTGTCACACCTGCCCCTGCTTCCTTACTACTAATCATAGAATACGAACTAAAGAGCAAAACAGAACACGAAAGACTATCTCACCCAACCCCAACAATTTGCATATAAGAAAACTCAAGTCCAGAGTGGTCCAGTGACTTTCTCCTGCTAACAGAGGAAATGGCTGCTTAGCTGACTCAGAACAGGTCCCCTCACTCCCAGCCCAGGACTCTCCCCATCTCTTCATCTTCCAGAGGCCACAGTGTGTGAATAATCCTCCAAAGTGGACTGTATAAAACTCTCCATTATCCTTGTTCAACGTAGAGGGTGTAACTGGATCACCCTCTAAACTTGCTAGTAGATGACAGACAGATTCCCACTTCCTACTGTTTATTGGCATTGCCTGGTTCAGAGCCTTAGGGAGATAAACCCTCTGTGTCAGAAAATATGTGGATACAGCAGACCACTAAATATGTGGATACAGAATATCCACTAAAATTCCCAGGCTGAAACCCTACTGTCCCCACTGCTACTCTGAGTTTGTCCCTCCTTTGAACAGACTGAGGTTAAGGAGCTAAACTCCATGGTGAGCTCCATCTCCAGGTGAGAGGATGGCTGGGCTAAAGGGAACTACACTGCAAATGCTCCCTCCCAATGCACATTCCCCACTGGGTACCAAAACACACCCAGGTTCATTTGGCCTCCTCCAGTCTCTGTACCAACCAGGTAGTAAGCTACCCAGTGGACAGATAAGTGAAACCCACACCTGGGGAGGAGTGTGTGTATGGGGGAGGGGATATAAGAAAAAAGAAATAATGACAGAAAATTTCCCTAAACTGGTGAAGGGAAAAGTCCCACAAGTTCAGGAGGCACAGAGAGTCCCAAGCAAGAAGAACCCCAACAGGAACATGCCTAGACATACCATAACTAAAATACTAAAAATTAAAAACCAAGAGAGAATCTTAAAGGCAGCAAGAGAAAAGCAATTTGTTACCTACAAATGAGCTCTCATAAGGCTGACATCTGATTTCTTATCAGAAAGTCTACAGGCCTGAAGGCAATAGCATAAAGTACTCAAGGTAATAAAAAGGAAGTGTCTGAAACCAAGATTATTATATCCAGCAAGGATATCATTCAAAATAGATGGCAAAATAGTTTCCCAGACACATACAAAAAAATATGATTTGATCACTGCCATACCAGCACAGCAAGAAATACTAAAGGTGCTGCTGTAATGAGAATAAATATATAGAGAAAAATAGGCATACAGAATTAAAATGGCAATAAATAAGTACTTATTAATAATAACCTAAAATGTAAGTAGATTGAATACTCTAGGCAAAAGATAGAGCGTAGCTTAATGAATACAAAAACATGACCCAATTATATGTTGTCTACAAGAGAACCACCTCAGAACAAAAGACTCACGCAGGATGAGAGTGAAAAAATGGGGAAAAGTTCCAGCCAAATTAAAATGGAAAAAAAAAAAAACACAAAAAAAACTCAGTTAACAATACTCATAATCAGGGGGGAACAAAGATGGTGGAGTAGGTAAATGCCAGTACTTGCCACCTCCAACAACCACTTTGAATGACAACTAAAATACAGAACAACCATCACTCAGGACTGCCTGAAAGCTGGCTGAATGGAAGCCCTACAACTAAAGAGGTAAAGTAGAAAGCACACTGAGACTGGTAGTAGGGGCAGAGGCATGGAACAGGCTGGTCCGTCACCAATGTGGGCAATTTCTTTAATCCAGAGAGAGATTGTCCTGTGGAGCCTGCTGAAATGGGGAAGGGCTTCCAGCCCCACATCAGACCCCATACCCAGGGTCCCAGAGCTTGGAAGAGAAGTCCCCATAACTTCAGGCTGTAAAAAATAGCAGAGATTGTGGCTGAGGGACACGGAGGCTGCTGAGAACCAGGTATCCCTCTTAAAGGGCCAGGCACAAACTTACCGTACTCATACTCACTTTCTCTTAGCTCAAGCATCAGGAGGTGTTGGGAAACCCAGACACATATGGTGAGGAACTGGATTGTCTAGCATCAGGACAAGAATCCAGGGGTGGCTTTCTACCTGACAAGTGCTCACAAAGGTCATTGTTCCTATGCCAAGACTTATCCTATCCCAGTCCTGGCTGGAAACTATATCTGAGACCCCATCAACCTGGAACACATTATTTGTTCCACTTTGGTGATTCCCTGAGACCCAGCCCCATCCCATTTGCAGCATGCTGTTTGCAGAAGCTTTTCCATATGAATGGTTTGTCCTGGCACAGGCTTCAGACTTTGCTAAAATCTCTCAAACAAGCAGCAGCTGGGCCCAATGTCCCCAAATCTAACAATAAAAGGTCCCCAAGACCCATAACAAGCACTGACATGCCTTGCTTAACAGGTGGGCCTCACCTGGGTGCTTCCAAACCTCATACAAATAAGAGGAAAAAGCAGACCTCTCTATAGTCTCTGCCAGGTGGCCCCAGACAATACTAATTTTGAACCTCCCTGGAGACCCAAGAGCCAGTGCACCCTGGATACAGCTTCAGACCATACCAAATTACAACTCTATACATTCACAAGTGACATACTCAAGGTACAGACTCAGTGAGCACCATAGTCCTACTGAAGCAAGTCCTGTTCCATAGGACTGTCTCTTGCACAGCAGCTCTCCTACTGTAATAGCATCCAGTCCTCACAACCAATTGCTCTGCAGGTCAATTCTTCCCAGTGACAATCAAGTCTGAGGTATATGACTGTGTGCACAGCCCACAAATGGGCACACTTAGAGTGCTCAGCTCAGGTGACTGTGGAGGGTAGTCCACTGGGCCCTATAGGATACCTCCTATACAAGGCCACTCTACCAGCTCAAGGAAACATGGCTGCTCTACCAAATACATAGAAACAAACACAGCCAAAATGTGGAGACCAAGAATCATGTCACAAATGAAAGAAACAGAACAGAGAAAACTACTGCACACAGACTTCCGAACAATGGTTATAAGGTTACTCAGGGATCTTTAAGAGACCGTAAACGGATTTGGTGAGACGATGAAGAATCTCAGTGAGAATTTCAAAGACATTGAAAAAAATGTAAGAGATTATGCATACACTAACTGAAATAAAGAATAACTTACAGGGATTCAACAGCCAAGGATTCCAAGAATCAAATCAATGATGTGAAATATGAGGAAGCAAAAAACACCCAATCAGAAGAGTAAAAAGAATACAAAAATATGAAGATAGTGTAAGGAGTCTCTATGTGATAATTTCAAACATATCAACATTCATGTCTTGGGGTGTCAGAAGGAGAAGACAGAGAGCAAAATATTGAAGAAATAATGACAGAAACCTTTCCCTATCTGATTAAATAAATAGACTTACAAGTCCAGGAAACAGAGTCCCAAACAAGAGGAAACCAAAGAGGCCTACACCAAGGCGCATCATAATTAAAATGCCAAGGGTTAAAGATAATGAAAGAATCTTAAAACCAGCCAGAGAAAAGCAGTTAGTTACCTACAAGGGAGCACCCATAGGACTGTCAGCTGACACCCATAGGACTGTCAGAGATTCTTCTTTATTACTGCTGCATAGTATTTCATGATCTAAATGTACCACAGCTCTTTAATCCACTCATCTATTGATGGGCACTTGGGTTGTTTCCAGATCTTAACTATTGCAAATTGTGCTGCTATGAACATAGGAGTGCATACTTGTCATTTGTTAACTTGTTAATTCTGAAAGGTGTGAGGTGATACCTCATTGTCAGTTTAATTTGCATCTCTCTGATGATCAGTGACTTTGAGCATTTTTTCATATATCTCTTGGCCATCTGTATGTCCACTTTGGAAAAGTGTCTACATAGGTCCTTTGCCCATTTTTTTATTTAATTTTTTGTCTTTTGTTAAGTTGTATGAGTTCCTCATATTTTCAATATTAAACCTTTATCAGATGTATCATTGTCAAATATGGTTTCCCATAGAGTGTGCTCCTTTTATGTTTTGTTGATGGTTCCTTTTTCTGTGCAGAAACTTTGTATTTTGATGTAGTTCCATTTGTTTATTTTCTCCTTAGTTTTCTTTGCAATAGGAGCTGTATCTGTAAACATATTGCTACAAGAGAAGACTGATATTTTTCTGTCTATGGTTTCTTCTGGGATTTTTATTGTTTCCCAACTTATGGAGTCTTTTCTTTATTTTGAGTTTATTTTTGTGTATGGTTGTAAGTTGGTGGTCTAGTCATTGTTTGTATGCATCTGTCCAATTTTCTTGAAGGGTATTATTTAAGAAGACGAAGGAGAAAGAGAATAAAAATAATAAAATGGCGCCAAAACTGGTTTGGCTCAGTGGATAGAGTGTTGGTCTGCGGACTGAAAGGTCCCTGATTCAATTCTGGCCAAGGGCATGTGGACACATCCCGAGTAGGGGGTGTGCAGGAGGCAGCTGGTCGTGACTTTCTCTCATGATGTTTCTAGCTCTCTATACCTCTCCATTCCTCTCTGTAAAAAAAAATCAATAAAATATATTTTTAAATTAAATAAAATGGCAATAAATACATATTAATAAACAATTGAATCTAAAAATCAAAATAAATGAGAAAGAAATCTAATGAACAAAATAAACTGGTGAATAAGAATCAGAGGAAAGGGAGAAGTGGGGTAGGAAGAGATTAAGCAAAGATCTTATATGCTTATATGCATTACAAAGGGACACTGACAATAGGGTGTTGAAGGCCTGGGGTGGGAACTGGGTAGAGGCAGACTATGGCGGGAGAGAGGGAAGAGACATCTGTAATACTCTCAACCATAAAGATTTTTCTAAATACCATTATTCTTCTTTAGAAAAAAAACTTTTAGCTTGTAAATGAACCTTAGTATAAACTGAATGCTTGACCATGGGCCACCACATTACCATGCAACCTAACTAGTCTGTGCACTAGGGAAAAGGAAATAATCAGATATTTTAGGGGTTACTGGACACAGGCCCTGAACTGACTGACCCTAGTTCCATCATGAAAGTGGTGTTATCTGACCACCAAGTCAGAAAACTAGGCATGGACAGTGGGACTGCATCATCAAGTGGAAGTGATATATACACGATATGGCCTGAGCAAGCCTGAAGTCACAAGTAAGTTACATGAACAAGTAGCTTGAATATTCATTGCCCACACTCCTGCTACACTGTCCTCTCTCCCAATCACAGCTGTGGGGAGTTCCCTACAATATGTTGATGGAGGAAACTTGGGACTGGTTTATAGAGGGTTCTGTGTGATATGCAGGCACCATTGGACAGTGGACAGCTGCAGCACTATTGCCCCTTACTGGGACATCCCTGAAGTACAGGGTTGAAGGGGAATCCTCTCAGAGGGCAGAGCTTCAGGCATGAAACTAAATGTTCACTTTCCTTAGGAGGAGAAAATTCCAGATGTGTAATTAGATACTACTTTACAGGTTGTGGCTGATGATTTGGCTGAATGTCAAAGACTTGAACATGATTGGAACACTGTTGACAAAGAGGTCTGGGGGAGAAGCATATGATAGACTTCTCTGAATGCTCACTATTTGGCTCAGGAGAGGAGGATTTTCATAATCAAGTGGATAGGATGACCTGTTCTTTTGTGCTAGTCAGACCCTTTCTGCAGACAGCCCTATCATCACTTGCTGGGTGCATGAACAAAGTGGCCATGGTTGCAGGAATAGAGGTTATGCATGAGCTCAGCAGCATAGACTCCACTCACCAAGGCCAACCTGGCTATAACCAATTCTAAGTGGCCAATCTGTCAGCTCAGAGACCAGCACTGGGCCCCTGACATGGCCCCACTCCCCAGGGTGATCAGCAGCTGCCCAGGGGCAGGTTGATTACACGGACTACTTACATCATGGAAAGGGAGTGTTTCATTTCATTGGAATAGACACTCACTCTGGATACAGATTTGCCTTCCCTGAACACATGCTTCTGCAAAAGCTGTCTTCCATTGACTCAGAGAAAGCCTATCTTACATCGTGGTACTCCCCATAGCATTGTTTCTGATCAGCAGACTCACCTCATGGCATATGAAATGCAGCAGTGGGTACATGCCCATGGAATTCACCGGTTTTGCCATCCTGAAAGCAGCTGGCTTGATAGAAACATGGAATGGACTTTTGGAAACTCAGTGGCACCAGATGGGTGCCAACACCTTGCAGGCTGTGGGAAAGTATTCCAGGAAGCCATATATTCTCTGAATATGTGATGATGTTTTTCCCATAGTCAGGATTCAGAGGCCCAGGAATCCTTGGGGGGAAATGGGAATGACAGTTCTCATCAATACCTCTAATAATCTGCCAGCAAATTTTCTGCTCCATGTCCCCAACATATTATGCTCTGCTGGCCTAGAGGTCTTAGTTCCAAAGGAGAAATGCTTCCATCAGGAGATGCAACAATGACTGTTTTTTGACACATCAGGATTCTCAAGCTATCCAGAAAGTGCTGAACCTTGGAGAGCGCCAATCTCAGCTTCCTCCTTTCCTCACATGGGTCAGGGGCTAATATACCAGAGATTGTGAGGGTACAACCACCACAGGGCCAGCTGCCTAGAATGAAAACAGGGAAAGCCACTGGCTGAGGATATCCACAGAGGCCAAGGTATGTCCTGTTGTCTGAGTTCCCAGGACCCAACATAGAGTCTGACTCATAACAGATGCTCAGCAAATACTCATTAAATGGCCCAGCCAGCATGGCTCAGTAGTTGAGCATCAACTTATGAACCAGGAGGTCATGGTTCAATTTCCAGTCAGGACAAATGCTCAGATTGCAGGCTTGATCTCCAGTAGGAGATGTGCAGGAGGCAGCCAATCAATGATTCTCTCTCATCATTGATTTTTCTCTTTCTCCCTCTCCCTTCCTCTCTGAAATCAACATATATATAAATACTCATTAAATGGATGAGGAAACCACACAACAGATACCTGTCACTACATGCAACACCCAGGTTGGAGCATGTTCCTTATAAACACAAAGGCATTGGTGTCTACAATCCGGACATGTGCCCTGACTGGGAATCGAACTGTGACCTCTTAATTCATAGATAGATGTTCAACCACTGAGCCACTGAGACATACTGGCCAAGTTCTTGTAGATTTTTTTTACCCCATAGATAGGCCGTTATCCCTTTTAGTTATCAAAAAAGGACATTTCTAACCAGGAGAGGTTGGAACCCCCTTCATTCCCAGAAAACCATAATACTCCCTATCTCTACCTTATGAATGACTGACTTCTCCTGGGGGAGAAGCTAGCTAGAAGAGTTCTTTCTCTTCTTACAGAAACATAGCATGGTGCAAACTCTGGCTTCACCACCTCAGATGGAGTCAGGCCTGGGGAAGAAGAGAGTCCATCATGACCACAAAGGAATCAGGGGTCAGCTCCCTGTAGATGGCCCCTTGGGAATGCACATGGATGATCTTTATATTAATGTCAGCTGAATCCGAGGTGACTGGCATCGCCTTTCCCCAGAAACGTCTTCCAAAATGTTGGAGACTGTTATCAGTACTGATTTCTTATCTTAATCTATGTGCATGGAATGAAGAACAAATAGGACCTTGACTTACCCAGATCTTGATATGCTAAGTCCCAGGAAGGAGGGAATGAATAGGACCTGGGAACACCCAAAACTTCTTTGACCTTAAAGCCCCCTCTGGAAATCAATAAATGCACTATGTCTCCTGTGGTGGGTGGTTGACTGTCTCTCCATCAGGGTGACAGCACCCCACCTGAATTTCAGCTTGAATCTATTTCTGTGTCTTGGTCCCCTTTTTCCCCCCTTTAATTTCTTAATCCCCAACTCATTCACTCAGGAACCTGCCATTTTCCATGTGGGTCACGGAAAACAGAGAACCCCCCCCACAACTCCCCATGACAGGTTCCTGGTGGTCTCCAGAAAACATATCACCAGCTAGTTCATGATGTCCTGGGGAACAAGCGGAACTTCTCATGTAGATGGGACAAGAGAACCCTGAATCTGTGTGGTCCCTTCCATCATAGAGGGACTGAGGGTCTCATAGGTCCTCCCCTTCCTATGGCTGAGTCTCTACGTGGAGCTTTTCAGCTCCTTGGCCATGTAGAAAGGCCTAGAGGAGATGACAGACAGGGACACAGATGAGTTGGATGCAATGCGACAGGGCAATCTATGGACCAGCCCCATAGGCTGGTGCCCTCTCTAGAAACACTTAAGAGAACCCTCACCTGGTCCTTCCTTTGAAACTTGGCGACAAAGAGCTCCTCCTAGGACAACACATCCCCCATGAGGATGGAGGGTTGGGGGAGAAGGTTCTCCTGACACTGGATCAGGATTCCTCTGGACAACACCTGTCCTCTCACTGGCTTACACAGCCCTGGGATGAAGTCAGGCAACGAGTGACCCACAGTGACCGGGACCTGAGGTGAATGCCACTCAGCCTTGAGGTCAGAGCCCAACTCTGCCCAGGGCTCAGGGCCAGAACAGGGTCAACTCGCACCCCCTGGAGCAGGTCAGCATTCCTGGTGCAGCCCCTGACATTGGTCAGAGGTCTCCTTCTGTCTTCCAGATGGCAACATTGAGAGACACAGAGGACACACATGAAATTAACACATAATATGGTTTGGGCTAAGGAGTGAAAAAAGAGCCTGATTTCCATACCACAGACCCTTCTGGGTTCCTCCCACATGTCTACTCTGTCCCACCTGTTCCTTCCAGGAGCCAAGGAGCACTTGCTCTGCCAAAAGTCCCTATGCTTCTCCCCACTCCCTGCCTGGCATCACCCATGAGCAAGGTGGGGTGACCACAGAAAATCCCCCCAGGCAGAGAGGACAAAGGCTGCCCCAATGGTCAGGGAGCACATGGACAGTCTCAGCCAACAGACCCAGAAAGATAGGGTCTCCCTGAAATTGTCCCTGTTGACCAGGGATCCCACAGCCACCTGACCTCACACCAACATCTCTCCCAGGATACCTTGGAACTATAGGTCCTTCTGGGACACCCAGTGCTGGTCTCCACCCTAGCAGTATAGGTCAAGCTGGTGACACCTGGAGAGAAGGTAGGTCCCCTCTTCAGTCATCACCCAGCTTGCCCCTTACACACACCCCAGAGTCCTCTCTGTGGCCTTCCTGCTGGGAAGAAATCCAACCTTCCCACTGCTTTTGAGAACATGGGGAAGACTCAGTGCCGAGCTGGGTTGAGTGTCACAAATGGAAATAATCCCCAGGTTTGGGGACCTTCAGGGTTATCTGTGTGGTGCTGACAGACCCAGGTGCAAGACCAGGACACAGCAGAAACCAATGCTGGGGTGAGAGGGCTGTCTTCCCAGCAAAAGGGGTCTCCATTAGCCTTGCTATTGAAAATGTGCTTCAATGCTCTTGCAATTTTTAAAATATATTTTTATTGATTTCAGAGAGTAAGGGAGAGAGAGAGATAGAAACATCAATGATGAGAGAGAATCATTGATTGGCTGACCCCTGTACAACACCAGTGGGGGTCAAGACTACAATCCAAACGTGTGACCAGGAATCAAACTGTGACCACTTTATTCGTAGGTGGATGTTCAACCACTGAGCGACACTGGCCAAACTCTTGTAGTTTTTTAACAACAATTTAGATATTTATAAGAAATGTCAACTGTGACATTAAGTTGTAGATATTAATTAACATTGGAGCCCTGGCCAGAGTTGCTCAATGGTCAGAGCATTAGCCCATGTACCAAAGGGTCGAGGATTCAACTTCAAGATAAGGGAACCTACCTGGGTTGCAGGTTTCCTCCCAGGCCCAAGTCAGGAGTATGCAGGAGGCAACCAAACCAATTGATGTGTCTTTTTCTCATTGACGTTTCTCTCTATATCTATCTGTCTCCCCCTCCTTTCCTGCCTTCCTTTCTTTCTCTCTCTCTCTTAAAAAAAAATTAAAAAGCCTTGGGTGAGGATTTAAATAATAATAATAATAATAATAATGAAGAAGAAGAAGAAGAAGAAGAAGGAGAAGAAAAACCCTAAGATTTTCGTTCACTGCTGGATGGCCAACTTCATAAAAAGTTTTGGATGAGCAGTATAAATGCAACAAATATTTGGTCAATGTGTGGAAAACAAAGAGAGAGAGAGAGAAGGAGGGAGAGAGGGATGGATGGGAGGAGGAAGGAAGGAAGGAAGGAAGGAAGGAAGGGAGGAAGGGAGGAAGGGAGGAAGGGAGGAAGGGAGGAAGGGAGGAAGGGAGGAAGGGAGGAAGGGAGGAAGGGAGGAAGGGAGGAAGGGAGGAAGGGAGGAAGGGAGGGAGGGAGGGAGGGAGGGAGGAAGGAAGGAAGGAAGGAAGGAAGGAAGGAAGGAAGGAAGGAGAGTGTTTCACAATCCAGTGAGATCAACCCCCACTGAGAGCTTGCCAGAGGAAGGGTCTCTGGTCCACCGCACATCTGCAGAGTCAGAACCTGCATTTCTAACTGGATCAGACCCTCCCTGAGCACAGGAGGTGAATGGGGCTCCTGAACTCCCACATAATGGGTCTTAGCCTGGCGGGCATCAACGTTAGTTGGGCAGTTGATGAAGCATCATTGCTACAGAATCCTGTAGGCATCACCGTCTTTACTAAGTTCCACAAGTGACCGCGTGCACAATGGGATGACTTCCCTGCAACAAGAGTTCCTTTGTGATGTCACTCTAGGACTCCTGCTCTGAAACATAAACCAGAAGGGTTATGAGAGGCCCCAGGGGGCGCTGCTGTGCTTGAAACGTGGAGCTCAGGGGAATGCCCAGGAACCTGATGTACTAGGTTGTACTTGTTCAAACAGGTCATGCCTGGGAGAAGGTGAGTGAGAGGTGGGGGAAGGGAAATGGGGGGGGGGGGGGTAGTAGTGGTGGGGATGGAGGAGTGTCAGTGTGAGAAAAGGCAGAGGCCTCAGCAGTTCCTAGGGTCTGAAGGTGAATGAGAAGAAGGGGAGAGAGGAATTGGAGGAAGGAAAGGCAGAGTTCTGGGCATAGACCCCGCTGCTATCCCTTGACAGGGGAAGTACTCAGAAGCCCAAGGAGACTCACCACAACTGGAAAAGGACAGCAGATCACCCGCTTCAGGAGAGCAGTGCCTGTGAGCATTTCTGAAGTGGAAGCTTTTCTCACAAAGGGAAAGACCATGGAGTCCCCTTCAGCCCCTGCTCACAGAGGGTGCGTCCCCTGGCTGACCGGTAAGGAAAGGACAATCCCTGGGGTGGACAGGAAAAGGAGAGACAGAGACTGGCTGAGGTCTCCTGGGTATCACAGCCCTCTGAAAGGGGACAGAGGGCTTCTGTTTGGACCTGAGGGAGAGGACAGTGGAGCAGAGTAGGATGGGGGAGAGGGCTCAGCAGCAGGGTAATCACATGATCTGAAACTGGTGAGGGGCAGGAAAACCTAGATCATGGTAGGTTTTACAAGTTACTCATCACTGAGAAATAATTTATGAAAATTGATAATAACAATTTGTGTCAGGGTGACACAAGAAAAACCTAACTAGGGGCACTAAGCGTTGTCTTTCCCACCAACCTCAGAACTGGGCACATACACCCCAGCGGGTGCAGGACCCTGGGAACATTTTGTCATTCACCCGCAGGTATTTGTAGCCTGTTGCAAGCACTAGGTGTGCAGCAAGATCAGATAAGCCCTTTCCCCCTGGAGCTCATGTTCCATGGGGAGGAGACAGACATGGAAACAACTACAAGTGCCTTGAAGGAAACAGAGCAGGAACAGGTCAGAAAGTGAAAACAGCATCTTTAAAGGGTGAGTGTTACTCCCAGGGATGTCCCTGAGTATTAGCAGATGACTGAGGACAGTGAGGAGCAGAGCTGGGCAGATGGGCAAACAGCTGGGAAAGTTCTCAAAAGAGAAAAAAATAACAGGTTCAGAGGTGCTGAAGTCAAAGTGGCCATGCTGCTGACCTTGACCACAGGAGACACACACATACTCTGACCAAGGCGGAGAGATGACGAGACCAGCTCAGGACCCAAGCCCTCATCTCCTTCCCAGTACAGAGCTCCAAATATTGATCAACTTCTCTCTTTCCCCCTAGCCTCACTCCTAACCTTCTGGAGCCTGCCCACCACAGCCCAGGTCACCATTGAATCAGTGCCGCCCAATGCTGTCGAAGGGAAGGATGTGCTTTTTCGTGTCCACAACCTTCCTGGGGATCTTGGAGCCTTTGGCTGGTACAGAGGGAAAGTATTAGACCACAATAGGATTGTAACATATGCAATAAGGACTCAAACAACTACCCGCGGACCTGCATACAGTGGTAGAGAGACAATATACCACAATGGATCCCTCCTGCTCACCAAGGTCACCCTGAACGATACAGGACAGTATAGTCTACAAACCACAGACAACAATTTTCAAAGCAAGCAAATATTTGGACACCTCGGTGTATACCGTGAGTGATTGCTTTCTAACCTCTGGGTGCCGGGTGGGTGAACTCTACTTCACACAGGACTGACAGCTCTGGACTCTCCTCCATCATCCTCTGCATCATGTACCAGGTTGGGTATAGGCATTTAGTGCAGGACTCACCCAGTGGGGACAAACTTTCTAAGGTCAGAGTTCCCTTCCCGGATTCCAGCCCTGCAGACATTCTCCACAGAGTGAAAGGCCATTCTGATGGGAGAGACTCAGCAGAGAGAGACCAGTCTTAGTCGAGGTCCCTGAGCCCCTCCCATCACCATGACCTTGAGAAAGACCCTGCAGGGCTGGTCAGGGCATGGACTGATGGGCCCCCCGATTCCTCACAGAGCTCAGAAAAAAGGGACAGCCCCTCCCCAGACATCAGTCCCAGGGCTTCTGACTCCAGGGTCCCTGAGGAGCCTGTGTCAGGTTGGGGTTTTTTCTGTGGAAGGTTTGACTGGGAGCAACCGTTTCCCAGGTACCCAAGCCACAAGGCTCCTGAGCTGGTTACCAGCCAGGACTCAGGCTCAAGAGCTACATCTGGGCAGTGTCATTTGTAGACCCTGAAACCAACTATTGCTTCAGATCCATTCTTCTTAGGTGTCCCCAACACTGAGGGAGATCTTCTGGCCTGAGAAGTGATAAAAAATGGAGAATTGATCTGCTTTTGATTCTAGAATCAAATTACCTGCAGTAACATTCAGAGTCACTAACATTCAGAGTCAGTGCTGGGAGCACCGAGGCCCTCCCCTCAGGTGGCCGATCCACACCTCCCTGCACTGGACTGGAAACCACTTGTTTCCTGATGTGTTAGTATCACTGCCACTAGGTATAAAGGGAAGGACTTTGCCTTCTCACTCCTCACTCTACACCTGCAGCCAGCTCAGGGACCAAAGGTAACACATACCCCATTGCTTGTGATGAAGTAGGAAAGAATTGTAGTCAAGAATGAATGATAATCTCTACAGAGCCTGGAACCCGGATGCAGAGTTCCAGACCCATGTTGCATCCCTCTGACCAACTGTCCCTGAATACCTCCCTTTCCAACTGCCCCAAGGAGCCAAGCCACATGGTCACTGTGGGGCTGTTCCACTGCGGAAGGTTGTTCCAGCCTGCATTGGTCCTGCCTTGGATCAGCGGTGGGATCTTGGTCCCCTGGGGTCCTTGAAATCACCTGTGATCACACTGGTCACTACCAAGCACATTTTTGGGAGTCTCTGGGCATTCCATTATCCTCATCTGTCTCCTCCTTCACTCCAGTTACACTACCTTACTCTGATTTGCTTCCCCCACTGTGCAGTCTCCCCAGATTGTCCTGCTAACAACTGTGTCCAGGCCCACCCTCCCAGGCAATAGGAGAGGACACAGAACTCAGTGGGAGCAGCAGCCTCAGCTCCATCATCAGCCAGTTTCCCAGGTCACCAGGAGAAAGAGTTTCAGCTGGGCTACCATCAGGGTTCCTTTCTTTCACACACAAACTCCCACCCCGCCATGAAGCCAACAAGAGGGACAGGCCACATGACATAGACATGTTATCTATTGACGTACTCTCTGCATGACTCAACCAGGGAGTCAAAGGCAGAAGGACAGGTCTCAGTCCCCAAAGCTCATGTTCACAATTCTCCCCTGACTCATGCGTGAATCACACCCTCCTCCTGGTGTGAGGCTCCCATTCCTCCCACTGGCTCCCGAGACCTTCCCAGGGTGAGCCTGGTGACCCTGGACCATCTGACTGGCTCACTGACTCTTTCATACACGTGTTCTCATGATGACACCTTGTCAACAGGGTGTGATTCTCTCAGATTGTGAGATCCACCAGCCACTCTGCTTTCTCTGAGATGCTGCCCAATGAATGAATTTGACTAAACTCCAGTTGTTTCCTGAGTTAGAAAGACAAGGAAGAGCACATGCCATGTACCCATGTAGGGGCTCCTGCCCATCTGCCTGACTGTCCATAGACACAGAGAGGGACCTTCTCCCTAACTTGACTAACATGGCACATAGCTTTCTACCAATGTGGTTTGAACCCTCCCTTTATATAGCAGAGACACCTGGGATCACCCCTGGGGCACATCTGTTCTCTTAGCAGGAATCACCTTCTCTCTATCCCAGGGACTCCCTCATTTCAAACCCACTGTGGCATCTTCCTTTAGTAACAGTTTGACCTAGTTAGATCGCAGAACGTGGTCTATGACCTTAAGTGCTCTTTGGGGCATGAGTGATTTTCACATGTTCTTTCACTGTTTAACTCAAAAACTATCTCATAACTGCCAAACACAAATGGTGTATGAAGAGCTATATTTTCAACAACTTCATGCTCTCCCAATGTCCACAAGCCCCCTTCTGTAGGTGTTATTGTCTGAGTGTTGAGGAAGGATCCCTGCCCTCTTCAGTGGTAGAAATGACATTACAGACCAAGGGCAGAGAGCCTGGCTCTGCTGCCACCACCAGGCAGCTCCCCCAGTCCCTCATTCTTTTCTAAATCATTTCTGGACTTGGCTCTGTCCTTTCCGGGGTCACTGTCTCATATCAATCACCAGTGAACTCCTGGGCACATATTCAGTACCCAGCAACCTGAGCACTGAACTAGCAATCAGACTTGCTTCTGATCTCCGGTGTATGGTTTCTGTTTCTTTTTTTATTAATAAATCTTTATTGTTCAGATTATTATAATGTTCCTCTTTTTTTCTGCCATAGCTCCCCCTACCCTTCCCCAATCAATGCCCTTAACCACCACCACTGTCCTCATCCATAGGTGTAAGATTTTTTGTCCAATCTCTTCCCGCACCCCTCACACCCACTTCCCCCCAAGAATTGTCAATTCACTCCCTTTCTATGCCCCTGATTCTATTATATTCACCACTTTATTATTCTGTTATCAGACTTTTTATTCACTTGACTTTTAGATTCACTTGTTCATAGATATGTATTTGTTGTCATTTTGTTATTCATAATTTTTATCTTTACCTTTTTTTTCTTTTGTTTTCTTTTGTTTTCTTTTTTTTATTTTATTAAGGTATTATCTGTGTACATAGCTTACCATTGCCCCCCCCCCAACTCCCAATTATGCCCTCCCTCCCCAGAGTTCTGTGTTCCTTGGTTGTACTTATGTTCATGCATACCAGTCCCTCAGTTGTTCTCCTATCTCCCCCCAGGTCTCCTTCCTCTCCCCGCTGCCATTTGACAATCTGCTTGTTTTATGGTGACCATCTCAAGACCCCATGAATAGAATCCGCTCCTCATTTGGCAGTCTGCTTGTTTTATGGTGACTATCTCAGGACCATATGAATAGAGTCCACTCCTCCTCTGGTTTTCACCGCCCCTTCCCCTGGGTCCCACTGCTTCCCCTAGGACACACGGCTCGCCCGGGGCACACTGCACCCTGGGACACTCGGCTCACCCGGGGCACATGGCCCCCCGGGGACACTTGGCTCACCCGGGGCACTCGGCCCCCTGGGACTCTCGGCTCACCCGGGATACCCGTCCCCTTTGGGGGATACGGCTCACCCAGGGCACATGGCCCCCTGGGACACACGGCTCACCCGGGGCACACGGCCCCCTGGGACACTCGGCTCACCCGGGGCACACAGCCCCCAGGGACACTCGGCTCACCCAGGGCACACAGCCCCCTAGGACACTCGGCTCACCCGGGGCACACAGCCCCCTGGGACACACGGCTCACCCCAGGCACTCGGCCCCCTGGGACACTCAGCTCACCCGGGACACACGGCCCACTGGGACACTCGGCTCACCCAGGGCACACGGCCCCCTGGGAAACACGTCTCACCCGGGGCACTCGGCCCCCTGGAACACTCGGCTCACCTGGGGCACTCAGCCCCCTGGAACACTCGGCTCACCCGGGGCACACAGCCCCCCTGGGACACACTGCTTACCCGGGGCACTCGGCCCCCTGGGATACTCGGCTCACCTGGGGCACACGGCCCCTCTAGGGTGTTGGGGTCGCATATTGGAGGCGCCATGCTAGCTCCTTGCTATCATGGCAGGCTGGGACAGCTGCAGTTGGGCTGAGATGGTTGCAGGCGGGGGGACCACCTTCAAAGGTGTCTCGTTCGGTGTGGGAGTGGAGCAGCTGCAGACATGGAGGCTAAGTTCTGAGGTCGCCCATTCCCTGAGCCCAAGGCGTGGTGAGCTCTGTTCTCGGTGGATTTCCTTTATTCTCAGCGGCAGTGGCGGGTGGCGGTGCCAGGTGCAATATTGACGGTCGCTCCTGTGGTTCAATTACCACTGTAGTTTTAAAGTTCACATGGCGGTGGTGGTGAAAGCTTCGGCTCGGCCATGCGGCATCAGAGGAAGGGCTCGCCTGGGCGGCTAATGGAAGGCGCCGTGCCATTTCCTCACCAGCGTGCTCCATCTCTCTCCCAGCATGGTGGGTGTGCTGGGAAGATTGTGGGCGGGCTTTGATGGCTGCATGGGGAGAGTCTGCCCTCAATGGTGTCCTTTTTGGTGCGGATGTGGAGCTGCTGTGGATGCAGAGGCTAATTTCTAAAGCCACACTCTCTGTGAGCCCGGGGCGTAGTGAGCTCTGATTTCGGTGGATTCCCATTCTTGGGGGTGGCGGCGGGGGCGGCAGCGATGGTAGCTCCTGTGGCTCAATTTCCCCTGTAGTTTTAAAATCCGCATGGCGGTAGTATCTCATGCTTTGGCCTGGCCATGCGGCAGCAGAGAAAGGATTCTCCGGGTCTGCCAACGGAAGGTGCAGCGCCAGCACAGCGCGCGCAAAGGCCTGGCAGAGCAGGCCGCGGGCGGTGGCAGCGGTGGAGGCCGAGGGATCCGTGGGTGTGGCGCAAAGGCAGGGCCGAGCTGGTCGCGGGCAGTGGCGGAGAGTCCCGCTGGCACGCGCTAAGGCAGGGCGGTGGCGGAGAGTCCCCGTGATGTCATAGTCTTTCAGACTTAGTGGAACGCTTCCCCTGAGCCAGGACAAGCAGCACCACAAATATTGGCCAGCTCAGTGCTGCCCCTCTACAGGTGACAGTAGGGGCATCCTTACCTCGGTAGGCCTTTGCTCTTGGAGGTCTTAACCAGTGGAAGGCAGCATGGTACAGATACCTTTTTTTTTTCTTCCTCTTCTTAAAGTATACCCTTCAGCATTTCATATAATTCTGGTTTGGTGGTGATGAACTCCTTTCGTTTTTTCTAATCTGTGAAGCTCTTTCTCTGACCTTCAATTCTAAATGATAGCTTTGATGGGTAGAGTAATCTTGGTTGTAGGTTCTTGCTGATCAACACTGAATATTACTTGCCACTCCCTTCTGGCCTGCATAGTTTCTGTTGAGAAATCAGCTGACAGTCATATAGGTACTCCCTTGTAGGGAACTAACTCTTTTTCTCTTGCTGCTTTCAAGATTCTCTCTTTGTCTTTTGCCCTTGGCATGATGTATCTTGGTGTGGTCCTTTATGGATTCCTCTTGTTTGGGGTTCTCTGTGCTTCCTGCACTTGTAAGTCTATTTCTTTCACCAGGGAAAGTTTTCTGTCCTATTCATACTGAAAAATCCTTTAGATTGAAACTTCTCCAGGTCCTAGGATCATGAAGACTGGCTGGGATATATTCTCTAATAAGTTACTTAACAAAAGGGAAATGCCTCCCATCTCAGTGTGTAGCCACCATACTGGATAGGGGGTTGAAAGTATTAAGAAAGTCACAGAAAGGTCTGGGAAAGAGTCACACAAAAGTCAATGGGTAGCCCTAACCAGTGGTGTTCAGTGGTTAAAGTGTCAGCCAGCACACAGAAGCATCTTGGGTTTCATTCCCAGTCACAGGCATGTTTCAAGTTGATCCTGTCCCAGCCAGGGCATGTGCAGGAGGCAACCAATCAATGCATCTCTCTCAAATTGATGTTTCTCTCTCTCTCTTGCCACCCTGCCACTCTCTAAAAATCAATGGAAAAAGATATCCTCAGTTGAGGATTTTAAAAAATTAATAAAATAAAATGAGGGAAGAAATAAGGTTAATGGGTAAACAATTCCACCTGATCATGAAGATATTGGACATTTGGTCTGAGAAGAGGTTCCTGGTGTGGATACTATAGATGTCCAGGGAGACAGGTCAGGGCTCACCCTGAGGTGATCTGGATTAAAGAGAAGAGGTATAGCTCTCTTCTTACAGACTGTCACCTGAATAAAGGTCTTCACCCTCAGAGGTCAGGGTCCTCCTCTGGTGACCTTTACAGAGATCACTGTGGCCTGTGAGTGGCTGACATCTCTGAGGAAGGAGCCCACTCTCAGTCAGTCCCCTCCTCTGTTTCTCCACAGAGCCAGTGAGGAAGCCTGCCCTCCAAGCCAGCAGTGCCAGAGTCAGAAGGCACAAGAAGCAAGTGGTCCTGACCTGCCTCACTAATGACACGGGGATCTCCATCCGGTGGCTCTTCAAGAACCAGAATCTCCTGCTCACGGACAGGATGAAGCTGTCCCAGGACAACAGCACCCTCACCATTGACCCCGTCAGGAGGATAGACAATGGGGATTATCAGTGTGAGGTCTTCAACCCCACCAGTTCTGGGATAAGTGACCCCTACAGGCTGAACGTACAATGTGACCCCTCACCCCATGCTACATCTCCCTCGGAGGATTGCCCTACCAATGGTGTGACCAATGGACAGAAGATAAAGGGAGCAGATTATAAATCAGGAGACATTATAGTAAACAGAATAGCAAAGTGGTTAAGAGCTCAGTTTCCGACCATTCTGTCTTTCACTGTGACCTTGCACAGGGCTCTGCAAGGTATTAATATCCAGGATATATAAATAACTATTAAAAAATTTAATAGCCATTTTTTGTAGTCATTTTTGTAGTCATTTTTTTGTGATAAACTATACATAAAATTTACCATTTTAGCTATTTTAAGTCTACAGCTCAGAGGCATTAAGTACATTCACATTGTTGTGCAATCATTATGACTATCCATTGAGAACTTTTTCATCTTATCATACTAAAACTTTGTATCCATTAAACAATAGCTCCCCACCTCCAAACCCCAAACCCTGGAAACCACCATTCTACTTCTCTATGAAAAGTGGAATCATCTGATATTTGTCTTTTTGGTCTGGTTATTTTCATTTAGCACAATATCTTTAAGTTTCATCCATGTTGTATATCACAATTTCATTGCTTTTTTATTTTTTTATCTTTTATTTTTTTAATTTTCCCACCATGTTTTTTATTAAGGTATTATATGTGTACATTGCTTACCATTGTCCCCCCCACACACTTCCCATACACGCCCTCCCTCCCCAGAGTTTTGTGTCCCTTGGTTGTACTTTTATGCATGCATACCAGTCCTTCGGTTTATCTCTTATCTCCCCCAGATCTCCCTACCCTCCCTGCTGTCATTTGACAGTCTGCTTGTTGCTTTACTGTCACTATATCTATCTTTCTGTTCATTAGTTTATAATATTCTTTATTATCCATAAATGAGTGAGGACATGTGGTGTTTCTCTTTCATTGACTGGCTTATTTCATTCAGCATAATGTTCTCCAATTCCATCCAGGTTGCTGCTAATGAAGAGAATTCCTTCTTTTTTATAGCAGCATAGTATTCCATTGTGTAGATGTACCATAGTTTTCTGCTCCAATCATCTGCTGACGGGCACCTAGCCGGTCTCCTAATCCTAGCTATTGTAAATTGTGCTGCTATGAACATAGGGGCTCCCCGGGGTCCCACCACCCCTTCAGGTCACACGGCTCCCACTGGTCCCACCAGTCCTCCGGGGCGCAAGGCTCTCCTGGGCCACACGGCCCCTCTGGGACCATCGATTGATGCCCTCCTCTCCTGGATCCCCCGTGGCCCGAGCTGCAGGCGAGCAGGAGGATGACGAGGGGGAAGAACAGTGAGGCTCCAGCCGACTCCACCCTAGCAACATCAGCAGCTCTGATTTCACACGTTCAGGCTTTCAGTCCCATGGATTTAGGTGTTTAGAGTCCCAGGTCGCAAAGAGTGTTTTGGGTACTACCTCTCCATCCTCCATCACGCTCCATGAGCATGCTCCGCCTTGGCGCTGGCTTTGGGGGCTCCACAGAGGCTCCGGCCAGGCCTGGAGTCAAGGGGGACAGATGGGCAAAGGCCTTGCTCGGGCCGCGAGCGGAAGGCGTGGCCAAGGCCCTGGGCTGGCTCACTCGCCAGGTGAGGGGCAGGCCAGGAAGTCTGCGGGCACGGAGGTGGCCTGCTCCCTGGACCCAGGGCAGGGCAGGCTCCCATCTCAGTGGGCCTTCCTCATTGGTGGGGGCGATGGCTTTAAACTCCACATGGCAGCAGCAGCACCTCTCCTTGTTTCAGTTGTAGATTACCCCCTCCACCAGCTCTCCAGTGATTCAGATAGTATCCTTTTCGATTCTCTCCCAGGGCCCTGGCCCGCTGCTGCTGCCGGGTGATGAGGAGAAAAACAAGGGGGAAGAATGAGGAGGCTCCAGCCGCCTCTGCCACAGTGTCTTCCACCGCCCACACTTCACTCGTTCTGGCTTTCAGAGTCCCCCGGGTTTAGGTGTCCAGAGTCTCAGGTAGCAAAGAGTGCTCTGGGCACAACCTCTCGGTCCTCCGTTATGCTCCACAAACAAGTGGGCGGGCTGGTGGAGGGCTCGCTGGGGCAGAGAGGGGAAGGCACAGCCATGGCCCTGCGCCAGGCTCCCTCCCTAGCAAGGTGGGCGGGCTAAAAAGGCTGAGGGCTCAGAGGCCAGGCCTGGAAAGCTGCGTGCGCGGAGGCCAGGCTCTCAGGCAGCTCACTCCAGGCGGGAGCAGAAGGTGTGGATGTGGTTCGGTGCCGGTTCCCTCGCTCCCATGGCGAGTAGGCCAGGTAAGCTGCCTGCATGGAGTCCAGGCTCTGAGGCAGCCCACTTCCTGGGCCCGGGGCGGGGCAAACTCTGCTTCCAGTGAGCCTCCCTCACTGGCGGTGGCTCTGGCTGCAGTGGCTGAGGCTCCGGTTCCATTTCGGCTTTAAACTCCACATGGTGGCAGTGGTGCTTTTCCTGCCCTCTAGTTCTAGCCTTCCCATTCTGCCAGCTCTCCTGTGGATCTGATGTGATCCCTTTCGATTTTACTGTTGTTGTTTTTCAAATTGTTGATGAGGCGGCAGCTTAGGAGACTACCTAGGCCGCCATCTTGTTTTCCATCCTGTTCATTGCTTTTATAAATATTTTATTAAATTATTATATGTGTACATATATTACCATTCCCCCCTCCCATGTATGCCCTCCCTCCCCAGAGTTTTGTACTTATATGCATGCATACATGTCCTTCAGTTGATCTGTTATCTCCCCCAGATCTCCCAACCCTCCCTGCTGTAATTTGACAGTCTGCTTCTTGCTTTACTGTCTCTATATCTATCTTTTGGTAGATCGGTTTATAATGTCCTTTATTATCCATAAATGAGTGAGGTCATGTGGTGTTTCTCTTTCATTGATTGGCTTATTTCACTCAGCATGATGTTCTCCAATTCAATCCAGGTTGCTGCAAATGATGAGAATTCCCTCTTTTTTATGGCAGCTAAAAAAGATGTACCATAGTTTTTTTATCCAATCATCTGCTGATGGGCACCTAGCCTGTTTCCAAATCTTAGCTATTGTAAATGGTGCTGCTATGAACATAGGGGTGCATATATCCTTTCTGATTGGTGTTTCTAGTTTTTTGGGATATATTCCTAAGAGTGGGATTACTGGGTCAAATGGAAGTTCCATTTTCAATTTTTTTAGGAAACTCCATACTGTTCTCCACAGTGGTTGCACTAGTCTGCATTCCCACCAGCAGTGCACGAGGGTTCCTTTTTCTCTCCAACCTTGCCAACACTTGCCATTTGTTGATTTGTTGATGTTGGCCATTCTGACAGGTGTGAGATGGTACCGCATTGTTGATTTGATTTGCATCTCTCGAATAATTAGTGACTTTGAGCATGTTTTCATGTGCCACTTGGCCTTCCTTCTGTCTTCTTTTGAGAAGATTCTATTTATGCCCATTGCCCATTTTTTAATTGGGTCATTTATCTCCCTTTTATTAAGTTGTATAAGCTGTCTGTAGATGTTGGAGATTAAACCTTTATCAGTCATAACATTTGCAAATATGTTCTCCCATACAGTGGGCTTTCTTGTTGTTTTGTTGATGGGGGTTTTTGTTTGTTTGTTTGTTTGTTTTTGTTTTTTGTTTTTTTGCTGTAAAAAAGCTTTTTATTTGGATGCAGTCCCATTTGTTTATTTTTTCTTTAGCTTCCATTGCCCTCGGGGCAGTATCAGTGAAGAAGTTCTTTTGGCATATGTCTGAGATTTTGCTGCCTATGGATGCCTCTAGTATTTTTATTGTTTCCCATCTTATGTTTAAGTCCTGTATCCATTTTGAGTTTATTTTTATGTATGGTGTAAGTTGGTGATCTAGTTTTATTCTGTTGCATATATCTGTCCAGTTTTCCCAACACCATTTATTGAAAAGACTGTCTTGACTCCATTGTAAGCTAGTGCCTCCTTAGTCAAATATTAACTGAGCATAGTGATTTGGGTTGATATCTGGATTCTCTAATCTATTCCATTGACCTATATGTCTGTTCTTGTGCCAGTACCAGGCTGTTTTGAGAACAGTGGCTTGTAATACAGTTTGAAATCTAGTACAGAGATCCCTCCTATTTTACTCTTCTTTCTCAAGATTGCTGTGGCTATTCGGGGTCTTTATTGTTCCAAATGAATTTTTGGAGAGTTCTTTCTATATCAGTTAAATATGCCTTTGGTATTTTAATGGTGAGTGCATTGAACCTATAAATTGCTTTGGGAAGTATGGACATTTTGATGATGTTGATTCTACCAATCCATGAACATGGTATATTCTTCCATCTGTTTACATCTTCCTCTATCTCTTTTTTTAGTGTTGTATAGTTTTTCACTTATATGTCTTTTACCTTCTTAGTTAAGTTTATTCCTACCCTGTTTCCCTGAAAATAAGACAGTGTCCTATATTAATTTTTGCTCCCAAAGATGCGCTAGGTCTTATTTTCAGGGGATGTCTTATTTTTCCATGAAGAAGAATACAGTACACATTTATTGTTAAGTGAAAATAAAGAATGCCGAATCCGGTTTGGCTCAGTGGATAGAGCGTCGGCCTGTAGACTCAGAGATCCCAGGTTTGATTCCGGTCAAGGGCATGTACCTTGGTTTCAGGCACATCCCCAGTGCAAGAGGCAGCCAGTCGTTGTTTCTCTCTCACCAACATTTCTAACTCTCTATTCCTCTCAATTCTTCTCTGTGTAAAATCAATAAAATATGTTTTAAAAAAGAAAATAAAGGAAATTTATTACCTGTATACGGTACGGTAGTACGGTAGTTGTCAACACAAACCAGACAAACTGTGAATCCTACAGTATCAAGAATTTACTCATTTATTCAATGACAATCATGTCATCATCTTCTGCAACATTATCATAACAATCCAATTCCTGGATTTCCTGGTGAATTTCTTGTGACTCCATTTCTTTCAGTATCAGTGGACCAAATCTCTCATGTTTAGCAATAGCACTGTCTTTAAATGAGTACTTCTTGTCAAGGTAGCCTGCTCGCAGTGCATTTGCAATGCAACTGTCAGTGATTTTCTCCCATGAATTCTTCACCCAAGTCACAACTTCTTGCAGTTTAGGTTTCACAAAGTTTCCACGCTGACTTCTCTCCATTCACACACCAGTGACGTCAGGACTCTGTGTAACGTCACTGGTTGCTAGACTCCAGTCGGGGTGGCCCTAGAAACCAGTTTACGGTAAGTTAATTTTCATCCTGAGACAGAGCCTGGGGGCCTTATTTTCGGTGGAATGCCTTATATTTCCCTCAGAAGGAAACCTATAAGTAGTTCTTATTTTCGAAGGATGTCTTATTTTCGGGGAAACATGGTAGGTATCTTAATTTTTTTGGTAAGATGGTAAATGGGATTGCTTTTTTGGTCTCTGTTTCTGTAGGTTCACTATTGGTGTATAGAAATGCCATAGATTTCTTGGCGGTAATTTTGTATCCTGCTAGATTGCCAAATTCATTTACTAAGTCTAATAGTTTTTTTAATATATTTTATTGATTTTTTACAGAGAGGAAGGGAGAGAGAGAGAGCTAGAAACATCAATGAGAGAGAGTCATCGATCAGCTGCCTCTTCCATGCCCCCTACTAAGGATGTGCCCGCAACCAAGGTACATGCCCTTGACCAGAATCGAACCCTGGATCTTTTGGTCCTCAGGCCAACGCTCTATCCACAGAGCCAAACCAGTTTTGGCCACAAACTTTTGGGGGAAAAAATACGTTTTATTGATTTTCTTGAATGAGAAGTAGGATGAGTGATGGAGAGTTAGAAACATCATTGAGAGAGAAACATTGATCAGCTGCCTCTTGCACACTCCCTACTGGGGATGTGTCCACAACCAAGGTACATGCCCTTGACCAGAATTGAACCTGGGACCCTTCAGTCCAAAGGCTGATGCTCTATCCACTGAGCCAAGCTGGTTAGGGCTATAGACAAACTTTTTTTAATTTTGATAAAGTCCAATTTATCTGTTTTCCTTTGTTGCTATGCTTTTGGTTTCCTAGCCAGAAAATCATTGTTAAACCTAATGTTAAAGCTTTTACACTATGTTCTCATATAAGAATTTTTGAAAATATGTTTTTAATTATTTCAGAGAGGAAGGGAGAGTGAGAGATAGAGACATCAATGATGAGTGAGAATCATTGATCCGCACTTCCAGCAGGCCCCTTACCAGGGATAGAGCCCACAACCTGGGCATGTTCCCTGACCAGAAATCAAACCATGACCTCCTGGTTCATAGGTCAACACTCAACCACTGAGCAATACTGGCCAGGCATTCTATATAATAAAGATGTAATATGCACGCGTAACGACCAGATCACAGATCAGCAGGAGAACAAGGTGGTGGGCAGAGAGTTACTGCAAGGCGGCAGCGAGCTACTGGCACACAGATTCATATGCCAGGCTACTAATCTTCTAATAATGTTCTATATTTAGATCTTTGATCCAAGTGTGACTTCCTGGTTCATAGGTCAAAACTCAACCATTGAACCATACCGGCTGGCCATATATCAATCTTTATGCTAGTATTATCACTGTCATTAACACATAAAGACAAAGGTTTGAGTACTCTAGTCTTCTGAAAACCCCAAGAACTCTTCTTCACTAGAGTCAGAATTCATGAAGACGCAGGCACTTCTTCTATTCGGACCATAAGACGCAGGCACTTTTCCTCCCACTATTTGGTGAAGAAAAAGTGCGTCTTATGGTCCGAAAAATATGGTAATTCCTATATATTTTACTTTTTAATATTTTCTTATATCTTCATTGTTGAAAATATTTCAGATATCTCCCCTTTTACTCCCCATTGCCCCCTCCACCCAGATCACGCTCTGCCCCAGGCTTTCACCACCCTATTGTCTGTATCATGCACCCCACCCTGCTTCCCTCGGAGATTTGCCAGTCTGTTCTGTTTCCTGGCTTCTGGTTCTATTTATTCATCAGGTTATTTTGTTTTTAGATTCCTTGTTCATTTATTTTATTTTTTATTCGATTGGGGTGTTTTTTTGTTTTTTATCTGTTTTAATATATTTTTTAATTTATTTCAGAGAGGAAAGATAGAGGGAGAGGGGGAGAGAGAGACAGAAACATCAACTATGGGAGACAATCATTAATCGGCTGCCTCCTGCATGCTCCCTGCTGGGGATCAAACCCCCAATCTGGGCATGTGCCCTTGAATGGAATTGAAGTAGGACCCTTCAGTCCACAGGCTGACATTCTATCCACTTAGCCAAATCAACTAGGGCTCAATTGTTGATAGATATGTATTTATTGCCATTTTATTGTTCATGCTTTTCATCTTTTTCTTCTTCTCCCCTTCCTCCTTCTCCTTCTCCTCTTCCTTCTTTAAGAAAATCTTTTAATATTTCTTCTAATACAGGTTTGGTAGTGATGAACTCCTTTAGCTTCTTCTTGTCTGTGAAGCTCTTTATCTGACCTTTAATTATAAATTACAGCTTTGCTGAGTAGAGTAATTTTGGTTGTAGGTCCTTGCATTTCATCACCTTGAATATCTCTTTTCACTTCTTTCTGGCTTACCAAGTTTCTGTTGAGAAATCAGCTGACAATCATATGGGATGGCCCTTGTAGATGTCTTACTGCTTTTCTCTTGCTGATTTTTAGATTCTTTCTTTGTCTTTCACATTGGCATTTTAAGTATGATATGTCTTGGTGTGAGCCTCTTTGGTTCCTCTTTTAAGGGACACTCTGTGCTTCATAGATTTGTAAGTCTATTTCTTCCTGTCATTATTTCTTCAGATAGGTTTTCAATACCTTGCTCTCTCGCTCTCTCTCTCTCTCTCTCTCTCTCTCTTTTCCTTCTGCAACCCCCATGATGCAAATGTTGATATGCTTGAAGTTGTCTCACACATTCCATATACTATCCTTATATTTTTGTATTCTTTTTTCTCTTTGCTCTTCTGATGGGGTGTTTTCTACTTTCTCATATTTTAAATTGTTGATTTCATTCTCGGATTCTTCTACTCTGCTCTTGATTCCGTGTAAATCATTCTTCACTTCAGTTGCTGTATCCTTCATTTCTGACTGGTCCTCTTTCATGTCTTTGGTGTTCTCACTAATGTCTTTGAAATTCTCACTAAGCTCCTTGGCATCTCACTAAGATCCTTGAAACTCTCAGTAATTTTCTTGAACATACTTATAACCATTGTTTTGACCTCTTCATATAGTAATTTGCTTGCTTCCATTTCAATTAGTTCTTTCTCAGGATATTTCTGTTCTTTCATTTATGTCAAGTTTCTTTGTGTTCTCCTTTTGGCTGCTTTCCTGTGGTTGTTTCTATGTATTAGGAAAAGCTACTATGTCTCCTGGATTGGTAAAGTGGCCTTGTATAGCAGCTGTCTATAGGGCCCAGTGGCTCAGCCTCCCTGGTCACCTGAACTGGGTACACTCAGTGCACCCCAGTGTGGTCTGTATGCACGGTCCTGTTGTAGTTGAGAGCCTTGATTGCTGCTGGAGTCACTGGGAAGAATTGACCCGCAGGTCAATTGGTTGTGAGAACCAGCTGTGACTACAGCAGACACCACTATGGAACAGGACTTGTTTCAGTGGAGCTTTAGTGCTCACAAAGTCTGTCCATTGAGTCTGTCACTTGTGGATGTGGTGGAGTTGTAATCTCGCATGATCTGAAACTGTCCACTGGGTGCACTGGCTCTGGGAGGTGAAAAGTCAGGCACTGCCTGTGCCCTGCCTGGGGCCATCGGGCATGAGGTACAGAGTATTCTCAGTTGGCTGCTACTTGTATTGGACTAGGAGATGCCCAGGAGAGACCAAACTATAAACCTTGACAAACTGATGCTAATGTCTGATCTGGGGACACTTATCCAGAGATATGGAGCACACTGAGTCCAGTTGCTACTTGTTTGAGATATTTTAGGAAAGTCTGAAGTCTGAGCCAGAATAAGCCCTTCATATAGAAGAGACCTTACAAATAGCTTGGGAGTGGCTGCAAATTGGATGGGACAGGATCTGAGGAACTCTCCAGGGTGGGGCAAACACTGTGGCTAGGTTGATGGAGACTCAGATATGGAGCTAGTCAACTGTGTGTGGGAGGGGGAAGTGAGGGGGTTGCAGCACTTTTTGGGAGAAAGCTGCCCCTGAGTTCTGTTCCTGATACCAGACAATATATTTCCTTCCCGTATGTCCCTGGATCCTTTCAAATTGCTTCCCCATGATTGGAGCTCAGAGGGAGTAAGTTTGGGTAAGCCCATGTGCTGGCCCATTAAGTGGAACTGCCTGCGACTCCAGGAGTCTCCATGTCACTCAGCCACAATCCTTGCCTGATTTTTCCCACCCAAAGTTACAGAGATATCTCTTCCCAGCACTGGAACCCTGGGCTTGGGATCTTGTGTGTGGATAGGACTCCTTGCTCCTCACGTAGGCCTCCTCAGCCAAGATATTCCTCCCAATTAAAAACACACCACAATGTGGGTATAAGACCAGCCCATTCCTCACCTCCTGCCAATCACAGTGTTCTTTCTTCTTTAATCCTCTAGTTCAGTGGTTCTCAACCTGTGGGTCACAACCCCTTTGAGGGTCTAAGGACCCTTTCACAGGGTCGCCTAAGACCATCAGAAAACACAGATATTTACATTAGGATTCATAACAGTACCAAAATTACAGTGATGAAGTAGCAACAAAAATAATTTTATGGTTGGGGGGTCACCAAAACATGAAGAACTGTATTAAAGTCTCTTGGCATTAGGAAGGTTGAGAACTACCGCTCTAGTTGTAAAACTTCCATTCAGCCAGATTTCAAGCAGTTCTGAATAATGGTCATTCTGTATTTTAATTGTAATTTTGATGTGGTTGTGGGAGGATACAAGTACCAGCATTTACCTACACAGCCATTTCGGTTCCTACAGTATTTTATTCTTTTTGATACTATTCTAAACTTTCTTCATTTCCTTTCTGAATTGTTCATTGTTTGTATATTAAAAAAACAACTGATTTTTACATGTTGATGAATTTATGAGTTCTAACAGTTTTGTGGGGGTTATTTTGTGGGGGATCTTTACGGTTTTCTACCTAAAAGATCATGTCATATGCAAACAGATCATATCATATGCAAATATTACCTTTTCCTTTCCAATGTGGATGCCTTTTATTTACTTTTCTTGCCTAATTACTGGCTAGGACTGCCAATACTGTTTTGAATAGAAATGGCAAAAGCAGGCATCTTTGTCTCTGCCCAATCTTCAAAAAGAAACTTTCAGTCTTTCACTATTATGAATCATGTTACCTGTGGGTTTGTCATAAATGGCCTTTATTATGTTGGGGTAGTTTCCTTCTATTCCTAGTTTGAGCATTTTTATCATGAAAGGGTATTGAATTTTGTGAAATGCTTACACTGATTAACTCTCCTACTCTTTATAGATTCATTCATATTTCCTATTTCTTTATGATTCCATTTGGTAGGTTTTGTGTTTCTAGAAATTTGTCCATTTCATCTAAGTTATCCAATTTGTTGGTTTAAAATTATTCATAATACTATTACAATTCTCATTCGTTATGTAGAATTGATAGTAATATCCCCATTTTCATTTCTGATTTTAGTGCTTTGAATCTTCTCTCTTTTTTTCTTAAGACAATGTAGTTTAAAGGCTTATTAATTTTGTTCATCTTTTTTGAAGAACGATCTTTTGGTGTCATTGATTTTCTCTATTGTTTTTCCATTCTGTATTTATTTATCTCCACTGTAACCTTTATTATTCCCTTCCTTCTGCTAGCTTTGAATACAGTATATTCTTTATATAGTTTCTTAAGTTGTAAAGTTAGGTTGTTGATTTGAGACTTCCTTCTTTTTTTTGTTTCTTTGTTTGTTTATTAAAATACATTTCATTTTTATTTTTTTATTTTTTTCTAGTTTGCTAAGTTTTTTTTTCTTTTATTTTCCCACCATTTTTTTATTAAGGTATTATATGTGTACATTAATTACCATTGTCCCCCCCACCTCCATACATGCCCTTCCTCCCCAGAGTTTTGTGTCCATTTGTTGTACTTATATGCATGCATACCAGTCCTTCGGTTTATCTCTTATCTCCCCCAGATCTCTCTACCCTCCCCGCTGTCATTTGACAGTCTGCTTGTTGCTTTACTGTCACTATATCTATCTTTCTGTTCATTAGTTTATAATATTCTTTATTATCCATAAATGAGTGAGGACATGTGGTGTTTCTCTTTCACTGACTGGCTTATTTCATTCAGCATGATGTTCTCCAATTCCATCCAGGTTGCTGCTAATGATGAGAATCCTTTTATTTTATGGCAGTATAGTATTCCATTGTGTAGATGTACCATAGTTTTCTGATCCAATCATCTTCTGACAGGCACCTAGCCTGTTTCCAAATCCTAGCTATTGTAAATTGTGCTGCTATGAACATAGGGGCTCCCCTGGGTCCCACCGCTCCCAAGGGGCACACAGCTCTCCCAGGGCCCACGTCTCCCCCGAGTCCCACCGTTCCCCTGGGGCACAAGACTCTCCCGGGTCCCACTGCTCCCCTGGGGCACACGGCTCCCCCTGGTCCCACCACTCCCCCGTGGCACAAGGCTCTCCCAGGGCACATGGCTCTCCAGGGTCCCACCACTCTCCCAGGTCACACAGCTCCCCTTGGTTCCACTGCTCCCCCGGGGCACACTGTTCCACCGGGGAACACGGCTTTCCTGGGTCACAGGCCTCACCACTCCCCCAGGTCACAAGGGCTCGCCCGGGCCACACAGCCCCTCTGGGAACATCGATTGATGGCCTCCTCTCCTGGATCTCCCAGGGCCTGACCTGCAGGCGAGCAGGACGACGACAAGGGGAAAGAGCAGTGAGGCTCCGGCCCACTCCACCCTAGCAACCTCAGCAGCTCTGATTTCACACATTCAGGCTTTTAGTCCCATGGATTTAGGTGTTTAGAGTCCCAGGCCGCAAAGAGTGTTTTGGGTACTACCTCTTGGCCCTCCATCACACTCCATGAGTATGCTCCATCTTTGCGCTGGCTTTGGGGGCTCCGCAGAGGCTCCGGCCAGGCCCGGAGTCGGGGGGACAGATGGTTGAAGGCCTCGCTTGGGCCAGGAGCAGAAGGCGCTACCGAGGCCCTGCGCTGGCTCCCTCGCCAGCAAGGTGGGTGGGTTAGGAAGTCTGCGGGCACAGAGGCCGAGCGCCGAGGTGGCCTGCTCCCTGGGCCCAGGGCAGGGTGGGCTCTGCTCTCGGTGGGCCTTCCTTACTGGTGGCGGTGACTCCGCTGTGGCTTTAAACTCCACAAGGCGGCAGCGGCACTTCTCCTTCTTTCAGTTGTAGATTTCCCCCTCCACCAGCTTTCCTGTGGTTTAGATAGGATCCTTTTTGACTCTCCCCCGGGCCCCTGGCCCGCTGCTGCCAGCGAGAAGGACGACGACGAGGGGGAAGAATGGGGAGGCTCTGGCTGCCTCCGCCACAGTATCCTCCGCTGCCCACACTTCACACATTCTGGCTTTCAGAGTTCCCCGGGTTTAGGTGTCCAGAGTCCCAGGCCACAAAGAGTGCTCTGGCAGAACCTCTCGGTCCTCTATCACATTCCACGAGCAAGTCTTCTCCGCCTTGGCTCTGGCCCTCGGGGGCTCGGCCCGGCGGTGGAGTGATGGATGGGCGGGCTTGCTGAGGCCGAGAGCAGAAGGCTCGGCCATGGCCCTGCGCTGGCTCCCTCGCTAGCATGGCAGGCAGGCTGGGAAGGCCGCGGGCCCAGAGGCCGGGCTCCAAGGCGGCTCACTCCAGGCGGGAGCAGAAGGTGCGGCCGCGGCTCTGCACTGGTTCCGTCGCTCCCACAGTGGGCAGGCCAGGAAGGCTGCAGGCGTGAAGGCCAGGCTCCGAGGCAGCCCACTCCCTGGGCCTGGGGCGGGGCGAGCTCTGCTCTCAGTGGGCCTCCCTCACTGGCGGCAGCTAGGGCGGCAGCTAGGGCGGCGGCAGCTGCGAATCAGGTTCTAATGCGGCTTTAAACTCCACATGGTGGCAGCAGCGCTTTTCCTTACCTCTAGTTGTAGCCATCCCATTCCGCCAGCTCTCCTGTGGATCTGATATGATCCCTTGCGGTTTTAGATGTTTTTTTTTCCAAATTGTTGATGAGGCGGCAGTTTAGGAGACTACCTAGGCCGCCATCTTGTTTTGCAATAAATTTTCTTCTTTTTTAAAGTAAACAATTACAATAACAAATTTCTTGCACAAGATTCTTAACTTTCTGGGCCCCATTTCTACTACTGAAAATTACAATAACAATATCTGCTTTATTATATTGCTTTAAATATATAATGTAATAATCAATTAAACCCTTAGCAAATGCTACATGCACCAGAAAAGTTCTATAAGTGTTAGCTGCTCTTATTACTACCATTATCATTAGCCTCTATGAAGTGAGATGGTCCTAGAGTTGAATTCCAAATCCACCTCTTATTAAACATATGAATTTTGGCCATATGCCTGGGTTTTGGGCTCAACCCTCAGTAGGGGACGTGCAGGAGGCCCCCAAGCAATGTTTCTCTCTCTCTCTCTCTCTCTCTCTCTCTCTCTCTCTCTCTCCTCCTTACTCTCTAAAACCAATAAAAATATATTTAGGAGTAAATGTTTTGCACTTCTCCCCAACCAAAGAGTAAAAAGCTTAAATTACCCAAGGAGATAGACAGCAGAAATCCAATCAGTGCCATTTGCCTAACACACCCAAGGACAGATGAGGTTAAGAGAATAAATTTCATTCTGTTACATCGGCATAAAACCTAGAATATTCTATTAATATTCTCCCCTAAAACTCCCCTAAACATCCAACCTTTAAAACCCCTCAAAACTAAGGTTCCAGTGCACACTCTCCACACCCACAGACATGCATCTCCTAAACTCTAATGGACCCTGGAAAGCTTGCAACCAGGAAAGCAATGGGCAGTGGTAGTTTATCCCAGGCAAACCTCCTGAACCTGTCCCCAAGGCCCCCTTTTCTCTGACATCTGGATTCGTGTTCTGAAATTCTGCCTGCATGAACTCAAGAAGCCACACACTACCAGCTGTCCTGAGGCAGACCTGCTCAGGGCCAGGTCCTACTTCTGGTATCACGTTCCCATTGGACTGCTCAGTGGTTAAAGGCAGATGCTGTGAAGTTCTCCAGCTTCAAATTCTGGCTCTAGCACACAAGCTGCAAGGTCCTGGCAAATAACTACACCTTAGTCCCATCATTTGTGAAATGGGGCTCATAAAAATTCCCACCTCCTGTGCTGTTATGAGGATCAAATGAGATCATCTAGTGTTTACCACACTGCCTAGTAGCTCGTAAGCACACAATATTTGTTGGCTATTAGTTATGTTAACACATAATTAGCTATACTAGTTGTCAATTGTACTATACAGTAATTAGTAACTACACTATATTTGTTGGCTATTGGTATTTTACATGCCATCCTATATAATAAAAGGCTAATATGCAAATATACTGAACAGCGGAACAACTTAAAAAACTTAACAACTGTTCTTTATGACGTGCACTGACCACCAGGGGGCGTATGTGGAATATGGTGGGCATTGGCCATGGTGGGATGGTGGAGCAGGTGAGCAGGGGTGCCAGAGCAAGGCGGGCAGCAGTCTCTGTCATCGGGGTGAGCCTCTGATGGTTATTGAAAATTCTTTGCTCCCATGTGCCACTGTCCTGCCTGGCATTCACACCCGCTGCCAGTGCCTGGCACCAGTCCTGATCACTCAGCACCATCAGTGGATGCAAGTGGTAGCTGCCTGCCCTAGTCACCCCTGAGGGCTTCTCCACCTCCCTCTGTTCCTGAGGGGTGATCGGGACAGCAGCTGCTGCTCCCACCTTCTGCTGGCACCAGCCCCAATTGCTCCACGCTGTCAGCAGATGTGAGCAGTAGGACCGTGGCTACTGGCAAAAAGGGGACCAGGGGCTGCAGTGAAATGGGCCAGACGGGATATCAGAGAATGGGCTGAAACCTGCCTACCACAGCCTCTTATCCCACAGTTCCTTTCCAGGTGCATGAATTCATGCACTGGGCCCATGGTATGTTATAAAACTCATTACTCCAAAGAAACTGATAAGTCAAGCAATTTTTAAGCTATCAAAATGCTTTCAAGGAGATTTCTAGACCTAGTAACCTAGTTATAAGCTTAATCCTTCTAAATTACTTCTTCCCCATTACTCTCCTAGTTCACCCTTACCCCTTACAGTGTTCTCAACAAAACTTTAAATTTTCATGTAAAAGTACTTTATAGTATGGGTTTTAGTTGCCTGCTCTTCTCTATTATCTTTCTCCAAACATGATTTCTTTCCTCCTCCCCTTTCTACCTCACTCCTCATGGAGTCACAGCCTCCATTTTCCAAAAAGACTAATAGGCAGCTTGGTCAGTGTTGCTCAGTGGTTGAGCATCAGCCCATGAACCAAGAGGTCACTGGTTGATTCCTAGTCAGGGCACATGCCCATATTGCAGACTTTTTTTAATATATTTTATTTTATTTCTTACAGAAAGGAAGAGAGAGGGATAGAGAGTTAGAAACATCGAAGAGCGAGAATCATCGATCAGCTGCCTCTTGCACACCTTCTTATGGGGATGTGCCCACAACCAATGTGCCCTTGACCAGAATCGAACCCCAGACCTTTCAGTCCCCAGGCCAACGCTCTATCCATTGAACCAAACCGGTCTCGGCTCAGATTGCAGACTTGATCCCCAGTAGGAGGCATGCAGGAGGCAACCAATTTATGATGTCTCTCTCTCATCAATTATTCTATCTTTTTATCCTTTTCCCTTCTGCTCTCTCTAAAAATCAATAAAAACATTTCTTAAAAGACATATAAGTAGTTAATATATCACACACACACACACACACACACACACACACACACACACACACACACCCTCACAGGCTAAGAATATCTTATTTGGCCAAAACGCTGAAAAGTCACTCTGATTAACAAAGAAAAGATTGATGAAGAGTAGAACACAGCCCTGTACGTTATGATAAGGAGAGGAGACCAGGTACAGCAGACTGCATAGGCACAGGCTCTGGTCTCGCTCTACTTCCCCATCTTGGCCTCCACCACGCCCTCACAGGAGCCCAGCCTTTAGAGCTTCTTCCCACTGCCTATATAGTATTCCCACGTGGATAGTCCACAGGCTATCAACATCCAAAACTGAGTTCAGCATCCTTGGGCCCTTTAAGGAATGAAACAGGTTCCAGTGAGGAAAATGGAGGATGCACAGCCAGGGCATTCCAGCTGTATGTAGAGTTTGAGTTTCTCTAGTCAAATCTCATTTTGAAGCAGCTAAGGCTACAGCCTAGAGAAACAAATCTACTAAGGGTCAGAGCTTAGTCACCAACACCAGGACCCAGGTCCCCTGGCCCCGGGCCAAACAACTCTGCTTTTTCTGCCAATAGACATAGAAGACTCTCCCAAGGTCAGTGAGATTCCCACAATCTTCCCCTTTCCCTGGACATAACTCAAGACCCACCTACCACACCTTACAAGCCTGTAGATTCCAAAGTGACCTGGAAGGAACAGAACAGGAAGTCGTGAGCTTTGGCACCAGTTCAACTCTTGGAACAAAACACAAGGGCCTTTGACTATAGGAAAAAAATAGGTACATTGTCTTAGTGGGTGGAACAAAACCACAGCAAAAGCAAAGAAACCAGTTTTGTACCAGAGATCAAGACATGGCCCTAAAATATCAGGGTGTGTGTTGGGGTGGGAAAATGGGGGGGAGGTGAGAGGAACACATACTTTAAGAAAATAGAGGCAATTATAACAGTTCTTACTCACCACTGGGTTTGTATATTTTGTTTTGTTTTGTTTTGTTTTGTTTTGTTTTGTTTTCCTCACTTAGTGCTTTGTATAGCCTGTGAGTTTCCCTAGATCTACTAGGGCCAGGAAAAGGCGTGGCTTTGTAAAGGGTGGAGGAATTAAGATGAGATTTAGATGACTCCATTATGATACTGTTAGTAGAGAATGGAACCACTCTATCATTTCCGTAATTGGTGAAAGAAAAAAAGAAAAAGAAAAAAAACCTCAGAGCTACACATCCACCTGTCAACAAAGGAAACAAACCCTCCTACAAAATACAGAGAACTGGGTTTGTGGACTGGGACCTTGCCCACCTTAGTGTTGCAAGAAACAGGGAGGGGAAAAAGCAGAAAAGATTGGGCTTTTAACAGCAAATTTCATGAGCACATTCTCCACAGCCTCAAAGTCCAAGCTACTCTATCTAATTCCGACTTGCCAGAAAGTTTATTGGTTCACCCCCTTGAAGATAGCTAACCATCCCTAACTGGTTTGGCTTGATGCATAGAGCATCAGCCTGTGGACCTAAGGGTCCTGGGTTCAATTCCAGTCAAGGGCATGTATCTCGGTCGCAGGCTCCACCCTGGCCTGGGCTCTGATTGGGATCATCCAGGAAGCAACCAATCAATGTTTCCCTCTATCTTTCCCTCTCAAAAAAAAGGGGGGGGGGGAAATATCCTCAGGTGAAGATTTTTAAAAAAAAAGATTTTTAACCATATTCCTTGATGCCTAGAGACTAATTTCTTTGGGTTTGATCCACTGAAGTGATGAACCATTTCTAACGAAAGACAAAGTCTCACATTAACCCCAGAACAAAATCTCTTGTTGCTCCCTTCCTGTCCTTGCACAAGCTGTTCTCTGGCTATAACATCCTTCCTTTCTCATGCCCATGCCCTTAGCAAACTCAAGTGGCATGCTTCTCAGTGATCTTGAAGGGACTCCCACAGGCATTGGAATGGTTCTTTCTTCTGTGTTCCCACAGTTCTTTGAACATACCTCTGTTTACAACATTACAATGTAATGTTATTTAATTTCTTATCTTAAAAAATTAAGATAAATTATGAAAAAATAAATATTACCCAGATTACATTTCTCACCCACAATCTAGACTTAATCATTGTTTAACATTTGGGCATATTTCTTTCAGTCTCTTTTTCTGGGTAACAGACTATAACTCCTGGAATGCAAAGATTATATACGTCCCCCCCCCCCCCCCAGTTCTTATAGTTCTGAAGCCAGAAATCCAAAATGGGTCAAACTGGGCCAAAATCAAGGTATCAGCAGGACAGTACTCCTTCTAGAGGTTCAGGGGCAAATCTGCTTCCTTACCTTATCAAGTTTCTAGGGACCACCCATATCCTCGGTTCATAGCCCTCTTCCTTCTTCAAAATCAGCATTGGCCCTGGGAGTTTCTCTCATGATGCATCATTCTGACCTTGATTCCCCTGATATCACCCTTGTGATTACATTGATCACACCATCTCAAAATCCTGCAAAATCCCTTTGCCAAGTAAGGTAACATTCATAGGTTTCTGGGATTAGTATTTGGACATTTGGGAGAGGCCATTATTTGCCTACCCTAGTTCCTTTTTAAAACGTTACCCACAATCTAGCTGGTGTGGCTCATGGCGGGGCATCGACCTATGAACCAGGAAGTCACAGTTCAATTCCTGGTTAGGGTACATGCCTGGGTTGCAGGCTCCATCCCCAGTGGGGAGCATGCAGGATGCAGCCAATCGATGATTCTCTCTCATTATTGATGTTTCTATCTCTCCCTCCCTCATCCTTTCTCTCTGAAATCAATAAAAATATTTTAATAAAATTAAAAAACAAAACTTTACCCACACTAAAATTTTCCTTTGTCTTCCTTCTCTTTGACTTTTCTTCTGATACAGAGGCAGGAGCACACGCTTTGAGGTGAAACACTAGCTCTGTCACTAACTGGTTGGGTGACCCTAGACCAGTCACTTCACTTCCCTTGGAGTCTTTTTTCCCATCTGTAACAAGGATAACTCTTACTGACAGTAAAAGAATAAGTTAAGATACATAAGGCATGAAACATGGTGCCTGGTAAATGATGAATCCTCGGTAAACATATCGTTCCTTTTGCCACCCCGTTTTCTCCATACCTTGTCCATTTCTCCTCCGTCTCCTTTCTCTGCAGTGACTTCCTCAGTCTAACGGTTAGACTCTAACCATTTAGCAAAGAAGGCCTACTACCCATTTCTTGTGATTCTGCTTGAATACTTCTTGGGATGGAATGTGACATGTACTAAAGATATATATATATAACAAGATGGCGGCCCAGGTAGTCTCCTAAGCTGCCACCTCATCAACAATTTGAAGAAAAAAAAAACAACAGCAGCTAAAATCGAAAGGGGTCTACCAGACCCACAGGAAAGCTGGCGGAATGGGAAGGCTATACCTAGACACAAAGCAAGGCGCCACTGCTGCCATGTGGAGTTTAAAACTATGGTGGGCCAAAACCGGTTTGGCTCAATGGTAGAGCGTCGGTCTGTGGACTGAAAGGTCCCGGGTTCGATTCCGGTCAAGGGCATGTACCTTGGTTGTGGGCACATCCCCAGTAGGGGACATGCAAGAGGCAGCTGGTCAATGTTTCTCTCTCATTGACATTTCTAGCTCTCTATCTCTCTCCCTTCCTCACTGTAAAATATCAATAAAAATATAAAAAAATAAAAATAAAACTACGGTGAAACCGGACCAGCCGGAGCCGCTGCCGCAGGGAATGAGGGAAGCCAGACCTCGCTCCGCCCCGGGCCCAGCCAGCCCACCGTGGGAGCGAGGGAGCTGATGCCGGGCTTCCGCCTCGCCTTCGGCTCCTGCCCGGACGAGAAGCCTTTGATCACGGTCTCACTGCCTGTAACCATCTCAGCGTGCAGCCGTCCCAGCCCGCCTGCCATGCTGGTGTGGAGATGGCGCAGTGCCTTCCATTCGCAGCCCCAGCGAGTCCTTCCTCTGCCACCGCAGGGCCGGGCCCAAGCTTCCGCCACTGCCGCCATGTGGATTTTAAATCTACAGGGGAAATTGAACCACAGGAGCGACCATCGCTGCCACACCCGCTGACGCTGCGAATAAGGGAAATCCACGGAGAACAGAGCTCTCTCCGCCCTGGGCCCAGGGAGTGGGTGGCTTCAGAACTTAGCCTTCGAGTCCGCAGCTGTTCCACTTCCACCCCAAACGAGACACCTTTGAGCGTGGTCTCCCTGCCCGCAGCATCTCAGCCCGCCTGCAGCTGTCCCAGCCCGCCAGCCGTGCTGGTGAGGAGATGGCACAGCGCCTTCAGTTTGTGGCCCCAGCAAGCCATCGCCGCAGGGCCAAGTCAGAGCCTCTGCCGGGACCCCAAAGAGGGGTGCCGCTGCCGCCATATGGATTTTAAAAATACAGTTGAAATTGAACCACAAAAGCCACCGCCTCCACCGCACCAGCTGCCACTGCCGAGAGTGAGGGAAGCCCACTGAGAACAGAGTTCACTCCACCCTGGGCCCAGTAAGTGGGCAGCTTTGGAGCTTGGCCTCCACATCAGCAACCATTCTGCTGAGACTCCTTGGAGTGTGGTCTCCCCGCCCGTAGCCGTCCCAGCCCGCCCGCCGAGCTAGCGAGGAGCTAGCGTGGCACCTCCAGTTCGAGACCCCAGCGCCCCAGAGGGGCCATGTGCCCCGGGTGAGCGGTGTGTCCCAGGGGGCCGTGTGCCCCGGGTGAGCCGTGTGTCTCAGGGGGCCGTGTGCCCCGGGTGAGCCATATGTCCCAGGGGGCCCTGTGCCCTGGGTGAGACATATGTCCCAGGGGGCTGTGTGCCCCGGGGAAGCAGTGGGACCCAGGGGGAGGGGCAGTGTGAACCAGAGGAGGAGCGGATTCTATTCGTGTGGTCCTGAGATAGTCACCATAAAACAAGCAGACTGCCAAATGAGGAGCGGATTCTATTCATGTGGTCCTGAGATAGTCACCATAAAACAAGCAGACTGTCAAATGACAGCGGGGAGAGGAAGGAGACCTGGGGGGAGATAAGAGAACAACCGAAGGACTGGTATGCATGAATATAAGTACAACCAACAAACACAGAACTCTGGGGAGAGAGGGCATGAATGGGAGGTGGGAGGTGGGGAGGCAAGGGTAATATATGTACAATAAAAAAATGCAATAAAAAATAAATTTAAAAAAATCAGAACCCCCACCCAAATAAAAATAAAGGAAAAAAAATAAAGGAAAAAAATAAATTTTTTTTTAAAAAAGATAGAATCTGAAATGGCTTTAGAATGAAGAATAATTCAGGAGGCTGGGCAGGAAGGCAAGAGTATTATAGGAAGAAGGGAAAGAATCATAGTAAACTCAAACATGAGAAAGTAAAATGTAGTTGAGGTCGCATAGACAAAGGGAACAGATTGGGGCCATGCTTTGTTTGGTTTTTTTTTTATATTTTATTGATATTTTACAGAGAGGAAGGGAGAGAGACAGAGAGCTAGAAATGTCGATGGGAGAGAAACATCGACCAGCTGCCTCCTGCACACCCCCTGCCGGGGATGTGCCCGCAACCAACGTACATGCTCTAGACCGGAATCGAACCCGGGACCTTTCAGTCCGCAGACCGACGCTCTACCGCTGAGCCAAACCGGTTTCGGCGGGGCCATGCTTTGTTTTTTTTAATGGCAGCCTAAGGAATTTGAACATTATCCTACAGATGACAAGAGTCACTGAAATACTTTGAGAAAGTCAGAAATATGACAAAATAACATTTCAAGAAGATTACTCTGACAATATTGGGCAAGATGACTTAGGGAAGTGGTTCTCAACTCTGGCAACTCATTAATTACCCAAAAGTTCTCTTTTCTCTTTTTTTAACTTTTCATTTTAACCTAATTTTAGGCATTCAAAAATGTTCCAAAAATAGTCAAAGTTTCAATATACCCCTCATTCAACTTCCCCAAATATTAATGCTGTAGATAACCATGGAACAATTATCAAAGTGAATAAATTAACATCAATATAATATGAACTAATCTATAGGTCTTATTCAAATTCCTTTGACCTTCTCACTAATGTCCTTGTTCTAGACAAGGAGACAATAGGCTCACACTTGGCAGTTAGTTGTTTTGGCTTTTCAGTCTTCTTTAATCTGGGCCAGTTCCTCAGGATTTCTTTTTCCTTCATAACCTTAACATTTCTTTAAAATATTGGTCCGTTATTTTGTAGAATGACCCTCAGGTTGGGCTCCTCTGATATTTGCTATTGATTAAACTTAGGTGATGTACTTTCGGCAAGAATACCACAAAAGGGATGCTGTACTTTCTCATTCTGTCATAGCAGGAGGCCTGTGATATCAGTATCTCTCATTACTGGTCATGTTAACTTTGAACACTTGGCTAAGGTTTCTACACTTTAAAGTGACTATTTTACCTGGAAGCTTTTTTAAATTACCAATGCCTGGGTCACATCATAGGCCAATCAAATAAGACGATCTGGGGATAAGGCACAGGCATTAAATGCCCAGCTGGTGGTTCTAACCAGCATCCAAGGTTGGAAATCACCAGTTTAGACAATGGAGATTAAAATCCTGGAAAACTGAAAGGAATCCATTCCTTGGGCCTCCCTTAAAAAAAAAAAAAAAAAAAAAAAAAAAAGACAGTTTGTTCCAGGCAGACTGTGGACTTTGGCCTGAACCCATGGCAGGGAAATGGAAAGGCCAAAAATCCCCTGATTGAGAAGACTGCTGACCAATAAAAAGAGAAGGCAGGACCCTAAGCAAAGTGTCCAGCCCTCCTGGTCTGTTCCCATTCCAAGTCTCAGAGAAACCTATGCTTCAGTGAAAACACACACCATGTAATTTTATTGTCATAAGCCTGACGTGAGCTCCTAATTGCCACTGAGGGAGGGAATTATGGATCCTGTGATAAAATATACGACCATACATGCAAAGAGAAACACTTCTGGGTACAGCTGAATGAGTAATTCTCAGAATCTAGGTCAGAGGTATGTGATCTCCCTTAAATAATCTTTCCCTCCCCACTTAGTCTTTTTGTCCTTAATCTCTTCTGAAGTAAGGGAGAAAGGACCTTGCAATAAATTTTACAAAATAGGAAAGTGTACACATCTCCTGTCCCTGGGCTGATAATACTGTGCTCAACTTCCTTAGTGTTGTTAAGTTGGGGTTTCCATAAAGAGAGTTTATCAACCCCTCCGGAGGAGGAGCCATCTGATCACATGCACACCAATTTAACCAAAATGTGGAGGCAGGAAGGAGCCTGAGGAGAACTAGCCCTAAAGTATTCACCAACTACCAGGACCTGGGGCTGCTGGCGCAGGAGCTGCTGGGAGACAGTAAGTGGCAAGAGAGGAGGTAGCTCTAATACTCAGAGAGTACTAAAAAAAAACAATTAACTCAGTTATCCCTCAATTATTACATGGCCAATTATCTCTCAAGCCTCTCTAATGTTTCACTGAGGGGGCTGACACATACTAGTAATTAAACACTAATACATGGGTGAAATGATTTATAAAAGGGTGGTACCAACAGGTCAGGAGTGGCTGGGAAAGAGACAGGATTCAGGTTAGGCCTTTGAAAGGTTAAGTCTCAGGGAAACAGAGACAAGGAGAAACACAAGCACAGGGAACCAGGTATCAGGCACCATTGCAAATCAATCAATTTTGAATGTGATTGCAGGAATGAGAGTGTGCCTTCGTAGGCCATTTATTACTCTCAACCACTGTCTGGGGTTATTTCAGAGCAGGATGCTGATCTTTAAGAAGGCGAATTAACTTGCCAAGCTGGGACATGGACCTGATGAGGTTAGAAAGAAAGTAGGTATGTCTAACTCCAGAATCCTTGCCAGCACCGTTACCACTGAGAGAAGCCCGCACACTGTATGTTTAGGTGACAGGAAAGAAAAGGATAGTTACAATTGAAGACAGGGCTAAGAAACAGGAAAGTTGGGTAACCTTTCTAAAGTGGGATCGTTTGTTGCACAGTCATGAAAAACAAGTCAGAGACATTTGAACTTGATCTGTGGTTATAGAAAAATAACAGAAGGTTCTGGTAACCAAAGTGACCACTTGAGCAACGACCGAAGGGGATGGCGGTAAAAATGGGAATTGTGGGTTCCTAAATTAAAAAGATACCAAAAACAAGATTAAAGGAGGTCACATGATATAGTGGAGCAAGAACTGGATTAAGTCAGAAGCTTGGGTTTAAATGCAAAAAGTTACACACTAAAGTCATGACTATGCCCTGCCCAGTTTGGCTCAGTTGATGGAGTGTGGACTGAAAGAGTCCCACATTCTATTCTGCCCAAGGGCACATGCTCAGGTTTCTTTCGGGCTCAATCCCAAGTAGGGGGCATTCAGGAGGCAGCCAATCAATGATTCTCTGTCATCATGATGTTTCTATTTCTCTCTCCCTCTCCTTTCCTCTCTGAAATCAATGGGGGGGGGGAGATTAAGACTATGTTAGGCAAGTCACATTCTCCCTTTAGATTTCAGTTTGTCTTTATTCATAAATCAGTTGAAGTGAGAATTAGTCTCTAAATAACCTCTAAACCTTTGCTCTTCAAAGTGTGGTCCAGCAACCAGCAGTGACAGCGTCATCCAAAAGCTTATTAGAAATGCAAAATCTCAGGCCCCAAAAGAAATCAGATTTGTATTTAAACAAGATCCTCAGGTGATCTGTAAATACATCAAAGTTTGAGACACTTCTCTACAATGTCTTTCCATTCTAAAATGCAATGGTTTCAGACTCATCTCAACTGTCATTTTTCTAATCCTAATTCCAGCTCTCATATTTGCCCACATCTAGGTAGTTCTTAGAAAATACCAGTGGGGCAGGGCTGCCACCTTGTGGTTATGATCAGTAAATGCACTTAATTTTCAAGCTCATACCAGTAAAGGAGAGAGGGGTGGAGGGTGAAAGGTTGGCAGAGTGGGTGAAGTCCACGTTACCAATTCACAACCACCCACAATGCCTAGAAGTAACTGTCAGACAGAGTTCAGCCTGTATCCTGGAGTAATGTCAAATTTCAAAGGGAAGTTCTTATAAAACCTAATGAAATATAATATTAGTGGGAAACCAAGGTTCCAAACCAAGCTCTACCCTTATAACCTTCAAAACAAAAAATCACTGTGACTGTTATTTTCAGACATCCAGCCATTGCCTGAATTTTGTAATTTTCCAAGGAAAGTTACTTTACTGTGACAGTTCTCATCCTGAGCTAAAATGTGTCTAATGAATATTCACCAATCCTAGTCATATTCTCTGTAGGCACTGAAACAGGTCTGATACCCTTTCATATAACAGACCTTCAAATATTTCCGAATAACCACCATGAGTCCCTCCTTTCTTCCCTCAGCCATTTCCCAAATGAAATATTCTAAAGTCCCTACACTTTCTGGTGGGGAAGTGCAATGTGTCAACCATAGGAAACTCCGAATTCTAAGAATCTTCTAACCACAGCAGCAGAGCCACGGGACTACCCATTTCCCCATTCTGGATACTGCACTTATATTTACTAGTAGAAATCCTAATACTGTACCAACTGATTTGAGGATACTGGTTTTTCCTATTATGCTGCTGCTCAGTCATCCTATATTTGTGTAGATGTATATATTTTTTAATTAAAGTTTTTTTGTATTGATTTCAGGGAGTGAGGGACAGGGAGAGAGAGATTACAAACATTAATGATAAGAATCACTGAACAGCTGCCTCCTGCACGCCCCCCACCGAGGATTGAGCCAGCAACCCAGGCATGTGCCCTTGACTGGAATCAAACCTGGGACCATTCAGTCTGCAGGCCGACGTTCTATCCACTGAGCCAAACCAACTAGGGCCATTTTATTTTTTAAGAAATATATAGCTTGCCGAAACCGGTTTGGCTCAGTGGTAGAGCGTCGGTCTGCAGACTGAAAGGTCCCGGGTTCGATTCCGGTCCAGGGCATGTACATTGGTTGTGGGCACATCCCCGGTAGGGGGTGTGCAAGAGGCAGCTGGTCGATGTTTCTCTCTCATCGACATTTCTAGCTCTCTATCTCTCTCCCTTCCTCTCTGTAAAATATCAATAAGATATTTTTTTTTAAAAAAAGAAAGAAATATATAGCTTGTACTGGAGATACAAAGATGAATCAGACCTGTTTCCTGCCCTCACTGAGCTCTAGGTTATGGAGAGAAGCAAATTCAAAGCCAGACCATGTAGTTCAGTGAGAAACACCCTGATAGGAGTAAACACAGACTTTTGGGCCCATCTGATAAACCTCTGTGAAAATGTCCATTTTGGGTTTTCTGGGCTCACTTTTCCTCATTTCAAGCTCAAAGGGGAAAAAAAGAATGCAAATTCCCCAATGGTGCTTTTTACGGTCATGGTTGGATTGGGCGTTTCCTTCTGGCTCATCCAAGGTGCTTGTGGGCTGCCACCTCATTCTGAATGTCCTCTCTCTCCTGTTAGAGTTCACCACATTTGCACATGCAGCAGCCAGGCAGCTGCACAATAACAGAAATTCTAGCAAGTCAGGAAATGAGTTTTAGTCCTGTTGCTTTGAGGCTAATTGATGCTAGGCTATGATATTGAACAAATGCTATCTTGTTTCCTGCACTTTAACTTCTATTTCTTTAAAATGGAGCTATTGGAGAAACCAAGATGGTGGCATAAATAAACACCTATTCTGCGACCTTGCATAACAATTTCAAAACTGCAACTGGAACATTGTCCAGAACCTCAGGAAAGCTGGCTGAGTGGAAATTCCACAACTAGAAGGAAATAGTAGCAGGAGCAGCAGAGGACAGAGGTGCAGAGACCTACGCATGCAGAAAGGGCGGGCGGCTGAATACATGGCTGGCTTACTCAAATAGGAGGGAGACAAAAGCTCCCCTCTGTGCTGAACTCCAGTTTTGGGAGAGATTCGGGGAACCCAGACTCATACTGGGTGAAACTGGACTTTCAGGAAAAAACACACTGAGACTCAGGAGCTCCAGAAGGCAGAAGTAGAGAGGTGCAGCGTGTGGAGAAGGTGGGCAGCAAATACTCACCTAGTTTTCTCCTTTGGGAGGGAAACAAAACCTCCTGACTGCACTGAACTCCAGTTCTGGGTGAGGCTTTGGGTACCCAGACTCATTTGGGGATTAACTGGACTGTCTGGTAGCAGGAAAAACTCGAGGGCAGCCTTCTCTCAGAGGTGTGTGCAGCTATTGCTGTGGGACACTGAGACACGGGCCTCTTAGGGAGGGGCTGACAGGAAACCATTCTGAGACTCCCCCCATCCAAGTTGAGCAAAGAAGCTCTCCCAGCGAAGACACACTGATCCTCACAGCCAATTGGCCTGAAGGTCAACTCCCCCAGTGATACTAACAACAATCTAGGCTTACCTATACAAGACTGCACACACAACCCATAAAGGTAACTGAGGAGGCTGAGCCACTGGGCCCTGCTAGGACACCTAGCACACTAAGCCACTCCTTCAACTCAGAGAAGCAGCTAAAATGCTCCGCTAAAATGCGGAGACAAAGAGGCAGGTCACAAATGAAGAAAATGGAGGAAAGCAAATGACTGGACATAGAGTTCAAAACCACAGTTATAAGAATTTTCTAGAAAAGGCCAATAAATTTAACAAGACCCTCAAGGATATGAAAAAGGATCAACTAGAAATTAAGCATACACTGACTGAAATAAAAAATATTATACAGAGACCTAAAAGCAAACTAAAGGATTACAAGAATCAAGCCAAAGAAAATAAAAGAAAAAAGAATCCAAAAATATGAAGATAGTGTAAGAAGCCTCTGGGACAACTTCAAACATACCAACATCAGAATTATGGGGGTGCCAGAAGAAGAAAGAGAGCAAGGTACTGAAAACCTATTTGAAGAAATAGTGACAGAAAACTTCCCCAACCTGGTGAAAGAAATAGACTTACAAGTCCAGGAAGCGCACAGAACCCCAAACTAAAGGAATCCAAAGAGGACCACACCAAGACACATCATAATTAAAATGCCAAGAGCAAAAGACAAAGAGAGAATATTAAAAGCAGCAACAAAAAATAGTTACCTACAAGGGAGCACCCATACCATTGTAAGCTGATTTATCAACAAAAACTATGCAGGCCAGAAGGGAGTGGCTAGAAATATTCAGTGATGAATAGCAAGAACCTACAACCAAGATTATTCTACCCAGCAAAGCTATCATTCAAAATTGAAGGTCAGATAAAGAGCTTCACAGATAAGAAAAAGCTAAAGGAGCTCATCACCATCAAACCAGTATTATATGAAATGCTGAAAGTTATTCTTTAAGAAGAGGAATAAGAAGAAAAAGATAAAGATAAAAATTTTGAACAACAAATACATATCTTTCAACAAGTGAATCTAGAAACCAAGGAAATAAAAAAAAATCTAATGAACAGTATTAACTAGTGAATATAAGAGAATCAGGGGCATAGAAAGGGAGTGGACTGACAACTCTCGGGGGGGAAAGGAATGTAGGGGTGCGGGAAGAGACTGGACAAAAATTATATATCTATGGATGAGGACAGTTGGGGTGGGGGTAAGGGCAGAGGATGAGGTGGGAACCAGGTGGAGGGGAGCTAAGGGGGGGAGGAAAATTTTTTATAATCTGAACAATAAAGATTAATTTAAAATGTATATAAAATAAAATAAATAAAATAAAATGGAGCTGTTAGGGGAAAGTGAGTGGGGGAGGAAGAAGATATATGTACTACTATGTGTAATACTTTAAACAATAAAATAGCGGAAACCAGTTTGGCTCAGTGGATAGAGCGTCGGCCTGCAGACTGAAAGGTCCCAGGTTCGATTATTGTCAGGGGCATGTACGTTGGTTGTGGGCACATCCCTGGTGTAGGGTGTGCAGGAAGCAGTTGGTCGATGTCTCTCTCTCATCGATGTTTCTAGCTCTCTATCTCTCTCCTTTCCCTTCTTCTCTATAAAAAAATCAATAAAATATATATTTTTTTAAACAATAAAATTAAAATATGGCCTAGACTGGTTTGGCTCAGTGGATAGAGTGTCAGCCTGTGGACTGAGGGGTCCCGGGTTCAGTTCCGGTCAAGGACATGTGCCTTGGTTGCGAGCACATCCCCGGTGGGGGATGTGCAAGAGGCGGCTGGTCAGTGTTTCTCTCTCATCGATGTTTCTGGCTCTCTGTCTCTCTCCCTTCCTCTCTTTAAAAAAATCAATGAAATATATTTTTTAAAACATTTTTTAAAATAAATAAAAAATAAATAAAAATAAAATGGAGCAGTTGGATTAGCTATCCATAGATCTATGTGTATAGTGAGAACTCCTCAGAGACAGTATCACACCTTCTTCCTTTGATAGCCACCACCTGAGAAACACTGGGCACTCATGTTCCCTGAATGTATGTATGAATAAATGCTTGTTACTAGAGCAGCATGAGTAATGGACTCAATCAACAAATATTTCCAAATGTTTACTAAGTACACTGTAAAGGGGGAAAACCAAATAACCGTGGCCGAATGGTATTTTTCCCCACTTTCCTCTTCTCTCCTTCCTGGAGGGAGGCCTTTGTAAATCAGACTGTTGACACAATGTTCTAGAGATGGGCTCTAAGTAGTTGTCAATATTAACAAGAGAAATTTGTCTTAGGTGTGTTTTATATTGTGAAACAAACAAGAAAAATACTTTAAATTTCATGACTGAAAGTTTTTCATTTTATTTTAAAGAAAGGGATTGCCATTTCTAGCAGGGAAGGAAGAAGAGAAGGAGAAAGAAGGAGTCTGGTCTTGAGGCATGGGATCTAAACCACTAGCAGGTAGTTTAAAAAAGACAACATGCCAAAACTGGTTTGGCTCAGTTGATAGAGCATTGGCCTGCGGACTGAAGGGTCCCAGGTTCGATTCCGGTCAAGGGCATGTACCTTGGTTGTGGGCATATCCCCGGTGGGGGGTGTGCAGGAGGCAGCTGGTCGATGACTCTCTCTCATCGATGTTTCTAACTCTCTATCTCTCTCCCTTCCTTTCTGTTAAAAAACCAATAAAATATATTTTTTAAAATAAAATAAAAAAGACAACATATCCATCCCTGAGTTCTGCAAGCATTTTTATACAAGTAGGAAGGAGAAAGATGTAAGGATTGACAATTAGCTATAGACAAAGGGAAGGGCTAGTTCTAGGGTAGGCTCGGCAGAGTCTGCAAGAAAGAAATGCCTGGCCCTGCCATTTGGCTTAGTGGGATTGAGTGTTGGCCTGAGGACTCAGAGGTCCTGGGTTGTGGGTTCGATCCCCATTGTTGGGGCATGCAGGAAACAGCCGATCTGTGATTCTCTCTCATCATTGATGTTTCTATCATTCTCTCCTTCTCCCTTCCTTATTAAAGAAAGAAATGTCTGCTCTTGTGGATTGGCTCTGGGCAGCAGATTGAAAAATTCATATGCAAGTAAGTGGAGGCCCTGGGACTCTATGGTGCTGGCTAGTCTCTTTTACATAAACTTAGAAATAGTCACCTGCAGATTAATCCCCAATTCCAATAGACATACAGAAATGTGATCAGTCTTTTATCAGAGCTGGTGCACAGCTATTAACAGGCTAACTGTTCAGTCTATCTCTCTTATTCTCTGGCTGCTGTAATTTCAATTTATAACATCTCAACATTGTTTTCTTGTCAATATCAATGAGCTTTAGGGATCTCAAGCCCCCTCCTGTTATACATAGGACCATACATCCCACCCCAAGTCCCTGGAGAAGGAAATCAGCCAGAGTGAACTGAATGGCAGCCAGAATATGGGGAAAGCAGAGAAGTAAGAAAATGAGGGGACAGAGAGAAAGGTCTGAGGAGGAGCTCCCTGATTCTGTCGCTGCCTGGGAAAGTAGAGAATCCCCATCAGTTTCCATGTGTACCATTCATCACTAAAATTTTCTTCCTAGTAATGGATTGCACTTTCACAAAAATATCTCTCAATTCAACAAACATTTGTAGAGCACTCCCAGTGTATCAGGCTCTATATAACTTCAGGCCCAGTGCAAGAAATTCATGCATGTCAGCCCAGTCTGTACCCTATCCAATCTGGGACCCCTTGAGGAATGTCCTACTGCCCATTTAGGCCCGATCCTGGTGGGATCGAACCTAAACAGGCAGTCGGACATTCCTCTCACAATCCAGGACTGCTGGCTCCCAACTGCTCATCTGCCTGCCTTCCTGATTGTCCCTAACCTCTTCTGCCTGCCAGCCTGATCACCCCCTAACTACTCCCATACCAGCCTGATTGATGCCTAACTGCTTCCCTGCTAGCCTCTTTGCCCCTAACTATCCTCCCCTTCAAGCCTGGTCACCCCTAACTGCCCTCCCCTATAGGCCCAGTCCCCGCAACTTTCCCCCTCTGCCAGCCTGGTTACCCCTAACTGCCCTTTCCTGAAGGCTTGATTGCCCCCCAACTGCCCTCCCTTGCAGGCCTGGTCCCTCTCAATTGCCCTCCCCTGCTGGCCATCTTATGTCCATATGGGGGCAGGATCTTTGACCTTGTATGTTGGAGTGATGGTCAATCTGCATATAACTCTTTTATTAGATATAATAGAGACCTGGTGCATGGGTGGGGGCTGACTGGTTTGTCCTGAAGGCTGTCCTGGATCAGGGTGGGAGTTCCCTTGGGGTGTGGGGTGGCCTGGGCGAAGGGCCTGTGGTGGTTTGCAGGCCAGCCACGCCCCCTGGCGACCCAAGCAGAGGCCCTGGTATCTGGAATTTATTTACCTTCTACAATTGAAACTTTGTAGCTTGGAGCAGAGCCAAGCCTCCTGCTTGCTCTGTGGCTGCAGCCATTTCTGTTGGAATTTGTTTACCTCCTATAATTGAAACTTTGTAGCCTGGAGTGGAGGCCTAGGTTGGCCAGGGCAGGTGGAAAGCTTGGTTTCCTCCTTTCCCAGAGGAAACCCAAGCCTCCCTCTTGCTCTCTGTGGCCATAGCCATCTTGGTTGGGTGTAACTGCATACTCGCTCTGATTGGCTGGGGGGCGTGACTTGTGGGCATGGCTTGTGGGTGTAGCAGAGGTATGGTCAATTTGCATATTACTCTTATTAGATAGGATACACATACACACACACTCAGCCCCTGTCCTCAAAGACCCACACCCAATTAGTGTCATGTTCCTTCTCTGCACTGCCCTCTCTGTCCTTCATCAACCCAAATCCTACCCCATCCTGTGAAACCCAGCTCCAGTTCCACCTGACCCAAGCCACAGTGAATTCCTGCCACTTCTAAAATTTGGTTTCACTTATATCACAGGTTTTATGAAGTAAATCTCATCTCCCTGGTTAAACTTGAGCCTCCTAGGACAGAGACCATTGTTAGAATTTTCCAGAGAGAAACCACATCAGCAGTTTATATCAGACCAAGCTCAGGCCAAGCCCTAACCTTAATTGAAGGACAATCTCCACTGACAGCACAGCGCCTGGCCCCCTACAGATAATTTATAAATTTCATAGTAGCAAAGACTACAACTTGTCAGTAGGCATGGATAATATGAAAACTGAGAGGTTAAAGATGATCGAACAAAAATCAAAAAGGATTTGATTCATGCCTTGCCTCTTCCCTTCTCTTAGGTGAAATAAAGTCACACTACCTTTTCCCACTCCTGCCTGGGAGCTTCCTTGTTAACTTCCCCTGGGTCCCCATAATTACCAACCAGCCTTCAAGCCTGGCCTCTCCTCTTTCTTTGAGCACATTTCCTATAGTCTCTGGAATGACTTGGGGTAAGTGCTAATGTTCTATAATCCTCAGTGTTTACTCTAAGTAGCAATACTTCCTTGTTTTGCTTGTATTTCCAAACAAAGTGTGGAGCCAAGAGCTCCAGTGGTCTGGGAAAACACCTTCCCTCCTGTGGTTCCTGTTTCTCAAACCCTCTTGGACCTGAAGTCCTGAAGGTCTTCCACCAATCCAGCTCCCTCTCCTTTAGACTTGAGTAACTAAGCCACCTTCCTGACCAACAACGAGGAGGCCTGGTCTAACCCACTGCTCCAGTGTTTCTGGCAAGAGAGTATAGCCCAGGGGGGGCAAACTTTTTGACTCCAGGGCCACAATGGGTTCTTAAACTGGACCAGAGGGCCCAAACAAAAGCAACCTGACCATGCTGGCACTCTCATCTTGGGCTGCTGGTGAAGGAGAGGAGGGGAGAGCAAGAGAACCCTCTGCTGTTTCAGCTCCTCGGGCCGGATAGAACAGCCAAACGGGCCAGATCTGACCCGCGAGCCATAGTTTGCCCACAGCTGGTATAGCCTCTCCTCCTTGGTCATGTCTGCTTCCCACCTCATGTAAAGTGGAGGAAATTGTAAACAGAATGAGGACAGGAAAAGTTCCTAGGCAACACCACCACTATGGTGATACTGTGTGCCGAGGATGGGAGCGGGAACACACAGAGGAGAAACAGTCGATGTTCTCCTCTCTTCTGCCAACCCTGCATCCTCATTTCCTACCAGATATTAAGCTAGTAGAGTCTCTGAAAGGTATAAAGAAATTCAAAAGGCTTAGGGAAGAAATCATAACACATTGAGAGGTATGGAGGTGGGAGGGATGAGGGGGAGGGAACAAGTATAGTTGCCAAGTCATCAGTTACTTCTAATGTTCTTAAGAATGCTTCATGTCTTTTGTTTGGCCAGTTTTACCTCCCAGATTCCCGTAAAGCACATGATCCAACCTGTTACCTAACAAAGCTAGCGTCACTTACCTGTTCTCGCCCTCAAATGGGAACACTGACCTAGGATTAAAGCACAAACCGACAAGCCAAGTACAGAGGCCTGAGTCGTCCCAGGAAGTCCAGAGCCTCTATCTGGGAACCTTCCACACCCTCTTCAAGCAATTTACAGCAGCACCAACAGTCACAATGAAAGTTCTCATCTCTTTTCTCCTGTTGCTGCCATTAATGCTGATGTCCATGGTCTCTAGCAACCCAAATCCAGGTAAACAAAATTAATTTTCTATAAAAGTGGGGAGGGTTGCTGAAATCGGTTTGGCTCAGTGGATAGAGCGTCGGTCTGCTGACTGAAGGGTCCCAGGTTCGATTCCGGTCAAGGACATGTACCTTGGTTGTGGGCACATCACTGGTGTGGGTTGTGCAGGAGGCAGCTGGTCGATGTCTCTCTCTCATTGATGTTACTAGCTCTCTATCCTTTTCCTCTCCCTTCTTCTCTGTAAAAAAATCAATAAAAAAATTTTTTAAGTGGGAAGGGGAGGCAGGGAGGAGAATGTGGGAGGAAAAAAACCTGCATTAAAATGTAGCTCCTATTAGCTACAGGATTTGAAGTAAGTTAACCTATCTCAATACCTATTTCCTTATTTACAAAAGGGAGAAAACTATACTTATATTCAATGAGTGCTGTGAGAGTCAAATGACATAGTGTTTATGAAAATGTCTGAAACTGTAGCTGGCAAAGAAATTTTTTTTTTAATTAGCTCAACAAAGATCTGGTCTCTTACATCTCCCCCAGTTCCTCTTCCAGTAAAGTAATGAATTTCCCCACAGCCAATCTTGGTGGCAGTGGTGTAAAGATGTTGAGGGCAGTTGTACACTTATAGGAAATAAGGAAGTCCTTGCTTATATTCTTTATAGTGCACCAGACAACCCACCAATAATTGTAATGTGATTTAATGGCAAAGTATTAAACTAGAAAAATCATACCCCCAGATAGTATCTATATTTGAAAAGCTAGCCATACCAACCCTGTTCTGACAGCTCACCTTTTGGAGCAGCTCTTGATTAGGGTTATTGTTTGTTTCTTTGTTTCTTTGTTTGTTTTTAAATATATTTTCATTGATTTCAGAGAGGAAGGGAAAGGGAGAAATAGAAAAAAAAATTAATGATGAGAGATAATCACTGATTGGCTGCCTCCTGAACCCCCCTACTGAGGATCAAACCTGCAACCGGGACTTGTGCTCTTGCCCGAAATGGATTCTGAGATCCTTTAGTCCACAGGCCTATGATCTTTCCACTGAGCCAAACCGGCTAGGTCTTGGTTGGGGGTTTTTTTTAAACAGTTCCAATCATCCAGCCCTCAGCAGAACAACCATGCAGAAGAGAACTCATCCTCATGGATGTTTCTACTTGAGAGTATCATCTCCCCAAGGGCTACTTTGAGTGAAATAGCTTTGTTACATACTCAGCCTTAACTTGGTCCTAAAATCAAGAGTCCAACTCCAGTCCTGGCCAGTTTTGCTCAGTGGTTGGAGTCTTGGCCCATGGACCAAAGGATCATGGGTTCAATTCCCAGTCAAGGTCAGAAACCTGGGTTTCTAGTTCCCCAGCCCCAGTAGAGGCAGGTGCATCTCGTGTCTCTCTCCAGTCTATGTCTCTCTCTCTCTCTCTCTCTCTCTCTCTCTCTCTCTCTCTCTCTCTCTCTCTTCCCCCCTCTCCCATCCCTTCTACTTTCTCTAGAAGTAAATCAGTGGGGAAAATATCCTCCAGTGAGGATTAACAAAATAAAAGAATCTGACTCCACCCCAATTTCTTCTTCCTTATAGAGAGGAGCTTTCTGGAGGCTACTGGGCCCCATGGCTTAGCCCACCATTCTAGAAGAGAAGGTTTTCCCATTACTATGACAGACACCAAGGTTAGAGTACTCAACCTAGAGTCCTCAGCCTGGATCAAAGCTCCAGCCATACCCTGGCCAGTTTTGCTAAGTGGACAGTGTCAGCCTGAGGACTGAAGGGTCCTGGGTTTGATTCCAGTCAAGGGCACATCCTTGGATTGCAGGCTCAATCCTGCAGAAGGCAGCCAATCAATGATTCTCTCTCATCATTGATGTTTCTAACTCTATCTCCTTCTCCCTTCCTCTCTGAAATCAATAAAAATATATTCAAAAAAGGAAAAATAATTACAAAGCTCTAGCCACAACCTGCCTTTCCAGTCCATCCCCCTCCACTCACTACCAAATGGTCTATGCTCCACCTAAACTAGTCTGTTGTCTGTTCCCTAAAAAGGTCATGTGAGGCCCTAGCTGGCTTGGCTGAGTGGATAGAGTGTCAGCCTGTGAACTGAAGGGTCCTGGATTTAATCACAGTCAAGGGCACGTGCCTGAGGTTGTGGGCTCAATCCCCAGTAGGGGGCGTGCAGGAGGCAGTCAATCAATGATTCTCTCCAATCATTGATTTTTCTATCTCTTTCTCCTTTCCTCTCTGAAATCAATATATATTAGAGATCCTGTGCACAAAATTTGTGCATGGGGGGAAGGAGAGCCCCTCAGCCTGGCTTGCAATGAAACCAGCATATCTCGCCCTGCCTCCAGCCTGAAGCCCCTCCCCTCCCCTTCCTCTGCACGGTTGGGGTGCAGATGCTGGGCTTGCATTGCCAGGCTGATGCCACCAGCATCCCACCCAGGCCACTATAGGGTCTGCCATCTTTGTTACAGAGTAACAGTTAATTTATATATTACTCTTTTATTAGATAGGATAAAAGGCTAATATGTCCCTCCCACCCTCTGACCGGTCGCTATGACGCACAATGCAGGAGCTGCCATAATGCGCACAGAAAAAAACAGCACCTTGTACCTGGCGCCCAGAAAGCAACACTCAGCTTCCCCCAGTGGAACACAGGTCCCACTATCACCCTGGAGCGATAGCCCACTAAATCATAGCTGACACTGCCAAGACCCCAAAATGCAGCCCATAGCCCAGCCCAACCTGGAAACAATTGCTGTAGATGCCAGGTAATGACATCACGTAACAACACCTGGCTTCCTCTCCCTAGCAACTAGCCTCCTCGGAGTTCCAGGAACATAGGAGAAAACATTTTACACTTCAACCAAATGTCTGTGAAGCTTTTTCCCGTGCCTCATCTCATTTGATCCTCACAGAAGTCCTGGAGTAGATAGATAGGAGACTCAATAGAATCCTATTTTCTTTTCATTAGCTGAAAAGTGGAGATTTAGAAACTTTAGAAACTTTACACAACTGAAAAGAAGTAAGAAATGGTGGGCCTTAAAATTACCTGAAAGAAAAGTTGGGGTGCTTCACTGGGCTGGAAAAAGTTTAGCTAAATCAGAAACCAGTCTAATTAAGCAAGTTTATTATATATATTTGACTATAATAAGTTGACTCACACATGCACAATACATATAAAGCTCTCACTAGCGCCAATCTCATGCTTTCATGCTTTTGTTTCCATCTGTCATTGTAGATAATGAATTTGGTTGACACTTCTATTATAGAGAAAGGGCAAATAGCGATATTAAAATATTTCTTCTGATTAATCTCCTTTCAATGTGCATAAATTGGTGTACCGGGCCACTAGTATCCTCTCTAACAAAGTGGGAATATGCAAATTGACCATCACACCATCACAAATCTGGTGGCACCCATAAGATGGCAGCATCCAGTCCCCTCAGCCCCACTGGAGTCTCCCAGTACTTTCAGCCCCACTGGGGGGTGGCAGGTGTGCATTGGGGCCAGACCCACCCTCAGCCCCCTAGTCCCCCAGGGCCAGCCCAAGGCACAGTCAAGCATCAGATGTCAGCTGACCAGCCACCCATGGCCACGCATAGCTCAGGTAACCAGGGCTGGCCGAGGTTTGCACTGCCAACAGTGGCAGCAGCAGAGGTATGATGGGGTCATCGCCTTCCCCTGATTGCCAGGTTTCCTTCTACCCCTGAGGGTTCCTGGATGGTAAGAGCTGGCAGCCCAGCTGAGGCCCCCACCCCTCCAATGCATGAATTTTCATGCACTGGGCCTCGTGTGTGTGTGTGTGTGTGTGTGTGTGTGGTGTCCTACCTAATAAAAGAGTAATATGCAAATTAACCATCACTCCACTACACCCACAAACCATGCACACCAGCCAATCAGAGCAAATATGCAAATTAACCCCAACCAAGATGGCTGCTGCCACAGAGAACAGGAGTAAGGCTTGGGTTTCCCTGGCAATGGAGAAAGCCAAGCTTTCCACACACCCAGGCCTCCACTCAAGCTTTCCACACACCAAGGCCTCCACTCAAGAATACAAAGTTTTAATTATAGAAGACAAATCCCAAGAAAAATGGCAGCAGACACGGAGCTGGAGAGAACAAGCGAGGGTTGCCCCCGGCAATGGAGAAAGCCAAGCTTTCCACCTGCCCTGGCCAGCCTAGGCCTCCACTTCAGGCTACAAAGTTTCAATTATTAGAAGATAAACAAATCCAAACAGAAATAGCAGCAGCCACAGAGTGATCAGGGGGCTTGGCTCAGATCCTGGCTGCAAAGTTTCAATTGTAGAAGATAAATAAATTCCAGATACTAGGGCCTCCGATTGGATTACTGGGGTGTGTGGCTGGCCTGCAAACCACCACAGGCCCCTCGCCAAGGCTGCCCCACACCCCAAGGGAACCCCCACCCTGATCCTAGACACCCTTCATGGCAAACCAGCTGGCCCCCACCCATACACCAGGCCTCTACGCTATCTAATAAAAGAGTAATATGCGCCCCAAAACTGGTTTGGCTCAGTGGTAGAGTGTCGGTCTGTGGACTTAAAGGTCCCCGGTTCGATTCCAGTCAAGGGCATGTACCTTGGTTGCGGGCACATCCCTGGTAGGGGGTGTGCAAGAGGCAGCCGGTCGATGTTTCTCTCTCATAGACGTTTCTAGCTCTCTATCTCTCTCCCTTCCTCTCTGTAAAATATCAATAAAATATTATTTTAAAAGAAAAAAAAAAGACTAATAGCATATTGACCATCACTCCAACACAAAAGATATAGATGCCTTCATGTGGTCAAAGATCCTGCCCCCATGTGGACACAAAATGGCCACCACAAGATGGCCAGCAGGGGAGGGCAGTTGGAAGGCACCAGGCCTGCAAGGCATGGCAGTTGGAGGCAATCAACCCTGCAGGGGAGGGCAGTTAGAGGTGACCAGGTTGGCAGAGGAGGGAAGTTGGGGGCAAACAGGCTGGCAGGATAGTGATTAGGGGGTTATCAGGCTGGCAGGCAGAAGTGGTTAGGGGCAAGCAGTTGGGAGCCAGCAGTCCTGAATTGTGAGAGGGATGTCCGACTGTTCTCAGTGAGATTGGGTCTAAACGAACAGTTGAACATCACTCGAGGGGTCCCAGATTGGAGAGGGTGCAGGCTGAGTGAGAAACACACACCACCACCACCCCTGCACGAATTTTATGCACAAGGCCTCTAGTGTGTGTATATATATATGTATATATGTCTTGTGCTTTTCCACCAGCTCAATTTTGCTCATGCACCCAATTTCAAAACCACCTCCTCTCCACATGATTCCTTCCATGACTCATTCCTTATCGTGAGTTTCTACCTTCTGTGTGCATGCTTAGCCCTTAGTTGACTCTGCGCTTATCATACTTTATCTTACACTGAAGGTGCTGGTCTGCCTCTCATACCTTTATCTCCTCCCCTTCTAGATTGTAACCTCCTTGGTGACAAAATCTGGTGTGTTGTTTCCATATCCCTCAGTAAATATTTGCTAAGTGAAAGAATAAATTACCCCTTAAACACACTACCCTGAGGTTTGATAGCAACTCTATTAACATTTGGAACTGGATAATTCTTTTTTTTTTTTTAATATATTTTCTTGATTTTTCACAGAGAGGAAGGGAGACTGATAGAGAGCTAGAAACATCGGATGAGAGAGAAACATCAACCAGCTGCCTCCTGCACACCCCCTACCGGGGATGTACCCACAACCAATGTATATGCCTTTGACTGGAATCAAACCTGGGACCTTTAAGTCTGCAGACCGATGCTCTATCCACTGAACCAAACCGGTTTCCGCTGGAACTGGATAATTCTTTGTTGTAGGAGGCTTTTCTGTGCATTGTAAGATGTTTAGCAGCATTCTTGTGACCTCTACCCACTAGATGCAAATACCAGTTTCCCCAACTCTTAAGATAGCCGAAAATATCTCTAGACATTGCCATGGTCCAGGGAGGGTGAAATCACTCCCCAGTTGAGAACCACTGCTCTATACAAATAGTTCTCAAGCCGGCTCCAGGTTTAGACTTACCTACACCTTCTTCCTTGAAGCCAGGGGAGTCTAGATCCAAATCCTGGCTCTTCCACTTACTTTGCAACTCTGGACAAGTTGCTTCACTCTTTTCAGTTTTAGTGTTATTATATTAAAATGAATAAAAATGCCAGTTAGGCCGAAACTGGTTTGGCTCAGTGGATAGAGCATCGGCCTGCAGACCGAAAGGTCCCAGGTTCGATTCCGGTCAAGGGCATGTACATTGGTTGCGGGCACATCCCCGGTGGGGGGTGTGCAGGAGGCAGCTGGTCGATGTATCTCTCTCATCAATGTTTCTAGCTCTCTATCTCTCTCCCTTCCTATCTGTGAAAAATCAATAAAAATATATTTTAAAAATAAATAAATAAATAAAAATGCCAGTTAGCACATAGAATTTTTGTGAAGATTAAATAATCTATAATGTGTACCTAGAAAAAAAAGTGAATAAATGTATTGCATAACTCAGTGGTTGAGTGTCAACCCATGAATCAAGAGGTCCCCGTTTAGATTCCTGGTCAGATTCCTGGTCAGGGCACATGCCCAAGTTGTGGACTTGATCCCCCAATAGGGGAGGCATTCAGGAGGTAGCCAATCGATGTCTTTCTCTCATCAATGTTCCTATCTCTCTATCCCTCTCCCTTCCTCTCTCTCTAAAATCAATAAAAACATTTGTTTATTTAATTTATAAAGTAGCTCCTGAAGCACAAGGGCAATGAATCAGAAAAGCTCACCGTGCTGACAGGTGATGCTGTTACAAACCTTATTAGATCAGTGGAGGCCAGGCAATACCAGCCAAGCATAGTATTGCCAGACCAGGCTAGCCCTGGCTAGAGAAAATGATGCTCCACATCCCCACCCCCAAAAAAATTCTCAAAATAAAATTTCTTACTTTCTTAAAATAACCAATACATGCAAAATATGCTTTTCATAGGAGGGGGTAAGATAAGTGAGAATATAGAGAATGTTAGGAAATAAATTATTTATTATAACAGTTTACCCATTACTTATAAAATTACTTATCTATAATAATAATAAAAGTATAATATGCTCATTAGACTGGATAGACGAAAGACCTTCCAGACGTCATTCCAGACATCCTCTGGATGAAGCCACAGCAGCAAGGGCTGAGGCAGAGGCAGTTAGGGGCAATCAGGCAAGTAGGCAAGTGGTTAGGGGAGATCAGGCAGGCAGGCAGGTGAGCAGTTAGGAGCCAGCGGTCCAGAATTGCAAGAGGGATGTCTGACTGCCAGTTTAGGCCCGATCCAACAGCAGTCAAACATCCCCTTAGGGATCCTGGATTGCAAGAAGGTGCAGATTGGGCTAAGGGACGCCCTCCCTCTCCCATGCACAAATTTCATGCACTGGGCCTCTAGTTAATTATAAAATTACTTATATTAGCTGACATGTGTTAAGCACTCCTATATGCCAGGCATAACCTATTTTTTTATCTTAAATTTTCACTTTTCAGACTTTCAAAAATGTTGTAAAAATAATGAGAGTATATCTATCCATCCAGGTTTTTTTCAAATAGCATCTTACATAACCATAGTATGTTGGCATGATACTATTAATTAATGTACAAATATTTAAAATTTTTCTAAACATCCCATTAATGTCCTTTTCTTAATCCAGAATCTACTCCAGGAGCCAACACTGAATAAAGTTATCATGACTCCTTAGTCTCCTCCAATCCAGAGAGTTTTTTCAGCTTTCCTTGTCTTTCATGACCTTGACACTTTAAAAGACTACTAATAAGACATTTTGAAAAACTTCCCTCAGTTTGGGTTTGTCTGATGTTTCCTGGTGATTAAGTTCATATTATGCATTTTTAGGAAGAACACTACAAAAGTGATATGTGCCTTCTCAGTACACCACATCTAAAGGCACATGGTATCAATATCTCTCCTTACTGGTGATGTTTACTTAGAACACTTGGTTAAGGTGGTGTCTGGCAGATTTTTCACATCGTATCCTGTAAAGAGATACTTCGAGACTCTGTAAATAGTCTGTTTCTTTTCATCATACTTTTGCCCATTAATTTTTAAAATCCATTGATGATTCCTGCCTACAACAAGTATTTCTATGCCATTAGTCAAATGGTGGTTTTCTATTTCCATCATTCCTTCTACATTTATTATTTGGAATTCTAAAAGGAAGAACTGTTCCTTCTCTCCCATTTACCTATTCAATTATTAATATAAGTAAAGATTCATGAATATTTATGGACTATAATCCATTACTATCATTCTTTATCATATTGTCTTAAAACTAGCCATTGAAAACTCCTATAAATTTGTTTATATGTCTTTTTATTTATTTTGACTAGAGGCCCACTGCACGAAATTTGTGCAAGAGTAGGCCTTCCTTCCCCTGGCTGCTGTCACCAGCTTTCCTCTGGCACCCAGGCTTCCCTCGTAGCCTCAGCTTCATCTGGAAGGTCTTCCAGTCTAATTAGCATATTATGTTTTTATTATTATAGATATGTTTTTGTTGACTTTATAGAGAGAGGAAGGAAGAGGGAGAAATGGAAACATTGATGAGAAACATCAGAGATCATCTGTTTCCAGCACGTCCCCTACTGGGGATGGAGCCAGCAACCAGGGCATGTGCCATGACAGGGAATCAAACCAGTGAACTCTTCATTCATGTGTCACCACTCAACCACTGAGCAACACCGGCTGGGCTGCCTTTTTTTTTTTTAATAAATCTTTATTGTTCATAAGTCCCTCATTTTTTCCCCCTCCATTGCTCCCCTCCACCAAGTTTGCATCCCACCCTCTGCCCTTTCCCCATCCCCCATTGTCCTCATCCATAGTGCAATTTATTTTCAGTCTCTTCCCTCCCCCCACCCAACTCCCCATTTCCCCTAGAATCATCAGTCCACTCCCCTTCCATACCTCTGATTCACCAGTTAATATTGTTCATCATGATTTTTACTTCCCTTGGTTTTTAGATTTACTTGTTGATAGTTACGTATTTGTTGTTCATAATTTTTATCTTTATTTTCTTCCTCTTCCTAAAGAACCCCTTTTAGCATTTCATATAATTCTGGCTTGGTGGTGATGAACTCCTTTAGCTTAAATTTATTTGTGAAACTCTTTATCTGGCCTTCGATTCTGAGTGATAGCTTTGCTGTTATTCTTTTGTAATACGCTTCCTCTCTATGAAAGAAACTAGGGCTCCTTAGAGAAATAGCTAATTCCTGACCTGGAGCAGGTAAATATAAGATAAGCCTGAAACATCTTGTGGTGTCAGAACTGCTAAAAAATGGTATGTTAAAAAGAAAGCCCAGAATTAAGATTGAGAAAAATCAAGATGGTGGCATAGGTAAACACCTAACTGCAGCCTCACACAACAATTTCAAAAAATACAACTAAAATATAAAGTGGACATTATCCAGAACTACAGGAAAATTGACTGACTGGAAATTCTACAACTAAAAGGAAAGAGAAAACCAGAAGGAAAATCAGAGGAGCTGTAAAAGCCTAAGGTACAGAGAGACATGATGTGCGCGCACACGGGGAGAGGATGGAGCTGGAGAGGAGGGGCGGCTGAGTGCCTGGCTGGCGTTCCCTAGGGGAAAGGAGATAAAAGATCCGGACTGTGCTGAAACCCAACTCCGACTGCACTGAACCCAAGTTCTGGGTGAGACCCTGGGGTCCCAGGCTCATACAGAGGGAATCTGGGCTGAAAGGCGGAGGCTCAGGGGAGCAGCTAAAGGCAGAGCCCCCGAGTCGTGCACATTTTGAGCAGAGGACAGACAGTTGATTGGGCCGCTGGATTGCCCAAGCGGGAAGGAGACATAAGCTCTGAACTGCTCTTAACCCACTTCCAACTGCACTGAACCCCAGTTGTGGGCTCATTGGGGGAGAGACTGGACTGTCTGGTATCGGGAAAAACTCTAGGGCGCCTTTCTCTGAGAGGTGCTTGCAGTGAATACTAAAGGACACTGAGGTACACTGAGACTCAGGAACCTCCGAGGGCAGGGCTAACAGGAAGCCAAGGCTGTAGGCTCCACCCTGAAACTCCGCCTCATCCAAGCTGAACACGGAGGCTTTTGCAGCCTAGTGGAATAAGGCTGTCTCCTGGCATAGACACAGCTGATCCTCCCAACCTACCAACTCAGGGAAGCAGCGAAAATGCCGAGACAGGGAAACAGATCACAAACAAAAGAAATGGAGGACAAAAAGCGACTGGATATAGAGTTCAAAACCATGCTTATAAGGTTGTTCAAGAATCTCCTAGAAAAGGCCGATAAAATAAATGAGACCTATAAGGATATGAAAAGGGATCAACTAGAAATAATAAAAGATCAACAAGAAATAATAAAGATCAACTAGAAGTAAAGAATACATTCTCTGAAATAAAAAATATTATACAGAGTCCTAAAAACAGAATGGAAGATTGCAAGAATCAAGTCAAAGATTTGGAACTCAAAGAGCCAGAGGACACTCCTCTGCAGAAGCAAGACAAGAGAATCCAGAAAGTTGGAGATAGTGTAAGAAACCTCTGGGACAACTTCAAGCAAACCAACATCAGAATTATGGGCGTCCCAGAAGATGACAGAGAGCAAGATACCGAAAACATATTGAAAGAAATAGTGACAGAAAACTTCCCCTACCTGGTGAAAGAATAGACTTACAAGTTCAGGAAGCACACAGAACCCCAAACAAAAGGAATCCAAAGAGGACCACCCCAAGACACATCATAATTAAAATTCCAAGAGCAAAAGACAAAGACAGAATATTAAAAGCAGGAAGAGAAAAGCAGGTAGTTAGTTACCTATAAAAGAGCACTCATACGACTGTCAGCTGATTTCTCAACAGAGACCATGCAGGCCAGATGGGAATGGCAAGAAATATTCAAGGTGATGAATAACAAGAACCTACAGCCAAAAATACTCTACCCAGCCCATTGCTTCTAGGTGCTATAGCTTCTAGGCTCTCTGGTGGATACAGCTAGGAAATAAGTGTATTGATATACACACTAATGCATTACTAGTCCCATTCTACAAATTAAGTACAGAAAACTTAGCAATTTGTCCAGAATCACAAAACTAATACGTGGTGGAACTGGGGAATTAAAATAATGATAGATTTACCATGAGTCCTAACAAGTGGAATTGTTTCTTTACACATACAAGAGAGCACAAAGAAACAAACCTAATATTCCAGCATAGACGCTCTCTTTGAGAATTAACTAGAAGTCAGCAATTACAACCACAATAAAAACTATTGCCCTGGCCAGTTCCAGTTTTTCTCAGTGGTTAGAGTGTCGGTCTTCAGACAGAAGGGTGTCGGATCCAATTCTGGTCAAGGTTGCAAATTGCAGGTTCCCAGACCCATGAGGGAGGCAACCATGGAGGCAACCAATCTTTCTCTCCCTCTCTCTCTCTCTCTCTCTCTCTCTCTCTCTCTCTCTCTGTTTCTCTATCTCTCTCTCTCCACCCTCCCTCCTCCCTCTTTCCTCCCTCCTTTCTACTCTTTCTAGAAATCAATGAAAAAATATCCTCAGATGAGGATTTAAAAAAAAAAAAAAACTACCATGTACTGAACTCCTGCTTGAGCACTGGGTACTCACAGTATCTCATTTTTTCACTTTCCAAATCAAAAAGCCAACAATCAGCCAAAACCGGTTTGGCTCAATGGTAGAGCATCGGTCTGTGGACTGAAAGGTCCTGGGTTCGATTCCGGTCAAGGGCATGTACCTTGGTTGCGGGTGTGCAAGAGGCAGCTGGTCGATGTTTCTCTCTCATCGATGTTTCTACATCTCTATCTCTCTCTCTTCCTCTCTGTAAAATATCGATAAAATATATTTTTTCAAAAGAAGAAAAAAAAGAAGAGTTTCTTTCTATAAAAAAAATTTTTTTAAAGAAAGAAAGCCAACAATCAAAGAAGCTAAGTGACTTGTCTAAGACTACATAGAAAGTCAATGCTTATTCCACTGTGTCAGTAATTTTCAAAATTGATTTTAGATTAAATATAAAGTGGCTTTTACTTTAGTAATTCTGTTTAATTTAATGCATGTTAGAAAAAAACTTAGCACGTAATCAAACCCATAACATCATAAGTAAATTGCATAGTATAAGGCTGTTTTTAAATAAATTAAATTTAAATAAAAAGTATAAAGTAAACAATAGTAAAGATGGTATAAGCTATAGCAAAAAATCATAAAGGTAGACCATAAATTCTATAGCAAACATACAGTTTCATATTTAGTAACACCATGATATTATGGTTAAATAGGGTTGCAGTAAGTACAACTCTTGGACCTGAATTTTATCTCTAGATGTGTCTCCCTTACCTTTATGAACCTGACCTTTTCATTTGCTTTCTCTGGGTCTCTCTCTGAAAAATGAGAGATAGTGATTTCATTAGCAATTTGGAGCCCTGGTTGGGTAGCTCTGTTGTTTGGAGCATCATCCTGATGCACCAAAGTTGCAGATTTGATCCCAAGTCAAGACACATAAAAGAATCAACCACTCTAGTCGTTTTGCCCAGTGGATAAAGCATTGGCCTGCAGACTGAAGGTCCCAGGTTCGATTCTAGTCAAAGGCATGTACTTCAGTTGCAGGCTCCTCTCCAAGCAGGGTTCATGCAAGAGGCAACCAATATGCTTCTTTCACATCAATATTTTTCTCTGTCTTTCCCTCTCTTTTCCACTCTATTTTTTATATATATTTTATTGATTTTTTTATAGAGAGAAAGGGAGTGGGATAGAGAGTTAGAAACATTGATGAGAGAGAAACATTGTTTAGCTGCCTCCTGCACACCCTCTACTGGGGATGTGCCCGCAACCAAGATTCATGCCCTTGACCAGAATCAAACCTGGGACCCTTCAGTCTGCAGGCTCACACCCTATCCACTGAGCCAAACCAGTCAGGGATTCACTCTCTTTAAAAATCAATAGAGCCGAAACCAGTTTGGCTCAGTGGATAGAGCGTCGGCCTGCGGACTGAAGGGTTCCAGGTTCGATTCCGGTCAAGGGCATGTACCTTGGCTGCGGGCACATCCCCGGTAGGGGGTGTGCAAGAGGCAGCTGATCGATGATTCTCTCTCATCGATGTTTCTAGTTCTCTATCCCTCTCCCGTCTTCTCTGTAAAAAAAAAAAAATCAATAAAATATATTTAAAATAAATAAATAAATAAAAATAAAAATCAATAGAAAAATATCCTAGGGTGAGAACTTTAAGAATTAATAATAATATATAATAATAAAAGCATAAAATGCAACCTAACAGCAGAATGACCGGTCAGCCAAGCAAGGTCAGGCCAGCCAAGGCGAGTGCAATGTGATTAGTTGGAGGCCCCACCATCACCCCATGAGGCAGGCCAGGACAGCCAAGTGATCCCACCCCATGCCTTTTACTCACAGAAGGAGGCGACTGGTGGTGGGGGAGAGGGGGACAGTGCTGCACAGATGGCAAGCAATGGCAGTAGAAGGGGAGAAGCCAGCTACCGGTGGCAGCAAGGGGAAGGAAAGCCCCGCTAGGCCCTGATCATCAGCCAGGCCTAAGGACCCTATTCGAGGGGTCCTGGATTGCAAGAGGGTGCAGGCCGGGCTGAGGGACACCCCCATTTCCCCCCCCTCCATGCATAAATTCTGTGCACCGGGCCTTAGTCAACCAATAAATGCATAAATAGTAGAACAATAGGTCGATTTTTTTCTCTCCCCTCTATCTTAAAATCAATTTTTTTAAATAACAAAAAATAAAAGCAATTTAGTGATAATATCAAGAAACATAAATCCGTCAAAACCGGTTTGGCTCAGTGGATAGAGCGTCAGCCTGCGGACTGAAGGGTCCCGGGTTCGATTCTGGTCAAGGGCATGTACATGTTGCGGACACATCCCCGGTGGGGGGTGTGCAAGAGGCAGCTGATCGATGACTCTCATTGATGTTTCTAACTCTCTATCCCTCTCTCTTCCTCTCTGTAAAAAATCAATAAAATATTTTTTTAAATACTCTTCTCTTAAGTACTTGAGTTAAAATACTCCCAGACCCCTAAGTTTAAAAAGGAAAATAAATGGAACTGAACTAAACTAGACAGCACAATGCTGGAGAACTATTTCTGTTGGCCCTTTCCAGTTTCTGGAAGTGACCTGTTTACTTTCAACAGGGGTCGCCAGAGGACACAGGGACAAACGCCAAGCTTCTGGGAGGTGGCTTCAGGAAGGTGGCCAAGAATGTGAGTGCAAAGGTCAGTAACTCAGCCTCAACAGTGATACACCATTGATACCCCAATCCTCTCCCCTGAGTCCCTGAGACGAATGCAGAAGTTAGCTGAGCTGACTCACCCATTCCCCTCTCCACCAGCCCACCACATGCAGCGCCAATACTTGTTTTCTTCTGGAGTCTCCTAAGAAGGCTGACTCCTCCAAGGTCTAAATCTCTGCCTGCCAACTCCCCCTTATTTTTTCCCTAAGAACCCAGGGCCACCTTCCAAAAGCTTCCTGGATCTTATTCTCAACCTTATTTTACTTACAGGTAAAACTAAAATCGGGCAAAATGGCTTGCTCCAGATAAAGCAGCTACTGGAAGATGTTGCCCTAGCTGATTGCTCATTAGTTAAGAGTGTCAGCCCAAAACCGAAGGGAAGATTGACACCTATGTCTTACTCCTAATTTTTTTTAGTCTCCCTAATGATATTCTGCTGCCCTCTCCACACCTGCCACTAAATTCTTACCAATACAGATCAGGAAAAAATGCTCAGGAATCCTATATAATAAAAGCCTAATATGCAAAGCCTAATATGCCAGGAGTTCGACCGAGAGCTCAACTGAGGGGTGGAAGGGCTGTGCAGGACCAGCTGGCCAACTGCCCAAGGCCCCTTGCCCCAGCTGGCCCCACCACCAATCACACACACACACACACACACACACACACCGCCCAATCAGTGGCAGGGCCAGCCAACTAACCTCCCACATTCCCTCCCCCCTGCCCTTACCCCACCCCCCATCAGCCCAGCCCAATCAGCCCCAATCAGGGCAGGCCTACCAGACCCAACCCATGCACCAATTCATGCACCAGGCCATTAGTAGATTTATAACTGGATATCTCCACTGTTCCATGTTGACCCTTTTCCCCACCCCATTGCAGTATAAAAAAAAAAGCAAAGATGGCAAGTAAAGTCCTACCCTACTCCCTACTCCCATCTTAGCAGCAGCCTTGTTATTTCAGATTGGTTCCTGAGAACTCCTAAAAGAAAACTCATGGCAGTGCCCAGGCTTCCAAAGAAGCAGTGTCCCTGTGATCATTTGAAGGGCAATGTGAAAAGAAACAGTAAGTGTCAGAAGAATGAAACTTCTTAAACCAGAGTCACTCAGTGAAATCAACTAGGAATGAAGTGGGGGCTGAGAACAGACAACAGAGGTGAAATGAAAACCAGGATAAACATCTCAGCGCTTTCTACTTGTGGAGAAACAGGAAGAGGAAAAGCAGGATACAATTCTCCTAGTACTGGAAAGGTTTAACCAAGTCTTAGATTTTCAAACTCCATTGCTTATCAAAGTAGAGGGAGATTGGGAACCTGATCATTGATTTTTGAAAATGACACCAGAGTCACCTAAGCAGTGTGGCTTAATGGTTGAAGGTTGACCTATAAACCAAGAGATCACAGTTAGATTCCCAGTAGGCAAAATTAAACTAAATTATTTAGGAGTATATATATATATATATATATATATATATATATATATATATATATCAGAGAGAGAGAAACAATAAAGAATAGTAGCCAGGCCAGTGTGGCTCAGTGGTTGAGTGTTGCCGTTTGATTCTAGATCAGGGCACATACCTCCATTGTTGGCTTGACCTACAATGGGGAAGAGAGGATGTTGGAGGCAGCCAATCAATGACTCTCTCATCATTAATGTTTTAATCTCTATTTCTCCCTTTCTTTCTGAAATAAATAAAAATATTTTTAAAAAGTAAATGCTTACTATGAAAGTCAGGGGAAAGGGAGGGTAGTGATCAGAAAAGGAGTGGGATGATGGCAATATTTTATTTCTAGGCCTGGGTTGTAGTTTCATGAACATCTGCTTTATAACTATTTATTGAACTGCACATATAAGTTTTTATGGACTCCTATATAATATAAGCCCATATAATAAAAGCCTAAATGCTACGTAACCGGTCGTCCATTTAACCAATCAAAGAGTAATATGCTAATAATATGCTAAGGCCACTCAACCGCTCGCAGTGACATGGACTGACCACCAGGAGGCAGACAATAGACTGGTTGACCAGTTGCTATGATGTGCACTGACCACCAGGGGGAAGACACTAACAGTAGGATAGCTTGCTGCTGGGGTCTCGCTGATTGGGACTGAGCTAGATAGGTTGGACACACCCCAGAGGATTCCTGCAGTCCCTCCCCAGCTGGCCAACCTCCTGTATCCCTCTCTGGCCCCAATCATGCAACAGTCTCCTGGCCAGCACCCTCTCACAATCCAGGAACCCTCGAGGGATGTTGAAGAGTGGGTTTCAGCCTGATCCCGCAGGCCAGGCCAAGCGACCCCACTGGTGCATGAATTCATTCACTGGGCTTCTAGTATATGTATAATATTTTGTAATAATAAAATATTTGTTAAAGGTGCAAAGCAAAACAATATATACTGGTATAGTATAATCTCATTTTTATGTTTTTGTGGTGTTTTTTAAAAAATATATTTTATTGATATTTTACAAAGAGGAAGGGAGAGAGATAGAGAGCTAGAAACGTCAATGAGAGAGAAACATTGGCCAGCTGCCTCTTGCACACCCCCTATTGGGGATGTGCCCACAACCAAGGTACATGCCCTTGACCGGAATCGAACCTGGGACCTTTCAGTCTGCAGACCGATGCTCTACCACTGAGCCAAACGGGTTTCGGCTCATTTTTATGTTTTTTAAATATTTATTTATTCTTCTTGTTGTTGTTAATCCTCACCTACGGATATTTTTCCATTGAATTTTAGAGAATGTGGAAAGAAGGGGGAGAGACAGAGAGAAAAAGAAACATCAATGTGAGAGAGACACATAGATTGGTTGCCTCCCACATGCGCTCCCACCTGATTGAGCCAAACTGGTTAGGGCTCATATTTTTTTAATATATTTTATTGAGTTTTCACAGAGAGGAAGAGAAAAGGATAGAGAGTTAGAAACATCGATGACAAAAGAAACATCGATCACCTGCCTCCTGCACACCCCACACTGGGGATGTGCCCACAGCCAAAGTACATGCCCTTGACCGAAATCGAATCTGGGACCTTTCAGTCCACAGGCCGATGCTCTACCCACTGAGCCAAACCGGTTTCAGCTCATTTTTATTTTTTAAAGTAAACTTAATAGTTTACATACAAAATGATATGGAAGACTATATAGTAATATTAACAGTAGTTTGTTCAAGGGAATGGGGAATGCAATTAGGGGAGAGTTCTCCTTTTACATTTTTTACTGGATTTTTTAAAATTATTTTCCACTAGATAAGTCTTACTTTTATAATTTTAAAAGCTCTCATAAAGCCAAAACCGGTTTGGCTCAGTGGATAGAGCGTTGGCCTGTGGACTGAAAGGTCCCGGGTTCGATTCCAGTCAAGGGCATGTACCTTGGTTATGTGGTAGGGGCTGTGCAAGAGGCAGCTGATCAATGATTCTCTCTCATCCATGTTTCTAACTCTCTATCCCTCTCTCTTCCTCTCTGTAAAAAAATCAATAACAATATATTTTTTAAAAATAAAAATAAAAGCTCTCATAAAAAATAAATTTTAAAAGATTTTAACACTATTGTCTCCCCTTTATTTTCACCCTAGGGCACCAAAGGCACCACAGGAAGCCAAACAAGCACTCCAGAGCCTGCCAGCAATTTATCAAACGCTGTCAGCTAGCAAGTTTAACTCTGCCTCTATAGGAGCTCTGAGAGCCCTCTCTCCTAATAAATCATTCTTAGTCAAAAGAGAGTGCTCTTCTCCCACCTCAATTCCCTCTCATTGTCCCCACTCCCTAAATCGTCCCAGGGTTCTCAAAAAGCATTTTTCCCAAGATTATTTTAATTATTGCTCCCTCTAGTACTTTCTCTTGTGTTTTTCTGTACCCTCTCATCACTCGGGCTTCATTTAAACTTAATTACCTGAAAGAAATAAAAAAACCCTGGCTCCCTAGCTGGTTCGATCTGACCTTAAATACAACCAGGAAAATAGCAAACAGAAGCCAATAAATATTTTTTGATGTTTAGAGCCCAGCCGATGTGGCTCAGTGGTTGAGGGTCAACCTATGTATGAAGGAGGCCATGGTTCGATCCGGGTCAGGGCACATGCCCAGGTTCCAGGCTCGATCCCCAGTGGGAGGCATGCAGGAGGCAGCCGATCAATGATTCTCTGTCATCATTAATGTTTCTCTCTCTCCCTCTCCCTTCCTCTCTGAAATCAATAAAAATATACTTTGAAAAAAAAGTGTAATAGGTCAAAATCATTTCTTTCAAAAGAGGTCTAGCAAATCACATTTAATCCAATGACCCACCCACTTTACCCTTTCACTATAAACTCAACCCAGATTCTACAACTACACATACTTCTTCCGACCAAATAGCTCTTTTCCTTTCCTTCTCTCTCTCTCTCTCTCTCTCTCTCTCTCTCTCTCTCTCTCTCTCTCTCTCTTTCATGTCAAGTTTTTTATTCTTTTATTCTTTCAACAAACCTTTCTGAGGTAAGAGCTAAATAGGACAAAGAAAGCAGGTATACCAATGAACCAGACATGGTCTTATCCTATCTAATAAAGAGGGAATATGCTAAATGATCATCACACCCTCACAATGATGGTGGCACCCACAGCCAATCAGAAGGGAATTGACTGTCATACCCTCAAAGATGGAAGCACCCACAGTCACAAGATGGCAACACAAGTCCCCTCAGACCTGCCACAGCAGCAGGCACAAAGCACTTGCCTCTGGGGTCCCCCTGTCCCCTCAGCACCCCCAGGCACACAGGGCCAGCCCGAGGCACAGGCAAGCCTCAGATGTTGGCTGCCCAGCCACCCAGGGCTGGCCCGAGGTGCAGATGGCAGCTGCCCAGCCACCCAGGGCCACCCAAGGCTCAGTTATCCAGGGCCAGCTGAGGCTTATGTTGTCGGCAGTGGCAGCAGCGGAAGTGTTGATGGAGGCGTTGCCTTCCCCTAATTGTTGGGTTGCCTCCTGCCCCTGAGGGCTCCCAGACTGTGAGAGGGGGCAGGCCAGGTTGAGGAACCACCCCTCCAGTGCATGAATGCACTGGACCTCTAGTCTATAATAATGAAATCGTAATATGCTAATTCGGTCAGATAGCCGAACGACCTTCCAGATGTCATTCTGGATGTCCTTCCAGATAAAGCCACCATGGCTGGGGCTGAGGCAGAGGTGGTTAGGGCAATCAGGCAGCCAGGCAGGTGAGCAGTTAGGAGCCAGCAGTCCTGGATTTCGAGAGGGTGCAGACCAGGCTGAGGGACCCCTCCACTTCCCCCCATGCACAAATTTTGTGCACAAGGCCTCCAGTTAAAGATAATATAGGTCTAAAAAAACTATATACTAAGTAATTTCCTAGTATATAGAACACCTTTAGGATTTGTGGTTGTTATCATCATCATCAAGGGTCACTGTACTCTGTGAGTTTCCAAACTAGTACAGAATACATATATGCAGAACCATAGATTCAGAGCTAGAAAGATAGTGTGGAAGATCTCAAATGCCATTGAAAAGGGTTTCAAGCTGTACAAATAAGAGGACATCATTTTTTGAACATGGGAATGAAATTAGAATAATATAAGGAAATTAAACTGGCAACCACTTGAAAGTATAAATAAAGTGGAAAAGATTATTACTACAGTATAGAGGCAGCTTCCCCCTCTGATCCTTTCCTCAAACATCAGAAGTGGGGGGTGGGGGGGGGACTCATCAAGAATCTGACTTCTGTCATCCCAAAGGACTAAGTTGGATGCTGCCTTATGAGAAAACAAAAACAAAAGCATTTTAACTGAGTGGTGAGTAGGGTGGGGCCCTATTTATGACACAAGAGGGCAAGCCCCTCCCCTCTAGTAAAAGAGTGGTGGGCAACCAACTCCCTCCTGTTTCTAATTCACGGGAGTTGGGGCCAGCAGTGGTCAGCCCACTTGCCAACTGCCTAAAAAAACAAAAAAACCCAGGAATGCCAGGATAAAGGAGTGGAACCCAAAGAGAGGTGTCATCATGAGGAATCAATGAGGCATCTGTGACAAAGGAGGCCTGGTGGGGGCCAGAAGGATGAAGCCTGGGAGAGCCACATCTCCCATGAGGGAACTAACAACAGTGGACCCAGGTCCTAAGTCAGTATCTAAACCTGACTGGGAACCTGAACCACACCAGATACCTATCACCCAGCCAGTGCCTGACCCAGAAAAGACACCCACAGCACAGCCAGCATCTAAGACGCAGCAGGGACCCAATACCCAACAGGAGCCCGCTTCTCAGCAAAGACCACGCACTCAGCAGGAGTCCCTTGCCCAACATGAAGCTGAATCCCAGCAAGAAACTAGAGCCCAACAGAAATCTGCTTTACGGCAGGAAATCCTTGCCCCACAGGAACCTGCACCACAGCAATCGCCTCCCACCCAAAAGGCGCCCTTCGCTCCAGAGGGAGCTGCCTCACAGCAAGGACCTGGGACAGAAAAGGAATCTAAATCCCAACAGAAGCCGGAATTGGAAGAGGAACATGTGGCTCAGCCAGCACCTGGCCCATCAGAGACACCTCTAGCTCAACAAGAAGCTGGACCAACACCTCCTTCCCAAACTGGATCTGTGTCCCAAGAGAAAGCAGGACGGTTGGACCATACAGGCCAGCAAACAGCTCCAGACAAATCCCAGCAGGGATTTCTGACCGAGTGGGGATTTCTATCAAAGCTTCACGAACTCTCCATACAGAGGCCGGCCTCGGAGTGGAAGACATTTCTTGAGTGGATCACGGAATTTGACTCAGAATCAGAATCGGGGTATCCGTTTTTTGAGACCGATTCACCAGCCACGAAGGATGGAACAACGGCCCAGGGCATGAAGCTGGACCCCAAGGAGAAGCCTGGTTATGAAGAGATGTCAGGAAGCGGTGGGACGTCGGCCCAAGGCACGCAAACCAGCAACCAGAATCACAGACACTCCTGGGACTCAGGTGAGCTGCGCTTGGATGGGGATCTCCCCAGGGATGGTTATTCATTCAGTCAAAAAGTACTGAGACCTCCCATCCCGGGAGCAAGCCAGTGCCTTTCCCTTCCCTCGCCCCTTCCCGCAGCATGTCACCTTTACACCCTCACTCCCAAACTCCACTCGCCCTTCCTTTACCCTATAACTTAAAAAAAAAAAAAAAAATTTAAATAGAACTACTGAGAGCTGCCCATCTCAGGTCAGCTCAAAGGTTCTGTGAAACAAAGATCAACAGCCCCATTTGATAGATGGGAAAGCCGAGGCCTTGAGATGTAAAGGATCTCAACGTGTGAAAAGGTCCTGAGCTAAGGGCCAGAGACAACAACGAAGCCTGCCAGTATCCACCCATCCCTCCCCCAAACCCACAGGAGCACAATTTGGGGGGCAGACGCTGGAGTGTGCACTGGAGACACAGGCTGAATGGGGCGCCTTACCCTCCGGGAGTTTCCATCCCGACAAAGCCCACGTCTGTGCCTTAGCCATCCTTGAGCTGTCCGGGTCTTCCCTCCGCAGCAGGACACTTGCTCTCCTCCCCAGGCTGGCCCCCAGAGAAGTCCCAGTCCAGCCAGGCCTCAAGGCCGTATGGGTTTTGTGTTCTGGCAGGGGGAGCCTAGGAGAGGAGCTGGGGTCTGCCAAGTCCCAGACAAGGTCGGGGCTAGAGGAAGGCAGAGTTGGGGGTAGTGGAAGGGGAGAGTGATGGCTGCCTCGGCCCTCCCTCCCCTCCTCTGAAGCAGTGGGGGGACGGAGGGGAATGGTGGGGTGGTCTAGCTCCCATGCCCATTCTCTAGGCTCCAAAGCCCTGCCAGGCAGAAGCAGGCATCAAGTTTTCACCCTGGAATGAGGGGTTGCTTGATGAAGTGGGGAAACTCGCAGCCCCGCCCCAGGGGCTGGCCCGTCCCTCTCAGGGATGAGAGGGTAATTGGTGTCCATGCCAAGGCTGGTGGTAGGCCTTGGGAGGGTGGGAAGGAGGAGGGATGGGGTGGAAAGAGAGGGAGAGAGGGTTCCAGGCGTCTTTCCGGTGCTGAGGGTGAAGAGCTGTGTCTCTAAGGCCCCCAAACCGCCGGGGCGACCAGGCCGCCTCTCCTGAAGCGCCCAAGCGCCGTTGGATGTGTGCGCATGCGCGAGCCTCGAGCCGCCACGGTTTCCCGCCTTTTCCCAGGCGCGCGCCTCCCCTACCGCCGCGCCTCCCAGCCCCTGGCCGGCGTCTTGGGGCCACCGCGCAGGCGCCTAGTCCTCTCCTCGCCTCTGCCCCTCGTTCTTGAGGGAGACGAGAAGGTAGAGAAAGGAACCTTGAGAGATGGAGCAACCGGGAGACCTAGGAGGCAGGGGGCGGGGAGAAGGAGGGGCTTCCTCCTCCAATGGCTCGCAGGCAGAGCCCGCCTCCAGCGCTGGCGTCCCGCCCCGACTTTGAATTGCCCGAGGACCTGGCCCGCCCCCAGGCCTCAAGGGTGCGCTCCGCGGCGCCTCGCTCTCCCCGCGAGCGGGCGGGCCAGGTGGCGTCCCAAGGGATCCCTCCATGGGAAGGTGAGTGGGAAGGCAGGGCTCAGAACCAACGTGTGACGAGACTCCCGTGCTAGGGAGACCACCGAGAGACGCCCCGCTAGTCCTGACTGAAGAAGGGCGCGCTGCGCCGCCTCCGGGGCTGCGTTTTGGTCGGTCGCGGGTCCTTGGCGCGTGTGAGGGGGCGGGGCCAGCCCTCAGGTCCCGGCCGCTGGGGGCGGGGCCCGGCGGTGGGGTGAGGCCCGGATAGTCCAGGGGGCGGGACCCAGCGCGGAGCTAGCCCGGGATTGGGTGGTATGGGGGGCCCGGCGGGGTTGTGTGAGCCCGATTGGCCCTCGGGGTGGGGCGTGGGGCTTGGAATTGGTCCCCGAGGGGAACTGAGGAGAATTGATGGAGCCCGCGGGGGAAGCGGGGCGCTCCGGGGCGCCGGCCTCGAAGAATGACAGAAAGAGACCCAAGAGGCAGAGACGCCGGGAATGGCGAAAAATCAAGGCCAAAGGTGAGCACGTGGGGGCCGGCCACTGCCCGGAAGGAACCTTGGACATCCTGCGGGGAACTGGGGACTGAGTGGACCGACCCACCGCCTCGAGAAGTAGGGGAGCCCGTGGACTGGCCCATTGCCGCCCTGCGGGGGAGTGCGGAGGTGCTGGGAGCGGAATATGCCCCCCAGCGCAGAGACTACCGGACGCTCCATCACTGTCTTGGCAGGAGAGTCCCGAATGCGAGTCTTCTGGGCCCGAGTTCCCAGAAGAACTGGCTCTGGCTCCGCACGAGCTGTGTGACCGTAGGCAGCTCCCGCCCTCAGTCTTTCCCTCCTGGGAAGTGGTAGGAGCTCCCGATTTTCAGGTCTCAGGCGCTCTTGAAAGGATAGTAAGGAAGTTTATAAGCTTTTGCCCAAAGAGGAAGTTTGGGAGTGAGTCAGAGAAAGGTAGTAGGAAATGTGCCCCAGAGAGGGAGATGCCAGACATTTACCCCCAGCCTTCATTCATTCCATCCATTTCCTCTCAGTTCACCTGCTTGCTTCAGCCCCCTTCCCTGGGGCCTAACCTCCTGAGACACACACCCCCCCCACCCCCCCCCACCCCCACACACACACACACACACACTCCTAGGATTAGCCTGGGTTCCTGGGTTGGTTTCTGGCTGCCACACTCTCCCTCGGGAGAAGGGAGGTCTGTCACCTGGGTTCCTAGGTGCCACATTTCTAACTGAAAGACAGTCCAACGAAGATGGGCAGCGGCTGGCCGAAATTCCTTGCTCAGTTTTGAATATCTGTCAATCCAGATGAGGACCTGTGGAAAGTTACTGTGCAGACAAGAAACTGGCTTAGCCCCGGGGCCCCAGAGACCCCAAACTCTTCATTGTACATCCCTGTCAAGGATAGAACTGGTATTGGCTCCAGATGCACACGCAGGCTCAGACAGGCCCAGACTATTGCCCGAGGGCATTGACTGTCACATAGCAAAATAGCAGGGCAGAGTGCCCAGGGATAGTCAGTACAGACTGTAGTTAAACATGGGCACTGGTTCTTCAGGCTCTATCCTGTGGTACACTGGGCAGTGGGCTCCTTCCTTCCCTGCCTCAACTTTTTGGATATGATAAGAGTGCCTGACTTGTAGGGCTGTTGTGAGGTTTGAATGAATGCAGTTACCGCCCCTCCTCTCCCTCCCCTACCACCCTCCCCCCCATTAGATAGCAAGCTCCCTAAGAGTGGGGTTGTGTCTGCCTTGTTTACCCTGCATTTCCAGAGCCTGCTATGCCAGGCACATAGACACTTAAATACTTTCTGAGTTAATAAGTAAAGGAATGTGTGAAGTGTAACCCTGGGACAACAATCATCGTGTTGCATTGGGATCGTCATGGGGAGTCAGAATCCTCCTGGGCGGGACTTCCTGCACAGGGCTGAGCCAGTCCTCACAAATCCGTGGGCCTGCCTACTCACAGAGGTTCATTCCCCCAAGCTCTGAGATTTACCTCCCATTTCCTGAGGTCCTGCCCTGGTGCCAGGTCTCAGTTGGGTGAATCATTCCCCACCCCTGCCCCAAGGGCATCCAGGCTGGCTGGTGCAGTCCTAGTCATCAATTAGATCTTGCCAGTAACCTGATGACAATGGTGTTATTATGAGCACCTTATTTCCCAAATGATAACACCCGAGACTCTGAGGGAGCAAGGTCACCTGGGTTTTCTTATCTGGTCAGTGAGGGCAGAGAGATAGCTGCCCCCAGCCTCCTGAGGGCAGGGAGTGTATGAGCTCAAAATTGCTGTGTGTCCCAACCATAATTCACACAAACTGGTTCATCAGACGTTCACTGTGCACTTATTTAGGCCAGGCCTGGGCTCTTGGTGGTAAGGCAGACACGTTAGAGCTGTAGATGCAGACATTAATCAAATAATCTCACAAGCCAGATATAAACTGATGTATACCAGAGAGAAATTCCTGAGGTAATGTGACATTGGACCCAAGGATGGCTGCTTGGGCAAGGGGGGCAGGGAGGACAGAGGGGACAGAATGGGCAGAAACCCGGAGGCCCACGAAACCAGCACATTATGGCACAGAGGGAGGTCATCGAGGGAGGGGAGGAAGAAAGGCAGGGCGGGCATGGGGCCCAGATGGGCTCTCCTTTAGGAGACCATGTCCAGGATGTGGAGCTTTTTCCTGAGAGGAAGGGTTGGGCTGTCGAGAGTTGGGAGTTTTAGAAAGAGCCTGGCTGCTATGTGGAGCAAAGACTGGGAGGGGCAAAATCAGAGACTGTAATGAGTTACAGTTATCCAGATATGGGAGCAGTGGGGATGGGAGAAGGATCAGGTCCCAGAGGTTTCGGGGGAGCAGAGTGGACAGGACGTCATGATGGATTAGATGGGGATAGGAAACGGCCAGGATGATTCCCTGGGTTCTGACTTGAGCAAATGGGCAGTGATGCTTTCGCCACACACACATATATACACACATAGTAGGATATGCACAAATATTTCTATACTAGAGGCCTGATGCATAAGATTTGTGCACTGGGTGAGTGGGTGGGGGTCCCTCAGGCTGGCCTGCACCCTCTCATAGTCTGGGACCCTTCAGGGGATGTCCACCTGCTGGCTTAGGCAGTCAGACATCCCTCTCACAGTCCGGGCTCTCACAATCTGGGACCCCCTGCTTCTACTGTCTACCTGCAGCTGAGGCAGGAGAGGCTCCCACCACCACAGCTGTGCTCGTCAGTCCTGAACCCGGCTTCTGGCTGAGAGGCACTCCTCCTGTGGGAGCGCACTGACCACCAGGGGGCAGCTCCTGCATTGAGAACCTACTCCCTAGTGGTCAGTGTGTGTCATAACGACTAGTTGTTCTGCCATTTGGTCAATTTGCATATTATGCTTTTATTATATAGGATATTTATACTCATACATACGCATGCCCACACAGTCTCTCTCACAGGCTGAGAAAAACACACGCAGACTGTGACACATGCATAAAAACATGCCTTCAGATACGCCAAGAAACAGAAAAGCGCACAGATTGAGAAAAAAAGTCAACACAACCACAGGCCAGGACAAATAATAGCCATGACCCTAACCTATGTATGTACATACATGCACGTGAACCTCAGACACCACAGCTGAGGCATGACAGAGAAGGAACAACACTCAGATCCACCATCCTTGCTGGTTCTGTGACCTAGGGCAGCATGCCACCTGTCCAGGTCGGGTTTCTCATCTGCCAAAAGGGGTGATAGTAGTCCTTCCTCATGCATCCTGGGGAGGATAGAATGAGTTACTGCACAAAAAGCACATAGAGAGATCAGTGCTTGGCTCACTACAGTCAGTCCTTAGAGTACTGTTTGCTCTGGGGGAACACTCGGGGAACTGGCTACACTCGCTGGCCCCCCTTCTTCACCTGCACCCAGGCATCCCCCATGCATCTTCCCAGGGCCCAGACCTCGCCCTTCCTCCATCCTCCCCACACTTCTTTCCCCCATTGCCCTGCTCAGTCCCCAGGGGCCAAAATCCAGGCCTGATTCAGCTGGCCCGTGGCTCTCTAGGGCAAAGGGCCGGTGCCCAGACAACAGGACCCTTCAGCCCTACCTCTGTCCCAGTCCTCGCCCATGGCCCCGGTGGGCCTGCCCCTGCCCCAGTGCCCTCTGCCTGGGATTCTTGGCGAGTTTCTCGCAATCTCAACATCCCTTCCTGCCAGCTCCACCCAGCCTAGCCCCCCGGGGAGCTGCCTAGAGCAGGGCAAAGGGCAGAGCCCTAGAATCGGGAAGGCCTGGGATCCATCCTGTTCCCCAGTGCAAGTCCCTGTTCTGTCCACGTCTCCTCTGCCCTCATCTTCAACAAAGAGCCCTAGCGCATGGAGGGAAGTAAATAGCAGTGGGTTTATGAAGTGGGAAACCACAGCCTGTTAGGCAATAAATACCGCACGCTGGCCACGCTCCAGGCACTGTGCAAGGGGTTCGCGTGCAGCAATAAAACAAAGTCCCTGCCATCAGGGAGCCTATAAACTGATGAGAGAGACAAAAAGCAAACACATAAAGAGTCAATTAATTAGTATGCTAGCATTTGGCACCACAGGGGAAAATGACCCAGTACATACCTTGATGAGGCCATGTAAGAACCACCAGACAGACAGCTGTAGAGCAGGCTGCCCAAGCGGCAGGATGGCCAAGTGCAATTTCCAGATGAGGAAAGCAGGCTCATCCAGGACCACCTGGTGAGTAGTTTGGGCTACTTGGCACAGCCTTGTCACAGCTTGTCACAGCCTCCAAGCTTAGAGTTGCCTCCAGAGGCCTCTGTCTGCCCATCTTGTCTGTCCTGGGGAGGGGTGGTCATCTCCCGAGCTCCCACCCATCCCCTTCTCCCTTCCACTGGGCTTTCTTCCTTCTTCACATACTTGCTGGGCGCCTACTATGGGGATGGGCCTGCCCTCATGGGGAGGGGTATTTAAGGGAGAGAGAGAGAGGATTCACCTCCAGCCAAGCAAATGGCACTGAGACTTCAGGGCCTCTCCTTTGCACTATTCCCTTCCAAGATCCTGTACCTAATTTTGTATTTGTGATTTTATATTCCTTTTCCTAAACAGCCCACTTCCACGCATGTAAGCTTCATAGCTCTTATAAGCTTCACCGCTCGCTCTAAATCCTGGTTCTGCCCCTGGGGAGAGACAAATAATACCCATGTAAACAAACAGATAGATAATTACAAATGTGTAAAGCTCTAGGAAGAACAATTTAAGTATCTTGGCAGAAAGTAGTGCTGGGTGGCATAGCTCCTTTGGAGATGAGCAGTTGGGGAATGCTTCTTAAGGAGATGACGAGCTGAGGACTGAAGGGCAAGGAAGAGCTGGCCAGGCAAGAAGCTTGTGTCTCTCAGCCTTGCCTTCCCCACATGTGAGTAGACAGAGCAGGCACAGCAGGATGTGCTGCGAAGGCAGGTACAGGACGCCAGTGTGAGAACACCACACAACAGGACCCTCGCTGGGCTTGGAAATACCTAGAATCTGCCTTTGTCCTCCCAGGAGGGTCAGGCAGCGCTGGCTACCCTCTCTTTCCCCAGCAGCTGGGGCTGGCTCTGCCAGGGCCAGCCTGGGGGGATGGGCGTGGCAGGAGCTGAGATCATGGGGCCTTTGCTCCCTGATTCCACCGCGGAGAGAGGGAGGGCAGCCCGGCTGGGTGAGAGGGGACAGTTTGTTCAGGACGAGGTCTGAGACAACTGGGTCCAAAGGGGACTGGGGGCCTGGATTCCTGGTCTGAGGGAGGAGAGAGCTAGGGGCCTGGACTCCTGGCTCTGAGGGAGGAGGGGGGCTGGGTACTCCTGGAGGTTCTAAAGCAGAATTGAACTGGAGCTGGGAGCTGGCAGGGGGGCAGGGAGTTGGGCTCCATGCTCTGTTTACAGCACGTGGTTCTCGCTGTCCCCTGTGGGTTGGGAGGTGGATCGGAGGCCACACCCTGGGCAGGCTGGGCCCCTCCCCGGGTTTATCGCCCCAGGCTGCCACTGGCACAAGCCACAGTCCCTCAGTCCAGCAGTCCTGGTCTCGGAGACGTTCCGAAGAGGCCTAGAGGGGTGAGTGCACAGCCAGCTGAGCAACAGGAACGGCCCTGAGAGACTGGAATGGCCACTGGCAAACCCGGGGGCCTGGAAGGGAGAGCGGACACCTGGGAGGAGCAGGGGGCCATCAACCCAGGAGCCAGGCAAGGTGCCGGGTGGGCAGCGGGAGGGAAGAGTCTCTGAAGCCGAGGGCATCCCCATCGAGGGGGACCCTCAAGTGTGAGGAGTCAGGCCAAGTCCAGTTTCGGAGGGCCACAGCTAGAAGCCCAGCCCCAGAGCACCGGGAGGGAGGCATGGATCTGGATCTGGGTTTTCATTCCACTCACCGCTTTTATGTATGTCTGTTTTTTGTTTGGTTGTTTGGGTTTTGTTTGTTTTTTAGAGAAAAAGGAAGGGAAAGATAGAAATTCGATTTGTTGCTCCGCTTATTTATTCATTCATCGGTTGCTTCTTGTATGTGCCTTTACCAGGGAATCGAACCTGCAATCTTGGCATATCGGGATGATGCTCTAACCAACTGAGCTACCCAGCCAGAGTGCTTTACCTTTTTTTTTCTTCTTCATGGTAAAGACTGCTTTATTGGTTGCAGTTAGTTCATGTCAATAAATAATGATCCCTAAAGAAAAACTCAATTATTTATCAGCTTACTGAATGAAATTGAACCAACTGATTGCTGGGAGGATAACTAAAATCAACCCTGCTTCTTGGGAAGTGAAGCCTTAGCCAGCTGATACACGGCATAAGTTGTTCCACCAGCTGTAAGACGCATGGTAGCTCTATGCAGGAGGGCCTCGGCTTCAGGTGCACTGGAATTCCATTATCCAGAGCTTTTGTTTCTCTGGAACTTTATTTTCTTTCCTTTTATTCTTTTCTTTTCTTTTCTTTTCTTTTTTTTTAATATATTTTATTGCCGAAACTGGTTTGGCTCAGTGGATAGAGCGTCGGCCTGCGGACTGAAGGATCCCAGGTTCGATTCCAATCAAGGGCATGTACATCGGTTGAGGGCACATACCCAGAGGAGGGTGTGCAGGAGGCAGCTGGTCGATGTCTCTCTCTCATTGATGTTTCTAGCTCTCTATCCCTCTCCCTTCCTGTCTGTAAAAAATCAATAAAATATATTAATATATTTTTAATGATTTTTTTTTTACAGAGATGAAGAGAGAGGGATAGAGAGTCAGAAACATCCATGAGAGAGAATCATCGATCAGCTGCCTCTTGCACGCCCCCCACTGGGGATGTGCCCGCAACCAAGGTGCATGCCCTTGACCGGAATCGAACCCAGGACCCTTCAGTCCGCAGGCCGACGCTCTATCCACTGAGCCAAACTGATTTCGGCTAGAACTTTATTTTCAAACTGCTTGCGTGAGGCAGTTCTTATGGTCCTCTGTGTGCCCTTGACTGAGAATCGAACCCTGGACCCTCATTCCACAAGCCAACACTCAAACTACTAAGCAAAACCAGCCAGGGATCTACCATTTTTAAAAATATATTTCGATTGACTTCAGAGAGAAAGAAAGAGGAACATCAATGATGAGAGAGAATCATTGATTGGCTGCCTCCTGCATGCCCCTACTGGGGATAAAGCCCACAACCCGGACATGTGCCCTTGGCCATAATCGAACCGGGCCCCTTCAGTCTGCAGGCAGACACTCTATTCATTGAGCCAAACCAGCTGGGGCTCTACCATTTTTAATGCAACCTTCAGCTCCTTAACACCTCTGAGCCTCAGTTTCCTCTCCTATATAATGATGCTACCACTAATAGATGAAACGTAAACTGAGGCTGTCTGTGTCTCAGAGAGTTAACAAGAGCAAATGAACAAAAACAAAATGCTCTTAACACAGGACCTGGCACAGAGTGAACTCAAGGTCAGTGGTAGCGATGAGTGTGAGCACTGTTATTCCAGGCAGAAGGGCAGAGCTGGCCCATGCATTCTAAGCGGAGTGGACAGGCCCAAAGGCCAGAGTGTCCAGCTGGGAGAGGAGTGAGATGGAGTTTTGAGATTGCAGAGGAACAGGAAGGGAGCTGGAGTGGGGGGGGGGGGGGAAGGTTCCACAGCCAGACTTGAGGGGCCAGGAAAGGGCAAGAGTGACTCTTCAGTTCTAAGTAAGGCTAGAAGGATGAGCTCCTTGGTTCAGGAAGAGAATGGGCTTGGGATCAGGATCCTAGGACACCACCAGGTGAATGGGAATGGGTGGGCTAAGAGATAAACTCTCCCAAGTATTGGGGGAGGGGAAGAGCCTGTGAGCGATGCCTTGAGCCTGAGGAGGTAGGAGGAGGGCCTACAACCCTGGGTCCTGAGAGAGGGAACCAGTGGGAGTCCAGACAGAACTAGAAGGAGTCCTGGATCAAGGACAGTAAATAGAGACAGAGGCCTGAACTCTTGGGTCCCTGAAAGGAAAAAAAAAAAGGGGTAGGAAGGCTCTAGGATGTAGGAAATTCCGGAGCGAGGGAACCAACAGGAGAGAGCAGGACACCTGGGGAAGGACAGGCCGAGGGTTTGAACTCCTGGCTCCTGAGGAGGAAAAAATCTGGGTACCTAGGCTCCACTGCTGGGCCTAGAGGAGGAGGCTGGGTCTGATGTGTGTGATGACGGAGGAAGGGGGTAGGGCCTGGACCCCTGGCCCAGGGCCCCAGCTGAGCAAGGTGTGACCCAGCCCTGCTTAACAAGCCTCTCACTGCCCCCAGCCTTGCAGCTCATACACAACATGGACTTACGCACGATGACACAGTCGCTGGTGACTCTGGCAGAGGACAACATGGCCTTCTTCTCCAGCCAGGGCCCGGGGGAAACAGCGCGGCGGCTGTCAAGTGTCTTTGCAGGTGTTCGGGAGCAGGCGCTGGGGCTGGAGCCAGCCCTGGGCCGCCTGCTGGGGGTGGCGCACCTCTTTGACCTGGATGCAGAGACGCCGGCCAACGGGTACCGCAGCCTGGTGCACACCGCCCGCTGCTGCATGGCGCACCTGCTGCACAAATCCCGCTACGTGGCCTCCAACCGCCGCAGCATCTTCTTCCGCACCAGCCACAACCTGGCTGAACTCGAGGCCTACCTGGCCGCCCTCACCCAGCTCCGAGCCCTGACCTACTATGCCCAGCGCCTGCTGGCCACCAACAGGCCAGGGGGGCTCTTCTTCGAGGGCGACGAAGGACTCACCGCAGACTTCCTGCGCGAGTATGTCACCCTGCACAAGGGCTGTTTCTACGGCCGCTGCCTGGGGTTTCAGGTGAGCCCCCTGCCCCACCCTGGACCCGCGGTGAAGGCACCTGGTGGCCCTAACCGGGCCCAGTAGTGTAGAATAACCACAAGGGTTATGGGTTCAGAAAACTGCGGAAACAGAAAGGGAAGCTGTCTAGGGCCTAAGACAGAGCTACACCAGGAACTCAAACATGTGGCCCCCGGCCTCACCCACCGTGTGGCAAGAAACCTTCCATTTGCATAGCTTTCGCACCAGGTTCCCCACTGTTCTCCATGGTCCTATACTCGGGAGATCCATTCACTCTTTTGTGTTACCTCTCTGGCCCCTGAGATCATTTGAGACCCCCAAGAGGATAGTCAGTATTGTTCTCGAAGGCCCGTTTGTAAGTGCATCACTGGACGCCTGGAAGGGAGGAGGAGGGGTGTGAGCCCCATTTTATGGAGGTTCAACTGTACCCAGGTCTGCCTAGGCTTTTGGACTCACCTGAGGAGCTGTAGAATTGGCACTTTCAGACTTAGGGTGGGGCCAAGGAGCAGATCTAAGTTGGTGACAGGAAAACCTGAAGTAGGACTTTGACTTCTGCCCTCTGCAGGCCTTCTCCCCTCTGCTCACCCCAAACCACGCTCAGGGAGACACAGCTCACCTCAGCACTAAGAGGGAGGCAGCAAGGACGCCTTCCAATTCATAGGAAAAGTAGTTTGTGTACTCAGAGAATCGGGGGACCCTTGGGGCACCAGGCTCAGAGCAGAGACCCAACTGCCCCTCCCTGGGGTCAGTGCCAGATCCCCTGGTCCCCCGGCCACATCAGAGAACCTCACCAGAAGTATCTATTGCCCTTTCAGACCCTCTCCTAGCCTCCCCCCACTTAGTGATAGCTGAGGTTAGCAGTTTCTCAGCCTCTATCCCACCCCCATTCCCTATTTCCCTGCGGGGCAGCCCATCTTCATGGCCCAGCCTGAGTGTTCCTGGGACCTCCTCCTCACCTAAGCTGAACCCACAAATATTGATCAGCCCGGCTGGGCCAGCCAGCTCCTCCCTATGTCCTGGCCATGACCTTCAAGTCACGGGAGAGAGATCCTAGGCCACTTGAGCCAGCAGCCAGCCACAGTGGGCAGGCACCCCTGTGCTCTCTGGCCTACTGGGCCCCCCGCCAGGGGGAGGGCCCGGCCTGGCAGCTACTCTGAGGGCCCAACTATTGCAGGGACAGCCTTCCCCTGTAAACTGTCAGCCCCAAGAGAGCAGAGGTCTTCCTTATCTGGGTCTTGCTCAGCCCCTGCTCCGGCCCAGTGCCTAGCGCTCAGTATTTGCTGAATGAACAGAAGAACCCTGCTGGTCTGTGTCCACCTCCTGTGGCTTTTCTCCCTCTGATCTTGTCTCCCCATCCTCTGTGTTCCCTAAGCGGCCTGCTTCACTCTCGGGTACCGTCTCCCCTTTGGCTGTCTTTCCGCCTCAGGATCTCTGGCCCTAGCTTTGACCAGCTCCCATCTGTCTTCCTGTTGGCCTGTAACTGATCCCCATTGCTGTCCACACCTCATCTCTGTTCTCACTGACTTTCAGGAAATCTCTACATCATCTTACTCCCAGCTCACAATTCTCTAATGGCTCCACCCACATCTGGAATAAATCTAAATGTCTCAGGCCCTCTGTGAACCCCCTTTGCTTCACTGACCTCTCACCCTGGCCCTCCCCACCCCAGGCACCTGCTCCAGCCGCAATGGCCCCAGGTTTCCTTATCCACCCTGAGCAAGGCCCGCCTCAAAGCCTTTGCACCTACTGTGCTCTCTGCGAGGAACAGCCTTCCCTCACTTCATTTGGGTCCCCCCTCAAGTCCCCCCTGGAGACCATCTAAGTAGCCTAACCCCTAGTCATCACTCTATGCCCCCTCCACCTATTGTCTTTCAAAGCATTAGTCATTACTTGACATTGATGGCATGTGCCTAGAGCAGTGCCTGCACACAGTAGGAGCTCAGTAAATGTTTGTTAAATGACTGTCTGCCCCTCACTCCTCCCTGTCCCTAGTCCCTCTCCTGGGCAGTGGGTGACACAGCAGCATCTCTCCACAGTTCACGCCCGCCATCAGGCCATTCCTGCAGACCCTCTCCATCGGGCTGGTGTCCTTTGGGGAGCACTACAAACGCAACGAGACCGGCCTCAGTGAGTCCTGGCCAGCCGGGCCCTGCCTGTACCCTCCCTGCCCTCCCTGCCCCCTCCCTAGCCCTGCCCCCTATAGCCTGCCCTGCCCGGGCCTCCTGACACCCTCCCGACCCCCAGGTGTGACCGCCAGCTCCCTCTTCACCAGTGGCCGCTTTGCTATTGACCCAGAGCTGCGTGGGGCTGAGTTTGAGCGAATCACTCAGAACCTGGACGTGCACTTCTGGAAAGCCTTTTGGAATATCACCGAGATCGAGGTGCTATCGGTGAGCACGGGGCCTGATAGGGGCCTAACCTGTTACAAGAAGGGGACACAGGCCCACCCCAGGTCTCCGCAGGGCTCCAGGCCCAGGGATGGCACAAGGGAGTAACTGGGGGCTCAAGCTGCCCATCCCCAGTGCCCTTTCTGTTTCCTCCCACCAGTCTCTAGCAAACATGGCGTCGGTCACCGTGAGGGTAAGCCGCCTGCTCAGCCTGCCACCAGAGGCCTTTGAAATGCCACTGACTACCGACCCCAAACTTACAGTCACCATCCCACCCCCCTCGGCCCACATGGGCCCTGCACCAGTCCTCGTCAGGCTCATCTCCTATGACCTCCGTGAAGGACAGGTAGGGCCCCGCCTCAGCGGGGACAGGTACAGAGCAAGGGGCGCCCTCCCCCAGATGCCCTTCTTTCTTCCCTCCATGCCGTCTCAACTCACCGCTCACACCTGCCCCCCTCCTGTCTCTCTGAGTACGTCCCTTGGTGGGGGAGGCCTAGGCTGCCCCAGCTCCACCCTCCTCCTCCTCCCTCACCCCCAGGACAGCGAGGAGCTCAGCAGCCTGGTGAAGTCTGAGGGTCCTCGGACCCTGGAGCTTTGGCCACGCTCACAGCAGGCACCCCGCTCTCAGTACCTGATTGTGCATTTCCACGGCGGTGGCTTTGTGGCCCAGACTTCCAAGTCCCACGAGCCCTACCTCAAGACCTGGGCCCAGGAGCTGGGCGCCCCCATCCTCTCCATCGACTACTCCCTGGCCCCTGAGGCCCCCTTCCCCCGCGCGCTGGAGGAGTGCTTCTACGCCTACTGCTGGGCCATCAAGAACTGCGCCCTGCTCGGTGAGCCCAGCCCCATTGCCTCCCTCTGTTCCGGCCCCAGCCTGCTTCCACCACCACCACCCCCCCCGCCCACTCTGCAGGGGAGTGAGCCTCTTATTTCTCAAGCCTCAGTCTTCACCCCCTGCCTCCCCTTCCATCTCTGCCACCTGGCCGCCCCCCCCCCTGCCCACTCCTCCATCTCTGCCTCAGCGCTCTCCCCGTTGCCCCCCTGCTCACCCAACTTTCCACCAACCACCTCCTCCTCCCCGCTCAAGCCCTGGCCCTCCGCCCCCCAGCTCTCCCGTGGTAATCTCCTCCGACCTTTTCTTCCCTGTTTCCCATGCCTCCAGCCCACTGCTCCAGCTCCTCTGATATCCCACTTCCGACATTTTGGGAGGCACGGGGCAGGATAGGACTGTGCCCATGTCACAGAGCCCGTGGCCCCTTGTCAGCCTGAACCCTGGCTGCCATTTCCTGGCCTCAGGTGCCCCTCCCTCCCTCTCCCCACTCCCACCCCCACCTTGCTTCCAGCCTCCCAAGCTTCCTCACAGCCGCCTGAACTGTCCAGGCCTCTCCGTGTCCTGAGTCGGCCTAATTCTCTGGTCAGTCTCCTCCAAATAGGTCCAAATCCCTGCCTCTGTTTACCATCTCTGACCTGCACACGCACACGCACACACACATACACACACACACACACACACACACATACACGCACACACGCCCGCTCTGAGAGCCCGGTGCTCCTGGACCAGAGCGGCATCCTCCTTGCCAGGCTTGACCAAGCCCCTCTCCAAACCAGGCTCCACGGCCGAGCGGATATGCCTCGCAGGGGACAGTGCGGGCGGCAACCTCTGCTTCACCGTCTCCCTTCGGGCAGCAGCCTACGGGGTGCGGGTGCCAGACGGCATCATGGCAGCCTACCCAGCCACAATGCTGCAGCCCAGCGCCTCTCCCTCCCGCCTTCTGAGCCTCATGGACCCCCTGCTGCCCCTCAGCGTGCTTTCCAAGTGCGTCAGTGCCTATGCTGGTAAGGCCCGGCGCTGGGACTGGCGGGGCAGGATGCCCAGGGCCTACAGGGCAGGGGCTAGAGCCCTGCCTCCTGGGTATGCGGGGGGCCTGAGGGCAGGAATCGAAGGTTCCTACCGAAGCCATCAGCTGCTCCTGTGTTCCCGGGGCCATAGACTCCTGAAGCTCTAGGGTTGAGACTGGGTCCTGAAAGTGAAGAGACCAACCCAGCCCCACACACACTCCGCAGGTGGGGAGACAGAGGAGGACACCACCGCAGACCGGAAGGCGCTGGGCATGATGGGGCTGGTTCAGCGGGACACAGCCCTGCTCTTCCGGGACCTCCGCCTGGGAGCTTCCTCGTGGCTCAACTCCTTCCTGGAACTGAGTGGGCGCAAGTCCCCCCGAGACTCAGTGCCCGTAGCAGGTAAATGAAGCCCTCCCCACACACCCATCCAGCTTGCCCAGGAGGAACAGCCTGGCACACCACAAGACCTGAGGGTGGAAATAGGCTGTGCCCCGAGGCCCTCAAGGAAGCAGAGGTCGCCTTCCTGGTTCTGCCCCCATCTGGCCCGCTCCCCACCAGGAAGCCTTGATTTTCCACAACAGTCCACAGCCTGGAAGTTCAAGGGTTTCTGGCCCCCCAGGTCATCTCAGTCCCAGGAACTATGTGATTTAACTTTGCAAACAGCCTTTCTCAGAAAGGGACCTCATAAACGCTCAGAAGGCCTGTCCCAGGAGGGCCCTCGGGTGGAGGTCAGCCCTCTTAGATTCTTTCCAGACTCTTAACAGAGGCACGTGGGGGTAACATCCCCGCTGCAGAAGCTGACCTGGGGGGCTGGGGCTAGGGCAAACTGGAGGGCCCTCGGGAAGAGGAGGAGATTCCCAGCCGTGGGTGGGTGCAGGGCACTCGGGCAACCCAAAGTCACTTCCACCCAGGAATCCATGTTTTCTCACCTTTCACATTTTAAGGATTTTTAAAGCATAACCAACTCAACTCATTTTCTATCTCTCACACATCAACAGTATTTTCTGGGCAATAGGAATGCATATTCAGAACGTTATCCCAGTTAGTTGTTTCATTTTAAATTAAGTTTTGGTTTTTAGGATAGTCAAATGGATGCAAATAAATATACACAAAACCAAAAGGGATTTGAATTTTAGGCACATGGACCATGGAGCACTGGAGTTTTTCTTATAGGATAAAGGTAACAGGTGCGGCCCCTAAAGCCCCCTGCAGACACACCACCAGTCTGACTCCCCACTGTACCGGGTACTTGCTGGGTGATGTGAGCCTTGCTTTGCTCCTTGTGAAACGAGTACGATGAAAGTTTCTGCCTCATAAGGACCGCGTGCACCTATTCGTTCCAAGCACCCGGCAAAATACCTACTGGAACATAGTAGGTGCTCTTAGAGGATGCCGGCACCCCTGACTAGCTGGACCCTACGAACAGAATACTTCTGTTCCCGTGACCCTTGGGTCACAGAGCACTTATGCGGTTATTTTTATATCTTGCATTTTACCTTCATGGACTTATAAAGACTGAAAAATATAGGCCTCGGCCCTGGTGATAAAGAGCATCATGGGTCTGATAAAGTTAAGGGACCTGAGGCCAAGGTGGGCACACCAGATGGGCCAGAGGCACATCTGTAGTGTCATTGGGTACTTGTTGCCTGGTCACTCACACGCTAGGGGTAAAACTGAAGAACATAGATGACACTTTGGGAGTAGATCTATGGCTACAGGTGTGGGATCCCTGGGAATCTAATATGCCCCTGAGCCTCTTTTCAGCTCCCTCTTCAGCCTCCTTTAAAGCCCTGTGGACCTGCGGGCCCTGTTCCACTTTGATCCATTCATACCCAGCGTCAGACAGCCAGCAGCAGACGACTGGCCTCAGGCTGGGCCCGAGGCTGCCGGAACAGGGGGCCAGGCCTGGTCATAAAACAGCAGGACTTACTCCAATATCTTACCCCACTGAATCCCCAGCACCTCCTGTGAGGTAAAGATTATTCTTATCCCCTTCCTACAAATGAGGAAACGGAAACTCCCAGAGGTAAAGTGACTTGCTCTTAACCTTCCCAGTCACCACGCGCGCGCGCGCGCGCGCGCACACACACACACACACACCTCACTAGAACAAGGCTCCACCTCCAGGACCACACAACTCTTTCCATCTCCTCCTTGAAGTTACAGCCTGGGCACTTGAGTTCCCACCCCCACCCCCAAGGAGGGTGTCTGGGGGAACACTCCAGGTCTCCACAGCCCTAGGATGCAACTCCTCCTCCAGAGTTCTCTGCCTTCCCTATGACCTTCCCTGCCAGCCACCCACACACCCAGCCAACACAGCTGGGCCGACCTGCAGCCCCGGCCGGCCGCTGACCCTGCTCCTCTCGCAGAGTCTATGCGGCGCAGTGTGTCGGAAGCAGCGCTAGACCAGCCAGATGACCCAACGGGCACAGACTCCCTCAAGAACCTGACACTGCATGACCTGAGCCTCAAGAGCAGCTCCGAGACCTCAGGCACCTCTGAGCTGTCCCTCTCCGCGGAGACACTTGGTCCCTCCAAGCCCTCAGACGTCAACTTCTTACCCCGGCCTGAGGATACACCAGAGGAGGACGAGGCCCAGGATAAGCTGAGCCCCGAGCCCTTGGACAGAGGCCGGGGAATTTGTGCCTCTTTCCCTAAGGGCTTCCGCCCGAGGCGCGCCAGCCAAGGCCCCACTCAGATGCCCATCTACTCGACACCCATCGCCAAGAACCCCTTCATGTCACCGCTGCTGGCACCTGAGAGCATGCTGCAGACCCTACCGCCCGTACACATCGTGGTGAGTGCCAGGCAGGGAGCAGAGAGGAGGGAGGGTGGGATGCAGGTGCACCCGTGGAGGAGAGCTCCCGAGAGGGGGTAAAGGGCAGTAGCCTGGCCCCAGGGGACAGCCGTGCTCCCAGGAAGGAACGCCTGGCAATGGAAGAACGGAAGGGCGTCAGGGCTGCAGTTTTCTTTTGCAATCTTGCTAGGCACCATGGTGCCGTGGGGCAGCCACGGGGCTTGGAGAGTCAGGGAAGGGAACAGAGGGTCCTGGGGGAAGGAGAAGCCGGCAGGGGCCAGGGAGCCCAGTAAAGCTCATTCTGCAACTCCCCGCCATCCCTCCACCTCTCCCTCCACCGGCCTGGCTTGTCTCCTTCCTCTGTCTGCCCCCCTTGTCCCCGTGTTTCACACACCCCTGGGTTCATGCACGCGTCCCCGTGCCTCACCCCCAATGTCCCGCCGCAGGCATGTGCGCTGGACCCCATGCTAGACGACTCCGTCATGTTCGCGCGGCGCCTGCGCAGCCTGGGCAAGCCTGTGACGCTGCGCGTGGTGGAGGACCTGCCGCACGGCTTCCTGAGCCTGGCGGCGCTGTGCCGGGAGACGCGGCAGGCGGCCGCGCTGTGTGTGGAGCGCATCCGCCTGGTGCTCACTCCGCCCGGCACCACCGGCTCCTCCGCGCCTGCAGCGCCGGTCTGAGCCCGGACCAGCCTGGCCGCGGGTAGGGGGGGGGGGGGGGGCGGGGAGGGCGGCACTAAAGCCTCTTGTTCCATCTGCCTGGCGGCCTCTTAGTGAATCCTGTACACGCTCCGGAGGGGGGCCGGGAGGGCGGGGGCTGTGCCTTAAGTCTGCCGGTAAAGGAGGGCCGGGAGTGAACCCCGGACCGGAGGAAGGGGCGCACCAAACCAGTCACAGCTGGACCTGTACCACCACTGCCTTCCACTGCTGCTGCCGCCGCCGGTGCTGGGACGGGCCTGGCCCTGCCGGCGGGTGGGTTTGTTTTTGTTTGTAAATAAAAGTACTTAATTAGTTTGGCCTCTTGCAAACGGGGTCGGGGTTGTCCATTAGGGGGCAGCATAGGACTCAGCTGCCGGGAATGAGAAAGCTCGGACAGGAGAGCTGAAGGCTGAGGGATCAGCTTCTGGATTCTGCAGGAGGGGCCTGTGGGCCTGGATTCCTGGGTGCAGAGAGATCTACCTCCCCACAGACTTAATCCAGGTAGAGCGCCAAAGGACTCTGGGTTCTTAGCTACTTCCCTTTCTCAACCCAAACCCAGCACCCACCAGGAGAAGGAAACCCACACCCCAGAGATAAGTGGAACAAAGCTAACAAGACACAAGAAACAAAAATTCTGGAGGCCCCAGCTCTGCCCAGCTGTGACAGTCACTCAGTCCCTCAGCCAAGACTCTGTGGCCTCACCCTCTTGTAGGCCCCGGGTTTGGAGCAGGGGTGGTTTCAATCCACAGCCTACACCCAAGGGACTCAGGAAGGATGGAGGATGGATGCAGACACAGGCTGCCACAGTCCCCATCAAGGGCTCCACCTGTAGTAGTCAGGGAGGGCTTTACAGAGGAGGTGATCCAAGATTGGCCTTAAAGGATGAACACACGTTTGTTGGTTGATTGGTTTTTAATACATTTTTATTGATTTCAGAGAGGAAGGGAGAGGGATAGATAGAAATATCAATGATGAGAATCATTGATCAGCTGCCTCCTATACGCCCCTACTGGGCATCAAACCCATAAATAACCCAGGCATGTGCTCTTGACCAGAATCGAACCTGGGACCCTTCAGTCCACAGGCCAGTGCTCTATCCACTGAGCCAAACCAGCTAGGGCAGTACAAGTTTGCTAAGCAGATGAAACGTGCAAGGTTGTCAGAGCCAGTGGACAGTGGTCAAGGCCTCCGCCTGACAGAAGGTCTGGTGCAAACTGGGGAGTGGCCTGAGGGACGTGCCATGGTCAACAGAACAAATACCCGGAGGGCAGGGAGAGGGCTTTGAGCAGGGCAGGGCCAGATCAGCTGTGGCTCTGAAAAGGGCCAGAGTGGAGCCCTGGAGGCAAAGGCGATGGATCCAGGGAAGACAAGACCTGAGCAGGGGCAGGGGTATGGAGGTGGGAGTGGGAGTAGGGGTGGCGCAGATACCAGAGCCACCTTAACTTAGGCTGGAGGAATAGGATTAGGCGTAGAACAGAGTTGATGGGAGAGTAAGGGACCACAATGAAACTCGGGTCTGGCCAGAGCAGTGGGTGGACAGTTAGGCTGTCTCTACTGGGAGGAGGCTCAAGTGTGTGTGTGTATGGGGGTTGGAGGGTGTGGAGGGCTATTTTGTACACAGAAAGATCACCAAGGTCTTAATGAGCCAAGCCAGTGTGGCCCAGTGATTGAGCATCGACCCATGAACCAGGAGGTCATGATTTAATTCCCAGTCAGGGCACGTGCCCAGGTTTTGGGCTCCATGCCCAGTAGGGGTGAGGGGCATGCAGGAGGCAGCCAATCAATGATTCTCTCTCATCATTGATGTTTCTTTCTCTTCCTCTCCCTTCCTCTCTGAAATCAATAAAAATAAATAAATAAATATTTTTTTAAGAGAAGATAAGGAATAAAAGCGGTGTCTTTTTTTTTAAGTCTTAATGAGACTGTCCAGAGGGGCATCCAGAGGCAGCAGGAGAGTAGGCAGGCTGCTCACTTCTGACTGAAGCCGAGGGACTGGAACCTTCTAGGAAGAAGGGGCAGGTGGGATGAGCAGAGAGCTGGGACGGACAGAGCCCTGAGGACCACGCCCTCAGTGAAGGGCAGGCAGTGGAGGGAGAACCCTGGGAGGCTCTAAGTAGCTGGAGAGGGGAGAAGCTGACCAGGAAGGAGAGGGTATAGAGCAACGGGAATGTTAGGTGTGGGGAGTGGTCTGTGTCGGATGAGAGCCCAGGCCTCAGCAGTGAGGGGTGGGTCCTTGGTGAGCGTGGACGGAGCTGCTGCAGGGCCGTGGGAGGTGGGCAGCAGATGTGGAGGGCGGAGGAAGGAGAAGGTAAGATACTGAGCTGGTGGGTACAAGTCACTAGCTATAAAAGGGATGAAAGCTAATTCGAGGGAGAGTGATGCATGGTGTGTGTGTGTGTGTGTGTGTGTGTGTGTGTGTGTGTGTGTATGTGTGTGTGTTTAGAGGTGATGGAATATGTTTTAATGCTGCCAGCAGGGAAGGGAGAGAGGGAAGATGCAGAAACAAGAAAGCAGTCTCCTGAAGAGATGGGGAGAGGAGGGCCCTCACATCACAGAGATCCTCACTCATCCAAGTGATTTCTGATTCAGGTCCTGCGATGGGGGGGGAGGGGAGGAGCCATAGCCCAGAACTCTCCCTGCAGGTCCAGACCCACCGGCCTGAGCCACAGATCCTCTTGTCCAGCTCCTAGGACCCCTTGTCCATCTCTGCCCCGTCATCGCCCCCAACCTGCTCTTTTTTCCTGTCCCTATCTCAGGGGTGGCTTCATCGTCCCCCAGGCCAGAGGACTGTTCTTGTCCTGGACAACCCTCCACCCCATAGCCAATCAGGCCTCATATCCTATTCTTCCTGCCTCCTGCCTTTTCCTCCGGCCTCTGGCCTAACCCAGGCTCCATCCTCTCCCACCTCAGTCCCTCCACAATCCACCTTCTGGGCCACTGGCTTCCGGTCTTATTCCTCCAGGTCTGGCTCTAGCTCTGACTCTGTCCTCCCATGACCTAAACCCTTCCATGGCATCCTAAACCTGCCCCTGCCCCCCAAAGTCCAACTCCTCAGCATGGCCTCTGTCCACCTCTTCATCCTCTTCAGTCCGACTGGCCTTCTGCCTGGGCACCTACAGACAGTAATGCTATATATATATATATATATATATATATATATATATATATATAATTATTATTATTAATTTCAGAGAGGAAGGGAGAGGGAGAGAGACACATCAATGATGAGAGAGAATCATTGATCAACTGCCTCCCGCACACCCTCTACTGGGGTTTGAGCCTGCAACCCGGGCATGTAGCCTGACCCAGAATCCAACCATGACCTCCTGGTTCATAGGTCCACACTGAACCAATGAGCCGCCGGCTGGGCCAGGCGGTAATACTCTTGCATGCCTCCCTGTCTTCGCGCATGCTGAAATGCACCCCTCCGCCCCCCCCGGGCTGTCCTGCACCTTTGCCTGCACTCCTGCTCCTCCGAGATCCAGCTGCAGTGGCCCCTCTGGAACCCTTTCCTGGCTCCAAAAGACCCCTTCACCTCTGCACGTTTCTGCACATCAATGTGTGGGTCTGTTCTGCCTCCTGACCCAGGCCTCACGCATCTTGGTCACATGAAGACTGGCGCACTGCTTAAGTAATGGGTGGGTGGAGGTGTGAATGGGTGGGTGTGGGGGTTACATGAGGATGTCAGGGAGAGAATCAGTGAAGGTCGGAAGGACTGAACGGACCGCCAGGCAGGGCAGATAGGTGCAGACACGAAGAATCAGATTTAGGGTGGGAGAAATGGCATGGACGGAGGACTATCTGAGACTGTGCATCCCGAGTCAGTTTCTCTAACAAAGCAAAATGGGCGGTGGCCCACCTAAACTCCTCCAAGCCTCACCAAGGCCACTGTTTCCCAGCGGAGCTCTGTCCAGAATCCCAACCCTGGACGTGTGGGCAGGGCTTACCCAGATGCATGGAGCCTGCTCCCTCCACCGGCTCCAGTTTCCGTGGAGCCCACGGGGGACTTCCCGCCTACCCCCGTCCCCGTGCCCCTCCCATCGGCAGACTGGCAGGACGCTCGGGGCCCCGCCTACCAAGGAACGCGCTGGGGGTGGCCCAGGCTCGTAGGAGACGGGGTGTCTATGAATGGATAATAGTGAATGATGTCATGAGGAGCTTATCACAGCTGGACTCCATGTCAGACCCGCCTCCGGCAAAACAGAACCCGGGAGGTAGCTGAGAGCGTGTTTGACTGGAGAAGAGAGAAGCCAGTGGGGTTTCGGGCTGCAGGAACCTACCCTGTCTGCTAAGGAAGGATGGAGACTCCAGAGCCCTGGCTCTTTGGTCCTGAGGAGGCTGGGGTTCCCAGGGAGGAGGAGATGGAGGAGGAGTAACCAGGGGCCTAGACTTCTGGGTCTGAGGGGGGAGAAGGCTGAGAGCCTGAACTCCTGGATTTTGAGGGAGGAGGGAACTGGGAACCTGAAAGGTCGGGGTCTAGGGATGGGGACTCCATGGTCCCAAGAGTCACTGGCCTGCCCTCGGATGACAGAGTTGAGGTACAGTATTTAATGTGGCTCCTTATGGGACTGGAGCCAGGCCTTGTCTCCAGGCAAGCGAGGTGGGGCTTGGCTAGAGATGATGAGGAGGCTTAGTAGAAGCTCTGACCTCAATGTGCCCTTTCCTCGTCCCTAAAAGGGAAGTCAGGGGCAGGGTGCTGTCTTGGAAAGGAACCCACAGAGTGGGAGGAGACTTGAAACTCACAAGGAGACAACAAGAAAAGCATAGATAGCAATGGAGAGATTAAGATATTGACATTAATGATAGAGTTCTTGTATGGAGTTTACTGGGACCCAGGTAAAGCTAAGCATTTTAGACAATTATCTCCTATCTTCCTCATAACAGATCTAAGAGATTGGATTATACTTATTATTATAATCCCCATTTTACAAGCGAGGAAATTGACACCCAGGGAGAGAGAATCAAGATGTATAGAGACAGGAGAGACACAAAACACAGATGGTGGTAAACAAACAGATACATACAGACCCACAGAGAGAAGAAGAGATAAACGAGGGGGAAGGAGAGGGGCTGAGAGCCCGGACACTGCCGGGAGCCTTGGGGGGGACAAGACTCCCGGGTTCTGGGGGAGGAAAGACCAAGATGGGGACCCCCGGGTATATCCCACCCTGACTCCCACATGCCATGCTGTCCAGCCCTTCCTGCTCTGGGCACCTGGCCTGGTTGGGGTCAAAAATAGTGATTACAGGGAGCAGGTGTGTCATTATCCTATTAGGAGGTGATAAGAAAATGATTCACGGGGCTGCCCCGGGCCTGGGAGGAGTCTCCCCCCCATAGCCTCTTTGACCTGGACAGATCGGACCTCAGAGAGGACTGGGGAGGGGCAGGGCCCTCTCTGTCCCTCTCCTTCGCTGAGTCTCCATCACCCAGAACTATTGCCACGTCCCTCGTGGAGACAGATGAGGCACCCTAGAGTGGCAACAACTCTGCTGGTGGATCTTCACTCTCTGGGTCTCTCTCTTTCCCCCAGACCTTGAACCAAAGCCCAGGAGAGGTCCTGGCTCGCTGAGGGGCTCAGCCAATGCTGATGGAGCGGGGGGGACAACATCCACATCGTTCTCTGCATCTCTTCCCTGGCCCATTCTGCCGTCTCCTGGCCCCATCCTGCTTCACTTCCCAGCCGCTCCCTGGTCTCCCTCACCTCCCACCGTCCCTTCCACCTGATGTTCCTCCCAAAGCCATTGGACCCACCATCCCCATTAGGGAGAAACTGGGGCTCACCTTGGGAGGTGCCAGCCTCGCAGGGCCCAGATAAGACGCATTACCCGCACCTCAGAGTCAGAGATGCAGGAGCACACAAAGCACGCGCCCTTACCACACGTGCTTGAGGTAATCTTGCATTTACACCCACACAATCAGAGAATCACACACGCAGCACATGCAATCACCTACAAACACAAACATAGGCACCCAATCACAGAACCACTGCAGACAGCACAGCCAGAAATATCCTCTCCCACATGCAACACAGACACCCCCTTCTCCCCAGAATCTAGTTACATGCAGTTAGTTACATGCTAGCAACTGATAGACGTCCAGCCAGTTCCTATGAGGACCGTAAACTAAGACTTGGTTTCATTGACTATTGTACCCCAGCAGCTCGAACAGATCATCATCATCATCATCATCATCATCATCACCAGTACCATGAACAAAGTATTTCCTATGTGCCAGGCACAAGTCTAGGCACTTTACATGAATTAACTTACTTAATCCTCTCAAAAACTCTATTTGTGACGACCCATTTTGCAGATGGAAAATTGGAGGCCCAGGACAGGTTAGTTCTTTGCTCCATGTTTCACAGCCAGTAAGAGGCCATCAGGATTTAAACTCGGGTTTTTAGTCCATTGCACAAGGCTACTACCACTCAAATATTGCCAGCCTTAACCCAGTCAGAGTTACAGAACCTTGACAGCTGAGACCACACCCAAACTCAGGCGCACAGTGGGGAGTAGAATCAGAGATGCCAATAGAGACACACAAACAGGGAAAAACCCTTCACACCCCAGAACACGGACACACACGAAGTGACGCATACAGAGACAATCCCCACACTGACACACACACACACACCAAACCTAGACACGGGCCCACCCAGCGCTCCCTGTTCCGGGCTGGCCCTCGAGGAAACAGCAGGCTTAGGATGGGAAGGGGGGCCACCTCACTTGTCCGCTCAGCCTGACTGGTTCCACCAGGCCATGGATGGCACCACCCGCCTGATGAAACCCAGTTGGGCAACTGGACCCGGACCTGGCCTGGCCGTCTAGATTCTGGGGAGAAGGGCTGGGTGTCCCATTCATGCATGCTAAGGGCGGAGAGGAGGGGTCTGAGACCTGGACTCTCAGGGCCTGAGGAGGGAGAACTGGGGGCCTGAATCCTGGGTGTTGGGAAAGTGGGGGGGCCAGGTCTTTGAAGGTAGGGTTCCGTGTTTAGCAAACAAAACTACAGGATTCACCTGAAGAGAAACCAGAGTATACACCGGATGATCGGTTAAATTTGAAGTTCCGATCAACAACGAATATTTTGTTAGTAGAAGTATATAGCAAATACTGTGTGGGACACGCTTATACTAAAAAACAGCGTTTGCTGTTTCCCTGAAATGCAAATTTAACTGGCACCCCGTATTTTATCAGGCCACCCTGATAAAATTTGAGGGGGAGGAGGTCAGATGCTAGAGACGCAGCTGCCCGGTCCACTCCTCAGCCCCCAGGCCTCTCCTCTTCCGGCCCCTCCCCACCCCCTCCTTTCCCCTAAGCAGCCACCTCACAACTTCCCCGGCCTCTATTTCCTCACCACAGGAGTTGCTGTACCTAATTGCTGCCCCCAGGCGGTGTAAGAGTGGGGAGAGGGAACTGGAGGACAGCCCTGGGTGTCATCCTGGGGCCCCAGGTCCTCAGAGATGACTGACCTTGAGTCACCTGCACCCCATGGTCTGCCGGCTGGGGGAGGGGAGGGGCTTGTGCCTCCACAGAGCAGGCCTGAGGGAGGGGGGGGGGCGGAGATGCTGAGATAGGAGGCCAAGAACACAGATGGACAAGAGACACGGAGCTAGGAGGAGAGAGACTCAGAGGTGGGGAGCCAGCGAACCAGAGAAATCTGGAAACGTTGGCAGAGATGAGAAAACAGAGATTCAGAGCTGGAGACAAAGATGCAGGGATGGGGGACAGGGACCTAGGACAGAAGTAGAGAGATGCTCCACAGACATTCAGATGCCCGGACCGAGTGATGGGCACACACAGGCAAGATACCGAGTCCGGGGCAAGGACAGCGAGCCACCGTGTGGTGCCGCGGACCAAGGCGTGGGACCTGCTGAGAGGAAGCAGGGGTCTGGGGGAAAGCTGGGATGCCCCACGAACAGGATACTCCACCTGCCACCACCCCATGCCCAGCGGGGTGACGACACCACCTTCTCTGCAGGTGACACCCCAATTTTCCAGTGCTCCTACATTTTTGGGGTGACACCCGTCCTGGGAACCCCACCCGGCTCTACTGCTGCTTCCCTCGCTGAGTCACCTCCAACCCCGCCGGGCTTGTTGGAGGGGAGACACCGGTGACTCAGGCGCCCAGGCCCCCAGCTCTTTCACCCTCAGGACCCTGCCCCCCTCAGGGATGCAGCCGGCCGAAGCCAAGAATCTGGACCCCGGCCCCGTCCTCCCTCAGACCCGGGGGCCAGGCCCCAGTCCTCTGCTCTGTGAGGACCAGGAGGCCTGGGCCGCGGCCACCTCCTCGCCTCTCGTTCCCAGCCTCCTCCCTCCCCAGTTTGGAGGTGGCGTGAGGTGTGTTTATTTACTTTGGTTCCAACATGAATCGCAGCCAAAACACACTGCCCCCCCCTATGTGCCCCAGGCCCTGAATGGGAGACAATGCCCCCTCTCCCAGGGAAAGGGGACCTCACTGAGGATGATGGGAGAGGCCTCACGGGAAACCCTCGCTGCACACCTCCCACACCGCATGCCTTTCTTCTCCCCCTCCCTTCCCTCCCAGTCCACTGGTTCCCGTTGCCTCCACCCGCCTGCCCTCCACCTTCCCATCTCTTCTCTGAATGGGTCTCCCCTCCTTCCCTTTCTCCCCAGATCTGTGTGCCTCTCTGTCTAGGCAGAGCTTTCTCCATCCCTCTGTCTTCTCACCTCCCTCCATATATCTAAAACTCCTCTCTCTCTCACCTTGTCCTCCCTTCTGTCTCTCTGTCTCTCCCTCTCTTTTGGGCTCTGTCCTTTGACCCAGCTGGGCCCCTTGTGCCTACCTCCGCCTTCCCGTCCAGCACTGGGCCCACTCCCCTTTCTATCCTCAGCCCTGGCCCCTCCCCACAATTCCCTGCTCTTCTGAAGTGCTGGAGGCGGGAGGGGGGAGGGGGAGAGGGAGAGGGAGGAGGGCAGTTCCGGTGTGTGTGTGTGGGGGGAGGTTCAGCCTGACCGGCTGGGCTCCCTGGGCACCTCTGTCAGAGCCCCGCCCGGCCCGGCGGCCCGCCCCCATATAAGCAGCTCCGGCCCCGAGACCGAGGACTCAGAGCCCACACCTGTCTCACCTTCTCCACCATCGCCATCGCATCGCCGCCCTCCTGCTGGTAGGCACCCCCCCCCCAGCCTGCTCTGAGGTCCGGCCTCTGCTCTGCACTCCGCTCACATCTCTCTGCCTGCTTACAAATCTCTCTCTCTCTCTCTCTCTCTCTCTCTCTCTCTCTCTCTCTCTCTCTCTCTCTCTCTCCATCCCTGTCTCTGTCGGTGCTGCCTGGGCCCCTCCTCAGCCTGAGAACCGCTGGGTTGAGTTGGGAAGTCCTCAGGCCTCGCACCCCTCGGTGGACCGCCTCGGCATCGGAGGTGGACGTTTCTCTTCGCCTTTCTCAGCCTCAGCGCTCCACCTGTGAAAGGGCTTGCGGAGACGTGAGTGCCGGTGGCACCTCTGTGGGCACCGGGCCCGTACCTCTGACTCAGCCTGTCTCTGTCTCTTGGCCTCTCTCTCCAGCTCTGCCTCTGGGAGGAGGGTCCTCCGGGGTCTGTCGGGCAGCTCTACAGAGATGGGCGAGTTTCTCGCCCCCACCCCATACACCCCATACACCCCCATTCCCAGTCTCTCCTAGCCGGCAGGCTGACGTGGCCTATTTCTCCCCAGCACCTTCCCCTGAGACCCAGTGCCCCTGCCCTCCCCCCGCCTCAGTACCCAGTGTCCCCAGGACAGACTCCGCCGCTGTCGCCGCTGCCACTCCGCCGTCCCCAACGCCACCGCCTCCTCCGGGCCAGCAAGATGCAGTTTGAGATGCACGACAACGTGAAAGGCAAAGGTGGGACCACTGGATGGACCAGCAGCCCCTCCGGTCCCTGGAACCTGGCTGCTTCCCTCCCCCGGGCACCCCGGCCTCGAAGACAGACGGCGCCTGCCTGCTTGTACCCCAAAGGCCCCTGAAGTGCAGGAGCCGCACCGCCCAGACGTGGAGAAGGCGGCAGCGCGTCCCAGCCGCACTCCCCCCCCCAGCCGGGCAGGAGCCCCCGCCCCGGCCCCGGCCCCACCAGACGTGCGGGCGCGGCCTGGCGGTGCCCAGGCCCCGATGCCAGAGGGAGGGGAGCTCATGGTGTCCCCTCAGTGGGCGGCCTGCCGGCCGCGCCCAGACTGCCCGGCAGAGGGAGGGCGGCGGGGCGGGGGCCCGGAGGCGCCGTGTGGCTGCCGCTGACCCGTCCCCCCCCCTCCTCAGCCATGTCCTACCCGGTGACCAGCCAGCCCCAGTGCGCCAGCACCTGCTACCAGACCCAGATCAGCGACTGGCACACCGGCCTCACGGACTGCTGCAACGACATGCCCCTCTGTGAGTGCCGCCCCCGGCGCACCCCCACGCCTCCTCCCGCCGCCACCCGCCCCCTCGGACCCTGGTTCCCACTCCCTGACCCTCACGCCTTCCTCAGCCCCCCAAAACCAAAACCTCCCGGGATGCCGACCTCACACCTCCAGCCTCCCCTCCACCACCACCACCTTCAGACCCTATTTCTCAGCCATAATCCTCCACCCCGACTGCCCGGGACACTCAGCTCCCTCGGGGACCTTCATCGGGGCCCCAGGGACCCGCAGCCTCGCCGGCAGGGGGGGGGGACACAGGGGGACCCCGAGGCCTCGCTGACCGCCCTCCCGCCGCAGGCCTGTGCGGCACCTTCGCGCCCCTGTGCCTCGCCTGCCGCATCTCGGACGACTTCGGCGAGTGCTGCTGCGCACCCTACCTGCCCGGAGGCCTGCACTCCCTGCGCACCGGCATGCGGGAGCGCTACCGCATCCAGGTGCGCGCGGCGCCGGGCCGGGCGGGCCGGGCTGGTCTCCCGGACCCAGGGCTGCGCTGCTCACCGCTCTCTCCCACCCTCCAGGGCTCTATCGGGCACGACTGGGCGGCCCTCACCTTCTGTTTGCCCTGCAGCCTCTGCCAGATGGCGAGGGAACTGAAGATCCGAGAGTGAAGAAGCCCCCCCTCCCTCCTTCCCCCCTGGTCTGCTGGCCTCCGCTGCCCCCTCCTGGGAGGGCCTGCCCCTCCGCCCCGTCCCGACACCAGAAACACACCCACAATAAAAACCTGAAAACCAACTCCGCCCACATCTTTGTCCCAGGGAAGGAATCCGGGTGGAGAAGGAGGTTTGGTGAGAAAGGTGGGGACGCGGGAGGATGCCTAGGTGTGCAAGTTCAGGAGTCACGTCTTTGACGCACACGCCTCCCTCCCCCACCCGCTGTGGCTGACACCAGCAGGTCTCTTCCCTCTCCAGGCCAGGGCATCCCCAGAGACAAACCAGAACCTCTCACCCCTCAGCTGCCTGGCTGAAGCTCTGCCCAGGTTGTGAAAATACGCAAACCCAGAAGGCCTTCTTGGGAGAGTCCAGGCCCTCAGGTTCAAAGAGAAGTTTCAGGAGAGCCCTGCTCACTCACTCCCCACAGATGCTTAACCCACCACAGCTGCCTGGTCCGGGATTTTGTCTCAAACACAGAGCGGCAGGTCTAGGGCTTTCTGGAGCAGGAAGGAGTCCGACTCGATCCCCTCTATCACAAAAGCAACTACAGACGAGAAAACATTCTGGTCTCGAAATTGGACAGGCCTGGGAGCCAAGCGTGGCTCTTGCCACGTCCTATGTCGTCGTCGTCGGTGAACCGGTGAACCGATAACCTTCCTGAGCCCGCCGCCTCCTCGGAGGGCAATCCCTGAGGGGCCACGTGGCTACCGGGGGGCAGGAGATGGAACAGATGGAAAGACCGAGAGTGAAAATAGAAGATGGTTGCTAGTGGTATTATTTTATGTAGAGCACAAGGTAACATTCTAAGGTTCTATGTCATTGGCTGTAATTATTCTCTATCTGTGGGCCCACCCAGAGTGACACCTTCACCTGGAACACCCAATGGGCATCTCAGATTTAACACGTCTCACCCTTAACTTGGTTTCCCTCCCAAACCTGCTCCTCCACAGTTAGGGAACCAGCAAGCCCCAACCTTCCAAGTGCTCGGTCCTTTTATTTCTCGCCCAGCAAATTCTACCTCTTCTTTAAAAATAGATCCAGCCAAAACCGGTTTGGCTCAGCAGCTAGAGCGTCGGTCTGCGGACTGAAGGGTCCCAGGTTTGATTCCAGTCAAGGGCACATACATTGGTGGGCACATCCCCAGTGGGGGAGGGGGTGTAGGAGGCACCTGATAGATGTTTCTCTCTCATGATGTTTCTAGCTCTATCCCTCTCCCTTCCTCTCTGTAAAAAAAAAAAAAATCAATTAAAATATATATATTTTTTAAATAGATCCAAAGCCGAAACCGGTTTGGCTCAGTGGATGGAGCATCGGTCTTCGGACTGAAAGGTCCCGGGTTCAATTCTGGTCAAGGGCATGTACCTTGGTTGTGGGCACATCCCCAGTGGGGGGCGTGCAGGAGGCAGCTGATTGATGATTCTCTCTCATCGATGTTTCTAACTCTATCCCTCGCCCTTCCTCTCTGTAAAAAATCAATAAAATATATCAAAAAAGTAAAAATAGATCCAGAGTCTCACTTCTCCTCACTCCAATGCCCCACCTTGTTCCAGCCACCCTCCTCTGCAGCCTGAATTAATGCGGGGCTCCCTGCCCTGCCCCCCCCCCCTTAGTCTCTCCCCACAGAGGAGCCCTGTGGGCGTCTGAGTCAGATCACATCCCTCCTGAGCTCCAAACCCTCTCATGCCCCCTCCCACACGGGTGAAAGCCAGTCCTCACGGGGCCGAGGGCCTGCTCCCTCTGCCTGTTCCCTCCGGAGCCCTGTCTTCCCCTTACTCTCGCCACTGCACCCCCGCAGCCTCTTTGTCGTTTCTCTAAAATGCCAGGCACCCTTCCACCTGGGGCCTTCGCACTGGCCGTTCCTTCAACTTGGACTTCTTTTCCCTCAGGCGTCCCTTCCCTCCTTCGCTTCTGCTCACGGGTCATCTTCTGAGAGCCTTCTCTCCCCACCCACAGTACGTGGCGATGTGAGCCCCCCACCCCCTCTTCACCGCCTTATTTCCCCGGCCACCTTCCAACCCCATCCTTCACTTAATGGCCGGGCTCCCCGCTGGGTTGTCAGCTCCAGGAGGGCAGGGCCCTTCATTTGTGTCCCCAGCACCTTGGACAGTGCGTGCGGGTACGTGGGAGACGCGATTTATCAAAGGGAAGAGATTTTAGAGGGGATGGGGAGGGCAGGGGACACTCAGGCTGATGTCAGAATCTGGCTGGCCTGGTAATCAGCCCTGAGGTCTTAGGCCAGGGACTCAGCTTCTGGCTTCTGCACACACAAGATGAGGGAACGAGCCTTGGTCTCCCAGCAGGAGTCCTGCCAAGCACCAGGCACAGTGCCCGGAGTGCCCCCTCTTCCTGGGCGTTACCAATCCTCAGGGCAGCGGTGGCCACACACAGGCTGGAGTCAGGCCTCTGCCCTCCCACACCCGGTCTTCTCACACCGGAAGCCTCAGGCATTCAGGAGCGCGGCTACCACCCAGGGAGCTGCCACAGCGGGGAGGGCATTTGCACAGACATCTGCAGGGCAGTGACGAGGGCTGGAGAAACGATGGTTCTGCATCCAGAGAAAGTTCCAAGCACCGGGCAAATGCTGCCCTTCGGAAGGCAGTCCCAGGTGACAGCTAGGAAGAGGCCTTGCCGAAGGGTTCGAGCAGACCCAAATCTTAAACCTTAGCTCCACCTGGTCACGCAGTGACCTCTCCACTGGCCCTGAGCCTGAGGTGGCGGCAGCAGGTGGCAGGCCCAGCTCCTGGTGAGGGTTGTGGGTTCGATCCCTGTTCTGGACACACACCGGAGGCAATCAATCAATGTTTCTCTCTCTCCCTTTCTCTCTCTGGAACTTATAATAAAATACAGAAGAGCCTGGTGGTCAGCCACCGGGATTTGAGAGTCGGGTCTGGGTTCCGATGACAGCTATCACTCAACAGTTCATCAAAATGTTTTCTCATCTGCAGGGAGGGGATACATGGCACCCACCTCATACAGCTGTTGGAAAGAGCAAATGAAACCGCAGCAGCTAACAAGCCAGGCACTGTCTAGCATTGGGACTCGGGAAATACGAGTTCACCGTCACATCTTGGAGGTGAGGTACTAGATCAGCTCATAAAGGCGGAGAAATCCCTGACAATCACATAAACTGCCGAGAGAGTCTGAAAGTACCGATGTTCACGGGCCACACTGCGAACCCGTGAGGCTCCAGGGTCCGACATCAGCCCGTCCTTGGCTAAATGGAGACGCAGCAGCCCAGAAAGGTACACAGCGAGGCCGCCGAGATGGAGGCCACCGAGGGGCCAGAGGGCCCGGCTCCCACCTCCCCCAGCCCCAGCGCTCTTGCTTGCCACGGGGCTGGCAGATAAAGTTCCCAGGATGCTTTAGGTTTGGGCTGTTTACTTGGATTAGAGAAAGCTCGTCATGCGTCTCCACACCTGAACTCTCCTACCTCAGGGGCCCGAATTACACCCGGTCCTGGGACAGAGGCGTTAGAACAGAGGTCTCCCTGCGGCAGAGACCTGGCGGAGAGTCCAAGGCCTCACTGCCCTCCTGTCCCCTCGGCTTGTCCCTTCTGGGACCCAGAGCTTCTATGGTGGCACCACCCCGACTCCTGCCCAGAAGGGCCACAGAGGGGCCGGGCCATGGGGCTTAGGGGAGGCAGCAGGGCTCCGGGTCAGAGAGCCCAGGCCCTGTCTCTGCGTGCACAGAGCGTGGACACCGGTCTTCCCACACTCTTTATTTGTTGATCGGATCATTCCCCATTCTCTCAGCCGGCCCCTGGCAGAGGGGAAGATGCAGCCCAACTCTCCAAGGTCCAAAAAGCAGCCGGCGGGTGAAGTCTCGGGAAAGGAGTCTCAACTTCAAGGTGGCTAGGATTGGAGGTGGGTGATTCAGGGCTAGAGGCGCTCAGAAGTCCAAGGGGATGGCTGAGGGGGAACAGCCCCTGGGAGAACCCAAAAGTCTTCAAGGCAGCGCTGTCTGGCGTGTTGAGGTCTCCACCAGTCTTACCTCTAACCTTGGTGTCCACCCCAACGCCCTCGCCCCATGCCTGGGGCATCTGTCTCCTGGCGCTCCCTCTGGCCTGTGGCCCTAGTCCTGGGGTCAGGCAGCACAGCCACAGCTCTGTCCCTCCAGCCGAGGGCGGCGGCGGCGGCTTCCTGTCCCTGGGCTGCCTCGCTGTCCCGCCTGACTCTTGTCAGCCGTGTCCCCCGCCAGCCCAGCCACCCCTGCATTCAATTCCTTCTGCTGAGACACCGAGTGGCTTCTGTTCCCGTTTGGACCTGACTTGAGATGTCTAAAGGGCATCTTAGGCCCCAAACTAGGCTCCTGCTCTGTCCCCACAAGCCCCAGTCTGCCAATGTTAATAAACAGCCCAGCCCTGCCTGGTGCTGCTCAGTGGTTAGAGCGCTGGCCTGTGCACCAAAGTGTCTTGGGTTCAATTCCCAGTCAAGGGCACATATCTGGGTTGCATGTTTCCTCCCCGCCCCTGGTTGAGGGGTGCAGGAGGCAACCAGTCATTGTGTTTCTCTCTCTCCCCCTCCCTTCCACTGTCTCTGAAAAGCAATGGAAAAAACACCCTCAGGTGAGGATTAACAAAAATAATAATAAATGACCCCACCATCCATGGGCCACGAAGTTAGGGTCCTTCTGGCTTCCTCCCTCCTTCTCGCTGACACTCACACTACCCACACACCCTTCTACCCACACCCTGCTCTGTCCCTGACTCCCCACGCCACACAGCCGCCACCCTGATCTGGCCCATCCTCCTCTCGCGTGCCCCTGCTCTGTCTCGCTCAGCCCTTCTAACCCATTCTCCCTGCCACAGATGAGTGACCTCTTAAATAGGTACGTCGGATCCTGTCATCCCCCTCATAAAACCGCCCAACAGCTTCCCATTGCCCTGAGAACAAAACCCCAAACCCTGTCGGGGGCCCGAGGCCCTGGGTGACCCCGCCCCAGGGGCCTCCCCGGCCCTCTCTCCTCTCACGCTCCGTTGGGGTCACACTGGCCAGCTTTATGCTCTTTCCATCGGAACAGCTGGTTTGCACATCAGGAACCTGTTTCCTCTGCCTGGGGCACACCCCCCTGCCTTTCCTTCCGTTTCTGTCGAGCTTCTCGGATGCCCAGTGGACTTTCCACATCAGTCCCACGAGACTGGGGACTTCTCTGTCTCTGTTCCTCTTTGCCAGGTCCAGTGCCTGGCACACAGTAGGAACTCAATAAATAATTGTTGAATGCACAGCAGAGGAGGCCTCGCGAGGGGACCCCAGGGGAAGGAAACCAGAGTCCTCTGAGGACAGTGTCCGGGGGGGCCCCCGTGTGGAGGGGCCCCAAGCCCCTGGCAGAGGGGCAGATGCAGGGCACTTGGCAGCTGAGGCTGAGGGACCCGGCCTCAGTCAGAGGGACATGCTGGTGAGATTGTCCTGGCTCAGCAGTCCCTTCCGACCTACACCAGCCCCGTGGCCACTGCCCCCGGCACCCCCACCGCCCCCACAGTATTCATGCAGCCTGTGCCGCAGCGTGACCAGGGCGGAGCCCAGGCAGGCCCCGTTGGGCGCGTGGGGCCCGCCAGGCAGCTGGAGCAGCAGCGTGGCCACGCCTGCCATGCCATCTTCCGTGGGCTCCAGGGTGATGGGCCCGGCTCGCAGGCCGGCAGTGCCGGTGGGGACGGCCGGCGGGCAGCAGCCCCCTCCCACGGGCCCCCAGGGCCCGCCAGCCCCCGTCAGCAGCAGGGGTGCCAGGAAGGGCTCGGAGCGGCGGAAGGCGGGTGGTGGGAGGCCGGCCGGCTTCCAGGCAGGGAGTGGGGCGGCGGGGTCGGGCGGGAAGCACACGGTGACCTTGGCAAAGGGGCGGCTGGCCATCTTGGTCATCTCCTGCAGGTGCCGGCGCTGCTCCTGCCGCTGGTCCAGCGCCTGCTTGGCCTTCCAGAGGAGCACGCAGAGGGAGAGGAAGAGGAAGAAGCAGGAGAAGAAGACGGAGAAGAAGACAAACAGGTCGATGTGGGCCTGGTCCTGCCGGAAGAAGAGCAGGCCCTGCGAGTCGGCCGAACCGTTGGCGCCAGGCCCGCCCGGGTCTCCCACGCCCAGCAGGAGCAGGTAGAAGCGGCTGGACTTGAGGGCGTGGTGCTCGTGGGGGTAGGTGATGACCAGTCTGTCCCGCACACCATGAACCACCAGCACCGCCGACGGCTCCGTCACCGTCACGTAGGTGATCAGGCCCCGCGGCCACACCTCCCGCACCCGCGGCTCCATCGGGGCGCCCGACCCACCCCCGGCGCCCGGTCCCCCCAGGTCCCCAGCCCCACGGGGCCCGCCTTCCGCAGGGGGCGGGGGCGGCGGCGGGGGCGGGGGCGGCTGGATGTGCACCGTGTGGACACCCGTGTCGGGGGCCACGCGGACCACGAAGGTGTCGTAGGAGGTGGAGACGTAGAGGTCCACGGCCCCGAAGGTCACATCCAGCGTCAGGCGGATGTCCACGTTGGTGAACTTGGGCTGCACACCGAAGAGGACCGTGCGGCCCGGGCCCAGGGCCCGGCGCTTGGGCTCGTGGAAGCAGTTGGTCTGGGACGTGGGGTCCAGGCAGCACTCCTGCTCCACGGAGATGAGGCGGTAGCACTGCTGGCCGCCCAGCGGGCTCCCGTGGAATGACTCCCGGCACTTGGCGCACTGCGGGTGGGTGGAGGCAGCCATCAGGGCTGAGCTCAGTGCCAGCGCTCCTCCAAGCAACCTGGCATTCTGTACCCACTGGCAGGGAGCAAGCCCCCAGTCCCCCCAGTGGCCCAGCTACTTTCTGTGATTCCCCCGGAACCCCCCAGCACAGAGTGGGTTCCAGTCTGTGATCCCCCGGAACCCCCCAGCACAGAGTGGGTTCCAGTCTGTGATCCCCCGGAACACCCCTAGCATAGAGTGGGTTCCACTCTGTGATCCTTCTGAACCCCCCTGGCACAGAGTGGGTTCCAGTCTGTGGTCCCCCTGGGCCCCCGGCACAGAGTGGGGCACAGAGTGGGTTCCAGTCTGTGGTCCCCCGGAACCCCCCAGCACAGAGCGGGTTCCAGTCTGTGATCCCCGGAACCCCCCTAGCATAGAGTGGGTTCCACTCTGTGATCCTTCTGAACCCCCCCGGCACAGAGTGGGTTCCAGTCCATGGTCCCCCTGGGCCCCCGGCACAGAGTGGGTTCCAGTCCATGGTCCCCCTGGGCCCCCGGCACAGAGTGGGTTCCAGTCTGTGGTCCCCCTGAATCCCCCTGGCAGAGTGGGTTCCAGTCTGTGGTCCCCCTGGGCCCCCGGCACAGAGTGGGTTCCAGTCTGTGGTCCCCCTGGGCCCCCAGCACAGAGTGGACGCTGCCAGGACCCTAAACCCCAGCATCGCTGTCCCTGGTGTCACCGGTGACCCTGACAGCATCGTGATGCCGAGGCCTCCGGAGCTCTGGGGCACAGGATGAGGAAGTCTGTTGAATCCTGGCCCCACCCCTCACTGGCTGTGCGGCCTTGAACTAGTGATAGCAGCTCACTAAACGTGCGGGCCCTCCTCTGTACACAGGCAGCAAACATGGCTGGCTCCCAGGGCTCTGGAAGCAGTGCGGGTGGGCCCGCCGCTGTCGCTGGACTGTCCCTGGACTGTGTCTACAGGTCCTACCCCAGGGCCTCGCACTGGCTGACCTCTACCTGCATCACTCTCCACCTGCCTTGCCTTTTCCCCATGTCTGTGTGTCTGGCATCCTGACTTCCATCAGGTCTTTACTCGTGTCATCGTCTCACTGAGGCCTTCCTCGGCCTCAACATCTGCCATTTTCGCTTCCCAACACTTCCAGCTCCCCTCGCTGTGAAATTTCCCTCCGTGCTGCTCGTCACTGCCACACCGTGTATCTGTCTGACTTGTTCTATGTGTGTTGCTGGAGTCGCTGTGAGAATGTAAATTCCTTGAGAACAGATCATTGTGCCCGTTTCTGTTCCCTGCTGTGCCCCCGGGCCTTGCACAGTGCCTGCCATACATAGGGGCTCAGTAAACGTGTGAATGAGTGGGTGGGTCACAGCTATTGTGTCCAGCGGAAACCACTCAGGCTCTAGGACAGCCAGAGCAAACTACGGCCTGAGGGCCAGATCCGGCCCCTTCGGCTGTTCTATCCGGGCCCGCGGAGCCGAAAGAGCGGAGGGTTCTCTTGCTCTCCCCTCCGCTCCTTCACCAGCAGCCCAAGATGAGAGTGCCAGCATGGTCAGGTTGCTTTTGTTCCGGCCCTCCGGTCCAGTTTAAGAACCCACTGTGGCCCTCGAGTCAAAGTTTGCCCACCCCTGCCCTAGGATCAGACCAGGATCAGTCCAGGCTCCACACCCAACTGGCTGGCTGGCCTGACGCAGGACGTGACCCGTCTCTGAGCCTCGTTTCCCTTTACATCTCCACCCGCCAAGGCCCCGCGCAGCCCTCCCCTTCTGTGCGGTCCCCACTGTCTGCACAGCACAGCACCCCTCGGGGCGGGCACTCCCCACACCCGTCCTCCCTACTGCTGTCCTCCCTACTGCTGTCGTTGCTAGAAGCTAAAGAACCGCTGCTTCACAGCTGCCCCAGAGCTGCTGGGGGAGGAGGGCTGAATGAATCCCTGCGGCTTCTTTTTGTGTGTTTTTAGGGCCAACGGGGCTTTGATTATGTATCAAGAAATCAAACATTCTGGTCCAGGATGGAAATGTCAAGCATCAGTGAGGCCTGGGAAGCTCAGTTAGCATTTTTTTAAATCCTCACCTGAAGACATTTTCCATTGATTTTTAGGGCAAGTGAAAGAGAGAGGGAAAGACAGAGAGAAATATAGATGTGAGGGAAATACATTAACTGGTTGCCTCTTGCGAGTGCCCTGACCAGGGCCCGAGCCAGGGAGGAGCCTGCAACCGAGGTGCATGCCCTTGACAGGAACTGAACCCGGGACCCTTTGGTCCACAGGCTGACATTCTATCCACTGAACCGAACCAGCCAGGGCCCAGTTGGCATTTTGGGTGGAGTTGCATCTTTGTAGATATGATGTTTCTGTAGATGGGTGAGGGTGACTGAGGCAAACAGGGATTTTTTTTTCCTCCCCTCTAAACTAGGGAGAGGGGGGGGGGGGGGGGGAGGCGGGAGTAGGGGAAGCTGTACTCCAAGGAGGGAACATGGAATATCCATTCTGTGGGAGGCGAGCTTGCAACATGGCAGCCAACCTGATGGCTAACGCAGGGAGCCCCCTGGCCAAAGAAAGGAGATGCACTCAAGGAATGTGAATATGGGTGTCAGTGACGATATGAAGATCTCCTATCAGCTCGAGGTCATTGTGTAGGAGCTGCCACTTGGAGGAAAACCTGCCTGAGAATGAAGCCAACACAGAGGAAAGCAGAGTCAATATGCAGGGAGAGCGATGCTCCTGATGGCATTGTGTGAGCACCTGGATCCAACCATTCCTGGAGGCAGACTCCAGACCTCAGTTTTGAGAGCCAATACTATTTCTTTTTTTTGCTTAAGCTACTACAAGATGGGTTTTCTGGCATTTGCAACATTTAAGTCATGACTATCTACAGTGGAGTCTGTCTCCTCACCAGCCCGAGTGATCTCCACACACACACACACACACACACACACACACGCACGCACGCACACGCCGCTCCATAGGCTCATTTCTGGATTGTCCAGCATCACTGCCCAGGGCCTAAACTGACTGGGGCTCAGAAACAGTCTATCAAGCTGGCTGTGACCCCATGACCACAGAGTTCAAAACCACAATGTGGGTCCTGCCTGGGGCAGGCTGCCTCCTCCCAGCTCTGACCCTTGTGGCCGCACCTGGTACTTGTAGCAGTCTCGGCGGTCACTGGGGGAGCTGCCCTGGCAGGTGCCCGTCTCCGTGTTGTTCTGACACGGGCAGCCTGTCCCGTCCTGCTCGTTGCAGGTGTCCGCGTGGCCATTACACTGGCACCTGGGGGAGGAAGACTGGGGTTAGAGCACTCTCAGGACCTGCAGGGGCCCGGGTGGACGCTGCCTATGTGAGCTCTAACCGAGGCCAGAAGAGAAAACGGGCTCACGGAGGCCCAGCCCTTCACCCAAGAGCACAGAGCGGGTAGGTGCGGAGTGAGGACCAGAACCCAGCTTGCACGGACCGCTCAGAAGGAAGGGGTGGGCCGGGGAAGGTGTCCCGAGGCCTTTCCCTCAGCAGCCCTCTCTCTGCCCACGAGCACTGCCTCTGAGATGGGGGGTCTCCCATCTGAGCCCAGCTCCTTCCCCTCACACCGGCCTGGGGCTCCTCTCCTGAGGGCTGGGGAGGGGCCTGCCCCCCAGAGCTCTGCCCAATGGATGGGGCCAAGGACCGGCCCCTCCACTCACTTGGTGCACTTGCCATCCAGGAGGAAGTAGCCGTGGAGGCAGCTCTCACACTTGTCCCCGTAGCTGTTATTCTGGCAGCTCACACACACAGCCTCGTCCTCGCTGGGACCCTCTGACACCCAGTTTTCAATCTGGCCGAGGAAGGACAGCACAATCACAACGAGGCCTGGGCCAGCCCCCCTCAGACCCAGGAGTCCGCCGCCCCGGCCCTTCACCTCCTCGGGGTCCAGGGGGTACTTCTCCGGCTCCCTCCTCGCCATCTCCAGCTCCTTCCTGGAGACACAGACGTGGCTGTTGCCACGACAGAAGGTGTGGCAGGGCCGGCAGGTCCCGCCCCCCACGGCAGAGCCCACGAACAGCGGGAGGCACTGCTCACAGTGGCTGCCCTGGAAACCAGGGACAATGTGTCAGAAGGATCCGAGGTCCTAGGTTCTGATTTTCCCACTAAAGGGCACAGGCTGGGCACTTGGCGTGGGCAATCTCGGCCTGTCTGGGTTTCACCCTGGCGCCTTCACGCACACACCTCTCGTGGCAGGGGGCCCGGTCCTTACAACCCAAGGTGCTGAGCTCAGAAAGCCCCTTCCCTGTGCTATTCCAAACCCTCCTCCACGCAACCCCCTCCCTGCCCAGCACCTGCTCTGCCCACTATTCCCAGGCAGCCCCTCTGTGACTCCCACCCGAGCGGTGTCCCCAAAGCCTTCCCACAGCTCTCTGGGACAGGGTCCTGCCATCCCCCAACCCCGTCTGAGGCTCGAGATGCCTAACATGGGCTGAGGCCGGGGCCGGGGCCGGGGCCGGGGCGGCCCACCTTGGTGTGGTTGCGGCAGAGCAGGCAGTGGTCGCGGGCCCCCACGCCAGCGCACTCGCTGTGGCGGTTGCAGCGACACTCCGTGGAGCAGTTGCGTCCGACAAAGCCGAAGTGGCAGCGGCAGTGGTCAGGCTCCACGCAGGAGCCATTCACGCAGCCCTGGGCGCACACTGGGCGGCACAGCCCCGTGACACTGAGGGACAGGGAGGGGTCAGGGCAGGGCAGTGGCCGAGCCCGCCCTCACCACCCTCACCCCTGCTGTGCCATCTCTCCCCTCTGCAGGAGCCTGTCCACAGCCCCTCTTCCCGGGGTCCCCCATCAAATTCATAACCTTGCCCTCCACGACCTCGCCCGCCTGGACCAACCCTACCACCACCACGCCTCGGACTGCTTCCTTTCACCCTGCCGTGGTCCACGCTCCGTCCCTTACTGCTCCTCACACTCCCAGCCTCCAGTCTGCCCGGCCCTCTCCCCGGGACCCCGGGACCCCAGCCCAGGCCCCAGGCCGGCTGCAGCCTCACTTGTCCATGAGGTAGCCCGTCTTGCAGCTGCACTCATAACCGTGGGGCTGGTCGTGGCAGTTCTGTGTCTCGTTGCAGTCATGGTGCCCGTTTGCACACTCGTCCTCGGGGGGGCAGGACAGGAAGGCCCAGGAGGCCCCAGCACGCCCGCACGTCAGCCCTGGCACAAGACACGGGCTTCACTGGGGCCTCTGCGTCTCCCACCCAGCCACCCAGGCCCTTGCTCCCGCTTCCCCTGCGCCCCACCTCTGGGACAGCCCCCAGCACCCTCCACGCTCCGTGCCAGCCCCTCTCGCCCCACCCCGAGCCCCTCTCACCGTCACGGGGGCCGCTGAGTCCACCCTCCAGGCAGCGGCCACCGCCGTCCTGGCCCCCCCAGGCACACCAGCCGCAGTGGGGGCGCCGCAGGCACAGGGCGCACTGGGTGGCCTGAGCACAGCCCAGGGAGCAGCTCTCGGGCCCGCGGAGCAGCCGCCCACAGCCTCCGGCCATACATCGCAGGGGCAGGTATGAGGGGCTCAGACACTGCGGAGGAGAAAGGCAGATCCACTGGGTCAATAAACACCTCCTGGGAGTCGTCCCAGCTACACCCTCTGCTCAGAGCTCACCCCCCCGGCCACACCGGGTGGACCGAAGTGGACGCCACCTGCCCATCATGACCTCCCTCTCAAGCAGCCGTTCCCGAGTCAGGCTGGGGACGTCCTGGAAACTGGGAGATTACATAACCCGGGCTGCAGGGCCGTTTGAATGAGCAAATGAAGGGGAGAGGAAGAAGCCGGGGGGAAAGTGAAGATGAGCACCACACCCCGAACACCGAGGGAGCGGCGGCTTCCAGCTCCGGCTCCCGTCCCCGTCCCCGTCCCCGTCCCCGTCCCCGTCCCCGGGGCACCCGGCTGCGCTCCGCACCAGGCTTCCAGGTCGGTGCAGTGAGTCCGCTCTACCCCCTGGCCTCAGGGCACAGCTGCTTCTCGCAGCCACCCCACTGGAGATAGAAACTGCGGGACAGCAACTCCAGCCTAGCCTGGGAAGCTGAGTCCTCTGTCAGCGGCTCCCATGCCATCACTTACCGCCCTGAGACCCGGACAAGGTGCGTATGAGGGTCAGGCCCCTGGGGACGGACCTCCGAGTGTGAGACATTGCATTTACTGCTCGGGCCTTAAGTAGCGTATAAGAGGAAAGAGATTCGTCTGGGCTGTTGGCTGGCAGCACTTAGGGAAAACCAAAGCCAGCATGCAATCCCGAAATAGAAAACCCGACTGCTGTGGCCGGGGCTTTGAGCCATTGAGGGTTATGGCCAGCGCTGAGCTGAGCCTCTCTCAACTGCCAAATTCTCTACCAGGCTAGGCCTCTGGATCCAAATTTAGTGCGTCCTGGGCAGACAGCAGAGCCATCTGCAAGTTGGCGGAGAGAAGCCTGAGGCCCCGTCTGCACAGCGCCTTCTGCCACGACCTCCCTGATGGCCAAACGCGATGCTGCCCAACACCATGGCTACTGCCTGTAACACCATGGCTGCACTGCCTGTAACACACTGACTGCACTGCCTGTAACACCATGGCTGCACTGCCTGTAACACCATGGCCGCACTGCCTGTAACACCATAGCTGCACTGCCTGTAACACCATGGCCGCACTGCCTGTAACACCATGGCCGCACTGCCTGTAACACCATGGCTGCACTGCCTGTAACACCATGACTGCACTGCCTGTAACACCATGGCTGCACTGCCTGTAACACCATGACTGCACTGCCTGTAACACCATGGCTGCACTGCCTGTAACACCATGGCTGCACTGCCTGTAACACCATGACTGCACTGCCTGTAACACCATGACTGCACTGCCTATAACACCATAGCTGCACTGCCTGTAACACCATGGCTGCACTGCCTGTAACACCATGGCTGCACTGCCTGTAACACCATGGCTGCACTGCCTGTAACACCATAGCTGCACTGCCTGTAACACCATGACTGCACTGCCTGTAACACACTGACTGCACTGCCTGTAACACCATGACTGCACTGCCTGTAACACCATGACTGCACTGCCTGTAACACCATAGCTGCATTGCCCATAACACACTGACTGCACAGCCTGTTACACACTGACTGCATTGCCTGTAACACCATGGCTGCATTGCCTGTAACACCATGACTGCACTGCCTGTGCTCTTGGCAGAGACATATGAACGTAAATTCCTAGAGCAAGATCCAAGCTCATCTATTGACGTGCCCACAGCCTAGCAAAGTGCCGGGGCACAAGGAAGGTGCTCAATAAAGAATTGGTAGCCCTAGCGGGTCAGCTCGTGGACAGAGCGTTAGCCCGCAGACTGAAGGACCCTAGGCTCAATTCCAGTCCAGGGCATGAACCTCGGTTACAGGCTCCCGGCCCATGCGGGAGGCAGCCAATCAATGTGTCTCTCTCACATCGGTGCTTCTCTCTGTCTCTCCCTCTCCCTTCCACTCTCTCTAAAAATCAATGAAAAAAATGTCCTCAGGTGAGAATTAAAAAAAAAAAGAAAGAAATTGGTGAAAGGAGTTAAAGGGGTGGGGGGAGGGAGAGATCTTTAATACTGTCAACAATAAAATATATACATATATTTATTATTGTTGTTGTTGTTGTTATTATTTTATTATTGTTATTATTTATTATTATTATTATTATTATTATTATTGGTGAAGGAAGAAAGGGACTGAGGAAAGAAGTCAGCCAGCCAGGGAAGAGTTATCTTGCCTGTGCCAGGCTCTGAGGCCAAAGTTACAAAGAACAATGCTGGATGGCTGAAATACAGCTGCCCCTGAGCCAGATCGTAACAGCCCTGGCCTGCATGCCTCTTATGCTTGGTCTGTGCTGTGGTGGTTTTTAAAAACCTGAGCCAACTCTAACCAGAAGATCTGGCGGAAGTCCTCTCACATTGGCAGGCAGAATCAACATTGTGCTCTCCGTCACTGCGCCTGCCTCAGCCGGAGCTGCCCTGGAGCAGGCACACGGGGAGGGGGGGGGGGGAGCAGCACGTGCTCTCTTTCTGGTCCCTGGAGCACTTTGTCATAGAAGCAGACCCTCACAAAGACAGATGATGGGATCTCAGTAGTGCCTGGGAGGAGTTCCATCACCAGAGAGACCCAGGCTGGGGGAGGAGACACTGCAGGGTCACGCTGAGAGCCCCCCCAGGGACATCCACTCCCCACCCATGCAGGCATCCTCGGGCGTGCCCCAGAAAGTGGAGATTGGGAACCTTCCCGTGGGTGGAACCTGGGGCGTTGCTGAGTTTTTACTTAATGGCAGGCTCTGCTCCGTGTTCCACCGGTGCATCCTCCCATTCATTTGCACAACCTGCCTGTGGGATGGTGTGGTGCAAGCCCAAAATAATGTGGGTTTTGTCCAATTCCTGGCACAAAGCTACAATTCGCCAGGAGCCCCTTTCTCCCATAGTTTATGAGGTGACTTAGGGAGGGTCCCCGGAAAGATCAAGTGATTAGAGAGAGGGGTATAATTTTTGGCCCCACCCACTGACCCGGTGATTGAGCTCTATAAAAACTCTTGAGAAAAACAAGGCTCAGAGTTGGCATCCACATCCACTGGGAGGCTAGTGAGCCCAGACAGGGCGTGGAACTCCATACACCCTCCTCATCTGGCCCTACTGACCTCCTCACATGGCTCTTCCTACATCACACCCTTTACAATACACCGGCATCGGTAAGGAAAGGCTTCTCTGAGTTCTGTGAGCTGTTCTAGCAAATCAGCAAACCTGCAGAACTGGTGAATTGGTCACTTGGTAAGAGCCTGGCACAGGCAAGAAACACCTCAGATGAGGCCCAGCCAGTTTGGCTCAGTGGTTGAGCGTCTACCTATGAACCCAGAGGTCACGGTTTGATTCTTGGTGAGCACACATGCTGGGTTTCGGGCTCAATCCCCCGTGGGGGGCATGCAGGAGGCAGCCGATCAACGGTTCTCTCTCATCATTGATGTTTCTCTCTCTCCCTATTCCTTCCTCTCTAAAATCAATTTTAAAATTTTTTTAAAGAAACACCTTAGATGGGGTCTATTGATATCAGTCCTATTTTACCAAGGACTCGTGTAGACTCATGGGTTGAGATGGTGAGTCACACCTCGATTGGGTCTTACAAGTAAAGATATGAATGGGCGTGGACATTGGTGGGAACTGGAGACTCAGAACTCTGGCCCAGTGACACTGCTTCCAGATCAGACAGCAGGAGGTGAATCTTGTCTCCACTGGGGAAGGGTGGGAGGATAAATGCTTCAATGTCTGTCACTGGGACAGCTAGAGCATGCTGGGCAGAGGCACCTTAAGAATGGGCTTTATGCCCTGGCCGGGTGGCTCAGTTGGTTGGAGCAAAATCCATACACCAAAAGGGAGTTCAACCCCAGGTCAGAGCACACACCCAGGTTGCAGGCTTAATCCCATCGGGGCATGTGCAAGAGGCAACCAATCGATGTTTTTTTCTCTCTCTCTCCCTCCCTCCCTTTATAAAATCAATAAAATAAAAAATAAAAAAAAAGAATGGGCTTTATGAGAGAGCATGTTCTGGGCAGTCAAGGGGCAGACTGTCCCTGGCATATACAGTGCCTCCCCAGACCTTCCAGAATCCTCTCTCCAGCCCACAGCCACAGATGAGGGGCAGGTCTGAACTCTAAGTCAGAACCATGTGCTCCTGGCCCTCCCTGGCTGTCCCCTTGGACCAAGGCTGGACGCCTAACTCCTAAGCTGAGCTGAAGTCCCTTTGAGAATGTCAGCGGACCAATGAACAGAGATGGCCGTGGTCTCTAGAATTAGGACGTCACCTAGACTGAGCGTCAGGGCTGCCGTTTGAGACCATGTGTGTTATCACCGAGCCCAGAAACCGGAGGATGGAGACACGCAGGGAACAGCTGAGAAGCGAGACCTCGTGGCCCAAGAACCACAGAGCAGCAGTATTTCCGGTCTACATTCCATCAAGTACCCCCAGTTCCTTATAATAAAACTAGCTCAAGTGGGTTTCTGTTCCTCAAAAGCAAAAGTTTCAAACGCAGAGAGAGAAAGATGGAGGAGGAAGTGGGAAGTTTGGTAGGAACAGGGATGGTTAAGAGCCATGGAAGGATGGCGGGGAGAGCGGAGTACGTGAGAGAGAACTGAGGGAGTGTGGCAAGAAGACACAGGGAGACTCATGAGGCGAGGAGGGAAGAAAGAGGCGCTGGGAGAGAGAAGAGAATGGGGTTAAGGGAAAGTGTGAAGGTGAGACCAGAGCGAGGAGATGGAGAGGCAGTGGGACGGAGGAGGCAGCGGAGTCAGTGCAGGGCAGAGGAAAGAGCCGGACCCCGGGCAGGGCAGTACCTGCTGGAGACTGCTGCTCCAGACGCAGTGCTGCCAGCCGCCGTCCGCGCCCTTGGAGTCCAGGCAGGAGGTGCAGTTGGGCAGGAGGTGGCAGGGAGTGGGGCAGGGCAGTGGGGGCGATGACTCCACCGGCATTGGGGACACATTCAGCAGAGAGTGGCTGAAGCAGGTCCAGTCGTAGGTGGGCTGCACGGAGAGGATGCGGCGGGTCTCCCCTAGTGTTGTGGGCGTAGTGATTAGAACTGGGATGCTGGGAGCGCCTCCTCCCTCAGACCAGGAGTCCCGATCCCCAGCCCCTCCTCCCTCAGACCCAGGAGTCCAGGCCCCCAGCCCTCCTCCCTCACACCCAGGAGTCCAGGCCCCCAGCCCTCCTCCCTCAGACCCAGGAGTCCAGGCCCCCAGCCCTCCTCCCTCAGACCCAGGAGTCCAGGCCCCCAGCCCTCCTCCCTCAGACCCAGGAGTCCAGGCCCCCAGCCCTCCTCCCTCAGACCCAGGAGTCCAGGCCCCCAGCCCCTCCTCCCTCACACCCAGGAGTCCAGGCCCCCAGCCCTCCTCCCTCACACCCAGGAGTCCAGACCCCAGCCCTCCTTCCTCGGACCAGGGGTCCAGGCCCCAGCCCCTCCTTTCAGGGGCCCAGCCTCGGTGCTCACCTGTCCTCTTGAACTGCCGGGTCCACATGCACTTGCCCTCCCTGGTGCACTGCTCGCAGTCGGCAGCCCCACACGCAGCCTCCGAGCAGTTCCCTGCCCAGAAGACCTCTCGCTGGTTGATCCGACAGTCGTTCTCCGAGGTGCAGGACCCGTTGCGCCCGATGCAGGCCCCCTCGGGACAATTGGTACACCACTTACAGCGGGGGACAGATGCCTGGTGGGGGAAGACAGACTCTATGAGGTCCCCGGGGTCCCCAGCTCCTCCACCCCATCACAGCCGACGAGGATGCTGTTCCCGAGCCCCTCCACCTTCCCTCACGCCACCCACCTCTCCGTCTCCAGGCTGCAGGGTCCGGGGATGGCGGGCAAGGCACTCACTGCAGGTGCGGAGCCGGCGGCATTCCTCCGGGGAATGAGGCATGGGGGAGCAAGGGGGTGCCCCACAGCCCAGCCTGGGGAGACACAAGGCCTTGGCTCACCACACCAGCCAGGCTCCGTCCCTCCTCCACCCCCACCCCCAGGCCCTCTTGTAAGCCAAACTGCACTCAGCACAAGCCTCAGTCCCGCTCCTTCCCCATCCCACCTGCTGATGGGCCCGTGTCCACCGGTCACCCAGGCCAGTGACACTAAACAACACGCACATCCTCCTGCCCCTCCAGCCCCACGGCTCAGCCTCTCGGGTTTCTCTGGCTGTCCCCTCCTGCCCGCCTCTGCAGCCCTCTGCTCACTCGGCCTCTTCCCCTCACCCCGGCCGCCTGTCTAGTTTCTACCTGCAGCCTCCCTGTCACTGCCTCCCTCACAACAGCCCCGAGCTCTCTTTCTGCCCCGGGCTGCCTGCCACCTCCTGCCCAAACCTTTGTGGCTCCCTGTCAGCCACAGTGGAGGCCATAATCCTTTACCCCAAATCTTTGAAAGCCCAGTGCTTCAGAGCTTCCCAGATTTCAGGAAAGCAGTGGATATACGCATTCTGACGTAACACCCCATGAAGCGAACCCTCTAATATTTCTAGAGTAAAGGTGAGGGCACATTTAACGGGACAAGTGGAGCCGAATGAGCTTGTGCTAAACCTATTGCAGCGACCTCAGCTTCCTGGCGCATTCAGCTTCCCAAACTACGGATGAGGGGTCTGCGGACTGGCTGGAGCCAGTGCCTCAGCCAAGCACGGGGGACCCCACCCATCTTTCCAGTCCCATGTTCTCCACACTCAGGTGGTCGTTCAAACATGCCGATCACAGCCCCACCTCTGAGGCTGTGGTGCCAAGTCTCCTGGTCACTTAGGGCCCGGTTCAGACCGGCTCCTTCGGGCGGCTCCTGGGCCCCATGCTTCAGGAAGCACTGTTGGTAACGCTCCTGCCCACAAGGAGGACTGCCCGCGGAGTCCCCAGCCCAGCCTGCCTGTGAGGAGCTGCCCAAATCCCCTGGATGTGAGCTGGCATCCGGCCTGGCCCAGCACAGAGCCCCTTCGGAGAGCACCGGCACCGCCCTCCCGAGCTGCCAGGCAGCACCATTACCTGTGGGCCTGGTCCCCAGACAAGCAGACCCCGTGGCACCAGCTGCAGGCCCCGGACTGGTTACAAGCTTCAGGCGAGGGCAGCAGGCGGCAGGGGTCGGGGGGCATGGTCAAGGCCAGCAGGCGGCCCAGGGCCACTCCCCCGAAGCCCCCTGAGATGTACAGGCGGCCCCCCACTGACGCTACAGCATGGGCCACAGACTCCTCCATCGGGGGCCCCACGGAGGCCTGGCCTGGGGAAAGAGAGAGAGCGGGCAGGAGACCCCGGGAAGAGGCCCTCACAAAGACAGCAGCCAGAGAGGGACACGGAGCAAGCCGTGAGAGGCTAAGGAGAGCAAAGACAGTCGGGGCAGGACAGGGAAAGACCGAAAAGGCCCGACAGGGCCAGGGAATCAGACACAGACAGCAAAACACAAGCGGGGGAGAGTGACAGAGACAGAGAGATACATCAGGAGTGGAGACAAGAGCTGCAGGACAGGCCTGACAGTCGTCTTCTTCCTGCCGTGCCAGTGCTGACGAAGCTCTGACCACCAGCGCCCTCCCGAGGCACCTGCTCAGAAGGCTACCTGGGGCCGATGGCCCATAGAGCCAGGTCCATTAGAGAACTTGGTTGGTTTCAAATCTGACTGTGTGAGCTACCTGTTTGTTTTCTGCTCTTACGTTTTAAATTCACAAATAATGAGCCAAAACTGGTTGGCCCAGTGGATAGAGCGTCAGCCTGCGGACTGAAAGGTCCCAGATTCAATTCCAATCAAGGGCATGTACCTTGGTTGTGGGCACATCCCCAGTGGGAGGTGTGCAGGAGGCAGCTGATTGATGTTTCTCTCTCATCGATGTTTCTAACTCTCTATTCCTCTCTGTAAAAAAATCAATAAAACATATTTTTAGCCGAAACAGGTTTAGCTCAGTGGATAGAGTGTCGGTCTGTGGACTGAAAGGTCCTAGGTTCGATTCCAGTCAAGGGCATGTACATTGGTTGCGGGCACATCCCAGTAGGGGGTGTGCAGGAGGCAGCTGGCTGATGTTTCTCTCTCATCAATGTTTCTAGCTCTCTGTCCCTCCCCATTCTTCTCTGTAAAAAATCAATAAAATATATTAAATAAGTAAATAAAATATATATTTAAAATAATAATAAATTTACCAATGAGTGAACCAGTAGAAATCCTAGGCCCGTACCACAGACCCCAATAAAAGCAGCAAAATAAACCTTTCTAAGAAAAAAGAAAGGAAGGAGGGCATCCCCTTGGGTGTTTAGGTACCATGGAGGCAACAGGAGCTTTGCCTGAGAGTCTGAAGGGACCCGTGTGACTCCTAGTGAGCAGGGACGGCGATGGACTTACGGGTGAGGTCAGGCAGCAGCCACGAGTTGCAGTTGACCTGGTAGAGCAGCACATCGCTGCTGAACTCATCAGGGTCCGAGCGTCCCCCCAGGACCACCATGGTGTCCCCTAGCAGCGCCGAGGCGTGGAAGAGTCGGGGGCGGGGCTGTAGGGGAGACGGGTGGCCTGTCAGAGCCCACAGCCCTCTGCTCACTCTCTCGGCCCACTGGCCACCCTGATGCTCCCTACACCCCAGCGCCCACCAGCCCACCCGATGTGCCTTTCTCAGATCTCACCTCCTTCCTCCAGGAAACCTCCCTCCTTCCTCAGCAGGCCCCAGAGCCTCCTCCTCCTCCTGCTCCCACATCCTGTGCTCTGAGCTGGCAGCCCAGCCCAAGCCCCTTCGGAGAGAACCGGCACCCTCCCCTGAGCTGGCAGTCAGCTCCGACCCGTGGGCCGGCTCCCTGGACCAGCAGATCCGGCGCCAAGTGCAGGCCCCAGCCTGGCTACAAGCTCCTCCCCGGAGCCAACGGACATCACATTGCCATGCAACCGCACCAGCTGGGCTGGGCATCTGTGAGGGATTTGGGAGTATGCTGGGTGGATGGAAACCGCAATAGTCTCTAACCAGCACATCTGAGGTTAAGTTCTCCTACACCCCTGTCTTTTGGCCTTGAAGGCAGGAAGTGCAAGGGGCTGCAGAGCCCCGGTTCCAGAGGGGGGGCCCGGGAGGGGGAGGGGCCTGCCAGGAGTGGGAGGAGCAGAACCCAGGCCTCGGAACTCCTGGTCTAGGATTCTTTCTTCCAAGCCAGGGGTGGGGCAGGGGAGGCTTGGGATGCCACAGCTCGGTTCAGGGGACTGTGAAGAACGGGGGGTACAAGTCCAGGGTGAACTAGTCCTGGATCGTTGGGATAGGGAGGCCCCCTCCCTCCCACCACGTCCATCAGTCTAGACCTCCTTTTCTGACCTTTGCCCCCTGAGAAGGGGCCAGCAGGCTCCAGGTTCGGTCAGGACAGTGCAGGGAGTAGAGCTCGGGGGATGGGGCCGCCAGCTCCACGTGGAAGCGGAAACCCCCAAACACGTAGAGAGAGTCGGTGGCCTCGTGGTACACGGCGGAATGACCATAGAGACCTGGGGGGCAGGGCGAGTAGAGAGGGAACAGAGGCTGGGGAAGGCCTGGGGATCAGGAAGGCCCCCCCCTTCCTGGGCTCCCCTTCTCATGACCACACCTTCCCAGGCCCTGAGGCCACAGACTCAGGAGCCCTTCCCAACCCCCTCTCCCTTGAGTTCAAAGGATAACAACCACCAGAGGCTCTGGGGAGGGAAGAGGGAGACCGGGGCGCCAGAGTGTCCTGGGGACAGGGACCGAAGAACAGAAGGAGAGGAAGAGAAAGGAGATCATCTGAGGGACAGTGGTCTGGGGAGAGGAGATGTGAGCTGCGTCACTGGACACTGGACAGGAAGGGGCAGCTGTTCACGGAGTCAAGGGGAGGGTGTTAGACAGACACTGAGATGGCACCTGAGAACCTGGCCAGGGGGCAGGGGACGGCGGGGAGGTAACAAGGTGTGAGGGCAGTGGCCGTGGACATGGGAGTGGATGAGAGCCTCTGTGCTCTCCTGTCCCCAGCCCACCTGTGGGGGGGGTCCCGCTCTGAGCTCCGGACACCCAGGTGCCAGTCGCCAGCTGGTACTCGAGCAGCTGCTGGTTGAAGCCATTTTCAGGAGAGTAACCGCCCACCAGGAGCAGAGACAGGCCTCTGCGCGCAGTGAGGGTGTGACCAGCGACAGCTGGAAGTTCCACCGTCTGAGGGGCCTGAGAGGTAGAGGCAGAGGTCAGGGGAGGCCAGAGGTCAGGGGTCATCTTGAGGGTAGAAGCGAGACTCAAAACTCCCCACACTCGGCTTGAACTCGCTGAGGAGACAGTGAGCTGCCCGGGGCCCAGCAGGAGGCAGCAGGCCTCCTCCCACGCCTGCCTCTCGGTGTCACTTCTTCCGGGACCAGCAGCCTGTGCTCCTTTGGGAAGCCCTTGCCCTCTGCTCTCGCTCTGGCTGCAAAGGGCTGGCTGTGCCTCTCCACAGGCTGGCCCCCAGGGCATCATAGCCCTTGACCAGATCAGCTGGGCAATACAATGTGGCCCAGACGGCAATGAAATTCAACCCTGGGACTTGCGCTGGGGCCAGGGGAGGAAGCTGGCAGGAGCTCCCTGTCGCCTTAGCCAGAGCCCGGTTTTAGGGCGTGCTCACCTTCTCCTGCCGCCACTGTAGGGTGGTGAGGTTGAGGACCCAGAAGTCTCGGGCGATGCCCCCAGCCGTGAGCCCCCCCATCAGGTACATGGCACCTCGGCCAGCGGGCACATAGGCAGCTGCATGGAAGGACCGGGGTGAGGGCCCCGGGCCCCCGTCCTCAGCTCCTGCCAGCATCTGTGTCCACCTCCACTCACTCACCGAGTACCTGGAAGCGACACACAAAGGCAGCCTCACTGTCCTGTCATCCCAGCATCCCCTGGGTGACCCCACACGTGGCAGATATCCCAGTGTCCCCTAAGGCCGTGGTCGGCAAACTGTGGCTTGCGAGCCACATTTGACTCTTTGGCCCCTTGAGTGTGGCTCTTCCATAAAATACCACGGCCTGGGCGAGTCTATTTTGAAGAAGTGGCATTAGAAGAAGTTTAAGTTTAAAAAATTTAGCTCTCGCCAAAACCAGTTTGGCTCAGTGGATAGAGAGAGAGAGTCAGCCTGCGGACTGAAGGGTCCCGGGTTTGATTCCGGTCAGGGGCATGTACCTTGGTTGCGGGCACATCCCCAGTAGAGGGTGTGCAGGAGGCAGCTGATCAGTGTTTCTTTCTCATCGATGTTTCTAACTATCTCTCTCCCTTCTTCTCTGTAAAAAATCAATAAAATATATTTTTAAAATTTTTGGCTCTCAAAAGAAATTTCAATCATTGTACTGTTGATATCTGGCTCTGTTGACTAATGAGTTTGCTGACCACTTCCCTAGGGTGACCCTCCTATGACAGTCACCTTACTATCCCCCAGGGTAACACCACCCAAATGAGTATCCACCCTGAGGTGAACTTGCTGGGACAAGAGTCACAGTATCCTTTGGAGTGTCCTATTCTGCACCCCCTGAGGGACTCTTCTGTGACAGATATCTCAGCATCTCGGAGGAGACTCTCTCTCTCTCTCTCACTTAGGTATCCACCTCCCCAGGGCAGCTCTCACCTGTACAGGTTTCCCAGCAGCCCCTGGGGGAGGCCCAGGCCCCCAAACATCCACAAGGTGGCATCAGGTCCCTCCACCATGGTGTGCCCCAGGCGGTGCAGGAAGCGGCTAGCAGTGTCCTGAGGGTGGGGATGGGGACGGGAGGGGTCAGGCTGAGGCCACGACAGTATCAGGCGGAATATCGGGTCTGGGGAGTGGTCCCAGGAGGGGAGGAGGGGGAATGATCCGGGCTGTGGAACCTCCCACAAACGGCTGCCACAACTCACAGCCGAGAGGCGGCTGTCCATGAGGGTCTCCCAGACCAGCTGGCCGCCGTCCAGCTTCGTGGCGCAGTCGGGGCCCCCGAAGCCCTCAGCACAGATGCACACGCCCAGACTCTGGGGGACAGAGGAAGGGAGCTCGGCGGGAGCCCTGAGCACCGCCCTGTGCCACCTAACTCACCCAGCCCACGTACCTGGTTACAGGTGCCCGCCCCGTTGTGGGCATTGCAGTTTTCAGGACACAGAGCCATGCGACAGTGCGGGCCAGCCCAGCCCTGGGGACAGCGGCAGAGGCCAGCGCCTGCGGCCCCATCCTGGGGCACACACTCCTGGGGGACGGGGCAGCTCCCAGGGCCCCCTGACCCGCAGCGGGCAGAGCCCACCGAAGCGTTGAAGCCCCAGGACGAGGAGCCGTTGGCCTCCCAGTGCAACACGAGCAGCCCTGTTGGGAGAGAGGCCAGAGGCATGCAGCAAGCCAAGGTCCCGCCCGGCGCCAGCCCCAGGTTTTGAGAAAAAACCATGTAACTGGGCAGGAAGCCAGCCACCCGATCATCTATAATCACTGCGCCCCTCTCCCTATCCAGCCCATCAAGTCCCATTGGTTTTAAAGCCTAAATTTCTCTCCTACTCACCCACTGCTTGCCACTTCCTCAGTTGTCTGGCCTGGCCACCAGCACCACCCCCAACTAGCCCTCCGGCTCACCTACACGCTGCCCTTCAGTCATCCCACGTGATCCTTAAAAACCATGAACCTGAACCTGTCACTCGCAAGCTCCAAACCTTCCACAACTCCCTACTGTTCTTTTGTAAAACCAGGTCTCCCTAAAAAGATGTGGGGGGCGGAGGAGGAGGAGGGGGGTGGGGAGACAGGAATTACTGATGCGTAAAAAATGAGTCCAAGTTATTTTGGGAGGGGGGGGGGGGAAAGCCCTGCAGGCCCTGTGATGTCATCGCCTTCCCCCGCCCTCTGGCTCCAGCACCAGGCCCTGCTCCTGCCTCTCAGGCCCAGCACCTGCTGATCCTCCCCTGAGGAGTCCCCGTGCCCATACCGCCCCCTTCAGGCCTCAGATGAGACTTCACCGCTGCCCAGAAACTCTCCAAAGACTCCCAGACAGGCCTGGCACTCTCTTCCACTTCCTTCCGTCCCTCCCCATTCTGAGCCAACTTTGATGTCCTCCCCTCACACACACACACACACACACACACACACACACACACACACAGTGAACCATGAAGGCAGCGCTGACCCTTGCTCACTGCTGCACCCTTCACCTCTAGCTCAGGCCTGGTGCTCCATAAACACTTGGTGAGTGAAACAAAACGAGGGGCCCCTCAGTCCTTCGCTCGCTGTGAGGGGTCTGGGTTGCCAGTACAACTCTGCCTCTCTCTCCCAGCCTTGGAGCCCCTGTGATTCACAGTATGAAAGGAAGCATTTCCAGACTTGGACCCTTCACTGCCAAAGTGCATTTCCGTCAGCCTGAGCTGGGCTTCCCTCAGCCCCGCTGATGCGGCCTGGGTGTGGGCTGTCCTGGGCACTGTAGGCTAGAGCAGCACCGCTCGCCTCTACCCATGAGATACCAGTAGCACCCCCACACCTGACCACCAGCCACACGCCCCGAGGACACATCAGCCCTGGTAGAGATCGAGGCCGGGATGCTCGGGGCCCTCACACCAGCCCGGCTGAGGCCCAGACACGTCCGCCTGGCCTTCTCTCAGAGGCAGCCCAGCAATGCCCGACTTGCCTCCCAGCTGAAGACACGGAGACCCACAGGTGGCAAGGGGCTGCCTCACCCAGCAGGTCCGTGGCAGAGCGGGGCTGGGTCTTAAGTCCACCTTGGTCAGCAAGATGCAAGGGAGCAAAGGACACACAGCCCAGGACAGACGCCCACCTCCCTGGGCCGCATACCGGAGAGGGCCTGCACGGTGAGGGGCCGGTCCCGCCGCTGGCCGCAGAAGGCGGCGATGAGGCTGCGGTCCGACTGCACAACTCCGGTGTCCAGGAAGCGTGGGAAGCCGTCAAAGGCCAGCACGTAGCTCAGCTGGAGGGGTGCAGAGGCGAGGGTTAGGGGAGGAGAGAGAGGAGAAAGAGGATGCTCGGGGTCTGGGAGGAGGAGAGGACAATCTGAGACAGGGAAGCGGGGTGTTTGGACATCCTGGGCAGACTGTCGGACTGCGGCCTGGAGACACCATTCCCCCTCCTGTGTTGACAGCAGACGTGGCTAACCAATAAGACACTCTCACCTGGTGCCTCCTTCTCAATACGCGGCTCCTGGCGGCGCTACCAGCTGGTGAGAGCTAGAGCTAGCACACCCGCGCATTTGCCACGCTGTACTGAGGGAGGCAGTTGGAGGATCTGGGGGTTGGAGACTTGGAGTCCAGGAAACAAGAGGTGATCTGGTAAATGGGAAGGTCTTTGGCCTGGGGGGCTGAAGGACTAGAGTTTGGGGTTTGAAGGATAAAAAAAATGGGGTGATGGGGGTCAGGCTCTGTCTAAGGAGTCCACCTGGGTGGGGAAGACAGGGGACTGAACCCTGATGCCCGCGGAGCTCACCGTGCAGGGGGTGCTGCTGTCGGGGGAGAAGGTGAGGGTGAGTGGGGGACAGAGGGTCCCAGGAGCACAGGGCTGTAGCACCTCAGTGGCCGAGACAACCCACACACAATAGGAAAGGCCTGGCCCGGCTCTCACTGCCCCGCCACCTGGAGGCAGCAGCCCCCCAACCCGGCGTGAGCCCAGCGCCACGGAGGACACGTTGGTGAGGAGGGCGCGGCCCCCACACTCCCGGAAGCAGGAGCCACCGGCCCTGGGGAGATGGAGAAGAGCCGTGTCAGACCGGTCCTGCCTCATCCCACATGCCCCTCGCCCTGCCCCCCTGCCTGGCCCCTGGCTCACCGGGGGTCCCCGTAGTAGCCAGGGATGCAGAGCTGGCAGTGAGCACCTTCGGTGTGGTCCTGGCAGAAGCAGAGCCCGCTGAGGTTGTCACAGTGGCCACGGCGTGGGTCCCCGTGCCCATTGCACTGGCAGGGCCGGCAGCCGCCTGAGCCCGTGGCGTTGCCAAAGCTGCCGGGCCGGCACCGTTCGCAGTGCTCCCCCCAGGTCCAGTCTGCAGAGACCCCACAGGCAGGGCAGAGTCAGGGACAGGGGTGGAAGGAGCCTGCCAACTCGCTCACCTGATCCCCGACCTCACCAAGCTGCTTCAAAGGAGGGTAACCAAGGCCCAGACTTGGGGGATTAGCAAGTCCTAGGAGTGGGGACTAAGGCCCCTCCAATGGATGAGTGCCACGGAAGCAGGGCAGGGGGACCCCGAGCTGGATGAGGGGACACCGAAGCCCACGCAGAGAAAGAAAGCTGGAACCCCGAGGAGGCGCCCCGGAGGCCAGTCCGGGGGTGTCTGGGAGGAGGGCAGCTCACCCTGGCACTCATCGCAGAAGCCGGGCCCCCGCTTTCGGCAATGGCTGTGGAAGTTGCAGCCACAGTCTCTGGAGCAGCGGGGGCCGGGGGGGCCCGGGGCAGGCGTGGGCGGGGGCAGGTCCGATGTCCAGCCCAGGTCACACACGCAGGTGAAGTCAGGGGGTCCACTGCACACACCGTGGCCGCAGTCCTCCAGGCACCTGAGGGGCCGTGGCAGGGATGGGGAAGGGCGGGGCAGGCCCAGAGTGCCCAAGGCATCCCCTGCCATCCCTCTCCACCCCATCATCTCCAGAGCAACACCATCACAAGCTACTGCCCATCCCACTGGTCCTAGACTACGTGGGTGGCCTTGTCTCCAAGGTAACCCCATCACACGTGGGAACTCCTGTCTCTATAGTAACCACACATCACTACTAGTGATCTGTTCTCTATGAAAATCCCTTTTCAACTTGGTTCTTCTCCATCTCCATGGCAACTCTAGTACATGGGTGACCTGCCTCCACATCAGTAGTGTTACACTGGGGACCCTGCCGCTCTCATGAGGACCTAGTCTGCAAGGTAAAAACCTGAGGCTCCCTGGGATGCTGGTCCACAGGAGGGATTCAGCACCAGGATCACTTCCTCCTCCCATCTCCACACGCCCCGCCCTGAGGCAGCATCTCCATGGAAACCCAGGCCCCACTCACGTGCGATTGCAGTATGTGATGCCATCACCCTGGTAACCGCGCTGGCAGTGACACTCGTAGCTGAGGGGCGTGTTCAGGCAGGTCGCCCGCAGGTGGCACCGCGCCAGGCCCAGGCGACACTCATCCACATCAGGACAGTGGGCATACGCCCAGCGGGCAGGGAGGGCCACGGACAGCCCCAGGCCCTCCCCCACCCACAGGGAGCAGTTACCCCCACCGAGGGGCCCTGAGAAGTCCCCCTGGAGGCACCTGGAGGGAGGGAGATTGAAGAAGGTGGTGGAGTGGGAGGAGATGATAAAGAAACAAGAGATGGAAATAGTTACCAGGAGAGAGAAAGCCAATCAGAGAGAGAGAGAGAGTATAAATATGGAGAGAGAGAAAGGAGAAATGGAAGCAACAGAGGGAAAGCAAGAGTAGTCAACAAAAACGATGGTGAAAGACAGAAGCAAGATAGAGACAGGGACACAGTGAAAGGAGAGACAGAAACAGAAGTCAAGAAGAAGGAAGGAAGGACAATGAGAGAAAACAGGGACAGAGTGGAGAGGGAGAAGAGAGAAAAACTAAGAGAAGTGGGGAGGGAGGAAAACAGAGATGGTGGTAAGGAAAAGGCAGAGGCAGAGAAACGGGGCAGCCGTTAGAACTAGGGCCATGGACAGTGCCCAGCCCATCCTGCCCAGCCACCTGCCCCCCCTCCCCCAGGCTCACCGCCCCAGTGTGGGGTTGTCCTCGTTGCCGCACCAGCCGCACTCGTGGCTCTGCAGACACTCGTGGCAGGTCTGGAAGCGGTCGCAGCTCCGGCACCGGGGCTCCGAGTGCACGCTGCGGGGCGGCAGTGGGGAGGGTGTCGGAGCCCACCCCGCCACCTCTCCCCTCCCCGACCTCCCCTCCGTGGGCCCAGCTGCCCACCCTGCCCGCACCTGTCGTCCCAGCCTCGGCAGCCCCCATACGGGTACCGGGCCAAGTAGGCAGCGAACAGAAAGCAGGTGTGGGTGGACTGGCACCAGGCGCACTGGCTTGAGTTGGCCAGGCAGTCGTCGCAGGTCAGGCGCCTGGGGGTGAGGAGTGAGAACCGGGTCACGCCATGGCCGGTGTGTACCCCGCCCCCCCCTGCTCCCTGGGCCCCGGGCTCACTGGCTGCAGAGCGGGGGACACGCCTCCGGGCTCTTCAGGGCACCCTGACCCCGGCCCCGCCGGCTGCATGCTGCGTCCCCTTTGCGGTTGGTGCTCTGATGCCACTCACAGTAGGGGTCCTGGGGGTTGGAGAAGAGCCAGCTTAGCCCTCTCCCTTGGGCTCCCAGTGCCCTGCTTCCCTCACCTACCCACCCCCTAAGACCACCCCCCAAGCCCCCACCCTCTCCCACTGCCTGCCTCTCCACTTTCCCCTCAGCCAGCAACGCCCATGGCTTCTGTCTGCCCAGCACCCTCTCGCGTTTTGGGCACAAGAATCCCTCTGTATGGTCGAGTGGGGGGTGCGGATGCAATCGTTGGGAACCAGAGGTAGGCAAAGGGCCGCCCCCACCCCTGACCCCACTGGCTGATCCTAGAGCTGGCACAAGACCCAACCAGCGGCAGCAAAATGCACTTCTGGGACCCCTGCTGACACGGGTGACAGTGGGTGGGGACAGAAAGGTACTCTTTCCACTCGGCTGAGCGAGGGATGCGAGACTGGAACCCTTGCCATCCCCGGGAATGACCCTCCAGGGAAACCACGGTCTGAACCACTGGAGGCCACAGGCCTGAAGGCCCACCCTCGGCCTCTGCCGCCCAAGCCGGTAATGCCCCTCTGGAGAAGAGGCGACCCGTGGGGTTTTCTGGCCCCTTGTCCTGCCTGCCAGGAGCCCCCTCTCCGGTCCCTCTCCGCTGCCCCCCACCTGGCTTTGTCTACAGATCAGAGACAATGGCCCCAGCTGTGTCCCCACACCGCCACCACGGGGACCCCTGGCCGCCCACGCCAGCCCTGGGGGCGCCTCTTCCCCAGCCCCCAGCTTCGGTGGCCTCCCACTGGAAACTGCCCCCTCAGCGGCCTGGCAGGAACCTGGGTGCAGGCGTGGCAGTCGCGGTGCTCCTCGCAGAGCGGGCAGAGGGCGGGCACCAGCACCAGCAAGGCCGCGCGGGCGCCGCCGTCCGTGCAGCGCGCCCCGCTCTGGCGCAGGCGGCAGGTGGAGCTGCCCAGGCACCAGCCGCAGCCCTGGTCGGCCAGGCAGCCCAGGCAGGAGGAGTAGGAGGCGCAGGCCGTGGAGCGGAAGGGTTCCAGGAAGAAGAAGGAGATCTCCTGGGGGAGGAGGCACGGGAAGTCAGGGGCCCATGCTCCAACTCGAGGGTCAGGAGTCAAGGCCTGAAGTAGGGATCCGAGTTTGGAGCTAAAGTGTCTAGAGCAGGGGTGGGCAAACTTTTTGACTTGAGGGCCACCATGGGTTCTTAAACCGGACCGGAGGGCCAGAACAAAAGCAACCTGACCATGCTGGCACTCTCATCTCGGGCTGCTGGTGAAGGAGCGGAGGGGAGAGCAAGAGAACCCTCTGCTCTTTTGGCTCCGCGGGCCGGATAGAACAGCCGAACGGGCCGGATCTGGCCCGCGGGCCATAGTTTGCCCACGGCTGGTCTAGAGACAATATTGAGAAGTCAGGCATGTACAAAGTCAGAATTTGGGCCATTGGCAGACAAAAGGGGATCAGTATTTGAAACATTCTAGAGATTAGAGGTCAAAGTATGGAGGGCAGAGTCAGGGGCAGTGGGGGCAGGGAAGAGGAACAGATGTGGTCAGAGGTCGGAATATCAGGTCAGGTCAGGGTCTGGGGGTCAGAGAGCGGAGTCCGGAGGGTGCAAGGTGAGTCCAGAGTTCAGAAGCCAGGGTTTGTGGCCTGGGGTTCAGAAATCCCGGAGGATCGGGCGCCCGGGTCTGCGCACTCACACTGCCACCTGGCACACCAGTCCGGTCCCACAGCAGCGTGAGCTCGCTGTGCCCGGGGCCCGCCGAGCCGTTGAGCTGGCCCCGGATCTCCACCGCGTACTTGTGGCCCCGGCCAGGCAGCGGGAAGAGACGGGCGGATCCTGGGCGCTGTAGCCGCCGCGTCTCCTTCTCCTGCTGCGCCACCCAGCGCCCCACTTCCTCCTGCAGAAGGGGGAGGACAGACAGGGGTGAGGACAGACAGGGCCTCGGACTTGCCACAGCCCCATCTCTGAAACCTCTGAGAGCTTCAAACCCGCCTCGCAGCACCTCCTCCTGAGAAGAGGAGGGGCGCCTCAGGGTTCCTCAGGTTCCGAGAACCTCCAAATGCCTCCTAATGCACCAGGGACCCTCCTCCTCCTCAGGGGACTCTGACTTGGTAAGACACATCTTCCCCACCCTCTTCAAAATTTCCCAAACTGTGCTCACAACTGAACACTCCATGGCCCTCTCTCCACTCAGGACACATCTCCTCCCCAGTCTTCCCGGCACCACACATCCCCTCCCCGTATGGACCATGAACAACCCCTGAGTGTCCCGGGCACCCTCACCATGTCCTCTGGGTCAGGGCCACGGGCCATCCGGGCCAGGACGTGTAGGCGCTGGGCCCGGGCCCACACGGCCACGTCCTCGGCCCCCGGCCCGCCGGGCCCCCCCGGAAGCAGTGGGTGGATGAAGCCACGATAGACCAGTGATACGTCGGTCTCTGGGCTGGGTGTCAGGGTGATGGTTGTGCTGCGGACAATCAAGACCTGTGCCAGCGGGAAGGGTATGAATGAGTGCCTCTTTGCGGGGCCCACAGTCCCCACCCCTCAGGCCACGTCGGAGCCAGAAAAGATCAGGCAACTCGACTCCTTCCCTATTCCACGGAATGAGACTGAGGCCAGCGCAGGGGTAACTAAGAGTCAGGATGCCAACTCAGAAAACGAACAACTTCCTCTTCCCCAGTTCCCCTCCTTTCCACCTAAGCCCTCAGGAGTCTAGATAATAAAATAAATAAATAAAATCCCTTAACTCCGGGGTATGGAAAACTTCCAGGTTAGTGAACGCGCCCACGTGCCTGGGGGTGTCGCACCCAACTCCGCCGGGACAGAAGCCCCTGCGCTCAGAACCTCTGGGCCTCATGTATCTCATCCTCTTCTATATAATCAACAAATACACAAGATGTTTTTTTAAAGGAGACTCCAGCCCTAACTGGTTTGACTCCATGGATGGGGTGTTGGCCTGCGGACTAAAGGGCCCCAGTTTGATTCTGGTTGGGGGCACGGGCCCAAGGTTGCAAGCTCCATCCCTAGTAAGGGGCATGCAAGAGGCAGCTGATCAATTATTCACTCTCATCATTAATGATCTCTCTCTCATGTGCTAGTATAGTGTGGATAATAGACTACTTTTTGTACAAGAAAGGAAAATGATTAAAAGTCACATTTATGCCCAGGAAGTCAAACCATGACCTCCTGGTTCATAAGTCAATGCTCTACCACTGAGCCACAACAGCTGGGCTTTTTAACATATGTTTTTATTGCCCTGGCTGGTTTGGCTCAGTGGATAGAACATCGATCTGTGGACTGAAGGGTCCCAGGTTCGATGCCGGTCAGGGGCATGTGGCTTGGTTGCGGGCACATCCCCAGTGTGGGGAGTGGTGTAGGAGGCAGCTAATCAATGTTTCTCTCTCATCGATGTTTCTATCGCTCTGTCCCTCTCCCTTGCTCTCTGTAAAAAAAATCAATAAAAATATTTTTTAAAATAAATATATTTTTATTGATTTTAGAGAGAAAGGGGGAGAGAGAAAAACACCGATGTGAGAGTGAAACATTGATCAGCTGTCTCCGCACCTACTCTTATGGGGATGGAGCGCACAACGTAGGCCTGTGCCCTGACCCAGAATCGACCTGGCAACCTGGTGGTGCATGGGACAATGCTCAGCCCACTGAGCCACATGGTTCAGGGCTACCACAATTTTAAAAACATTTTTTACATGTTTTAAACTCAGTAAGGAAAATCAGACCCTTGAATGTAGACTTACAGGGTACACATATAAGCGGTAAGGATCTATTTGGAAAACAAAAACCCCAGGACTAGCCCTTCCACACTCCATCCCCAGCTCCCCACCTTGTCAGGCTGGGAGGCGTTGGGTGGCTGCTGGAAGGTGAGGAGGTGCAGGCCAGGCAGGAAGCTCTGGGTGACACAGGCCTCCAGGGATGTGACGAAGACAGGCGCAGGCCCCCACCAGCCCACGGTGCCCGAGATCTGCTCTCCTCGGCAGTGGGCCTGCTCTGTAGGGACAGGAGGGGGGGTCAGAGTGGGGTGCGGCACTGCCCCCTCCCGCACTCCCACTGGTCACTCACCGGGCCGAGGGAGGCAGCTCTCATTGTGCACGCACCAGCCCAGGGCGCCAGGCCCCCGGGGAGGGGCGGCAGGGCTGCTGAAGGCCAGGCAGGCCTGGCAGTCGCTCAGGAGGCGCCCCAGGCCCAGGCAGCTGGCAGCCAGACACTGCAAAGGAGGGGACAGGAGTCCTGGTTCACCGGGGCTTATGACATCTGGGAAGGGCTATGGACCTAGGAGTTTTGGGGCAGAATGGATCAGGAAATTGGAGAACAGAACTGAAAGCCAGTTAGAATGGAGAAAGTTGAAGAGGGCAGGGCCCGGGGATATAGGTACAGATAAGTTCAAAAGGATGGGGAAAGGGTCAAAGTTTAGGGGTCAGCAATCGGGAATGGGGGATGCTGGTCTTAGATGTGCAACAAGTCTCCCGAGTGAGTGTGGGGGCGTCCTTCTTCACTTGGGTTCACAGAGGGAGACAATGAGGGCTGGCTCTGTGTGTGTGAGGGGGGGAGGGGGGTGAGGACAGCTACTCACAGCCCCCGAGGGGGTCCCAGGAGGCAGTGCGGCTTGGCAGGACCCCTGACACCAACTGCATTCGGGGTCTCGAGAGCAGACACTGTGGTCCGTGTACATGGAACAATAGTCCAGATGGTACTGCAGAGAGATGGGGTGGAGGAAGGGGCTCCTCAGACAGGGCCTCTCCTCTATCCCCACTCATTTTGATTATCCCAGGGAACCCCGACTGCTCAGCACCTTGAGGATCCCAGTCCAATCCTCTTCCGGTGCCAGGAGCCACTGCCCCTCTGCCTCCACTCCTCCTCCCCCGAACCTGGGAACCAGCATCCCTCCTCTTACGGACCTAGGGACTCCCACCACGTACCCCAAGGACTCCCAGCTTTCTCATCTGTGGGAATCACGCCACCTCCTCCCAGCCACCCTCTCCCTATCACCCCAATACTCACGTCGGGGGCAGGCGCCTGGAACACAAAGGGGGGCACCTTGTAGGCCATCAAATCCCCACGGGGCCGGCCACTGTACCCACCAGCCACCAACAGGACACTGCCACCAAGCACAGCCGCCACATGTGAATACCGACCACTGGGAGGCGCTGCTCGGCCTACAAGAATACAGACCCCCCCCCACCAAGGACATGGGATCCCCAATCCCCCTCCCTCCTGCATGGCTCCCCTGCCCAGAGGGCTACACCTGGCTCCCCTAAGCCTCAGCTCAGTCTCCGAGCGAGAGAGCTCCTGCTTCTAACGACCTGCCCACGGAAACCCACGCAGCCTGCCTGGCCCTGCACCAGCTCCCGTCCTTCCTCTCCTCTGGCCTCCCGCGCCTGCACAAGCCACCCTTCAGACAGAGTGTGATCTCCAGGGTCAGAAAGCTTGGGTTCGCCCTGGCTGGTGTTGCTCAGTGGATAGAGCGTCGGCCTGAGGACTAAAGGGTCCCAGTTCAATTCCCGTCAAGGGCACAGGCCTGGGTTGCGGGCTTGATCCCCAGTAGGGGGCATGCAGGAGGCAGTCGATCTGTGATTCTCTCTCATCATTAATGTTTCTATCTTTCTCTTCCTCTTCCTTCCTCTCTGAAATCAATAAAAATATATTTTTTTAAAAAAAGTAAAAGAAAACTTGGGTTCAAATCTTGGGTCTAACATTTACTTGGGTGTAAATCATGGATCAACTACTGACTAGCAGGATAGCCTTGGGCAAGAAACTACGTCTCTCCGACTCTGTGGTCTCTGCCCTTAATGGCCTCCCTGGTGGTGACAGCCTCCGATTTCCCCGGAAAACAGCCTTCTCCCTCGCCCAGTCCACAAGGCTCAAGTGAAGCCAAACCTGCTTCGGGCAGAAGCGGGGCTTTAGCCCCGGCTTGTCAGTGTCAGTGTCAGTGCTGAGTTCAGGATGGAACCCAATTCCCACAGTTCTTAGGGGAAACACTCTCTTCCCTCTGGGAATTTTTTTTTTTTTGCTTTTATTAATTTTAGAAAGGAATAAGAGAGAAACATGGTTGAGAAAGAAATATGGATCGGCTGCCTCCTGCATGCCCCCTGCTGGGGATCTAGCCTGCAACCTGGGCGTGTGCCCTGACTGGGAATCGAACCTCCACCTCTCAGTGCATGGGGCAACAATCAACAAACTTAGCCACACCGGCAGGGCCCCTCTGAGCATTTTAAAGGGGTAAAATATCACCCAAGAGCTGCTGGTGACCATCTACAAAAGGAAAGCTGGCTGGGGACTGAAGTAAACTCAGCCAAGAACTGGAGAGAGAAGTGGCTAATGCCATTGTGTGAGCACCTGGATCCAGCCCGACCTGAAGCTGGCCAGAGTTTTCACTCCAGTTAGCCAAGGAATTCTCCCTTTTGCTTAAGCTGGTTGGGTTAGATTCTGTCACAACCCAGAGTCCTGACGGACAGGTAAGTGGTTAGTGATTGGTGACTCCCACACCCTCTTACTGAACCTGGATGCTCTGTAAGCACCTGGGTCTTGGTCCAGGAAATCACAAACTACAGAAGAGGGAGAGCCAAAACCGGTGTGGCTCAGTGGATAGAGCGTTGGCCTGCGGACTGAAAGGTCCCGGGTTCGATTCCGGTCAAGGGCAATGTACCTTAGTTGCGGGCACATCCCCAGTGGGGGATGTGCAAGAGGCAGATGGTCGATGTTTCTCTCTCATCGATGTTTCTAACTCTCTATCCCTCTCAATTCCTCTCTGTGTAAAAGTAATTAAAAAAAATTTTTTTAAATGAAAGGTTGATTCCGGTCAAGGGCATGTACCTTGGTTGCGGGCACATCCCCAGTAGGGGGTGTGCAGGAGGTGGCTGATCAATGACTCTCTCTCATCCATGTTTCTAACTCTCTATCCCTCTCTCTCTTCCTCTCTGTAAAAAATCAATTAAAATATTTAAAAATATATATTTTTTAAAAAAGAAGAAGAGGAAGAGACTTGCAAAAACCTCACATCCTCGCCTGCCCAGCGAAGGAGCCTGAGAGAGGGAGAGGCACAGGCAGAGGGTCCGGGTGGGAGATCTCAGTGTCAGGCCCAGGCTTCATCCCTGACGGCTACACCAAGCTCCTTGGGGACCTTTCCCTGTGCCCACCCTTCCTCTGTCCCTGCTCTTCTGTTCAGCGGAAGGGGGAGAACAGACAGGCCTCTGGGAAGTCTGTAGTCCCCTAAACAATATGTCCCTTCGTGAGGAAGGAACCTGATCTCATGCATTCGAAAGGTTCTCCCACCCCCTTTAGTTATGGCTTTTGTCAGGCAGTGCTTTGGGGCCAGCCGTCCTGGTGTGGCCCTTGCCCACTGCGTGACCTGGAAAAGTCACCTTTTCATGGGCATTCCTCTCTGGAGACTGGCAAACCTGAACGGGAACCTAGGTCTGATGCTGCGTAACTGCCTCCCCTCTCCACGACAGCAATGCCCTGGTCCTGTCTGCAGTGCGGGCCTGCCCCCCGAGCAGGCTCACCCCGACAAGGACCAGATTCACTGTGGGGGGAAGTGTGACCTTCAGGAGCCCCTCGGAAAACAGAGGGGTCACTCACCCTCAGGCGTCCCTGGCGGGGCAAGCTCAGCCCCTGACACCCACTGGTGGCAGCCCAGGTGGTAGAAGAAGATGCCGTCCTCATAGCACTTTTCCTCCTGGTAATGGGTGTGCACATTGCCTCCTGGGAGAGAAGGAAGGGGCACAGCTGGCGAGGCTGGGGGAGGTGGGGCACCCGCGCAAGGAGCCTCGGCCGGGGTTGCTCTGGACCCCGCAGGCAGGCAGGCGGGCGGGCGGGAAGCCTCCTCACCATAGACCACCATGTAGTTGCCCAGGACACTGGCCGTGTGGAAGGCTCGCTCCCGCGGGCCCTGCAGCCCGTCCCGGCCCTTCAGGGTGGTCCACACACGCCGGTCCACGTGGAAGAGCTCAGTGGAGTTCACCCGCACAGAGAACCTGTGGGGGAGGCAGAGGGAGGGCTCAGGGCAGGAGAGGCCTCTGGGCTGGTAAAGGTACTGAAACCGGCGGGGTAACTGGGGTTAAGTCCCCTCAAAACCAGAAGCTCCTATGGGCGGGGCCCAGGTTGGACTTATATCTGGGTCCTGCCTAATCTAGCCAGAGCTGGACACCAAGCAGGGGCTGGCGGGATGGATGGGCAGTGGGAGTGTGTGGGGAAGCGAGTGACCAAGAGTGGGTGCGTGAATGAGTGAATAAATGAAGGAAGGAGCCGAAACCGGTTTGGCTCAGTGGTAGAGCGTCATTCTGCGGACTGAAAGGTCCCAGGTTCGATTCCGGTCAAGGGCATGTACATTGGTTGCGGGCACATCCCCGGTAGGGGTTGTGCAGGAGGCAGCTGGACAATGTTTCTCTCTCTCATCGATGTTTCTAGCTCTCTATCCCTCTCCCTTCCTCTCTGTAAAAAATCAATAAAATATATACATATTAAAAAAATTAAATTAAAAAAAATAAATGAAGGAAGGAGTGACTGGATGCCTACAGGACTCCGTCGGTAGGCAAAGCCCGCTAAAGACGAGAGGCCCGGGCACTGGGCCAGGCCTGGCCCTGCAGAGCAGAGGTGGGGGAGCAGGTCACTCACCGGGCAGTGGAGGGCCGGTGTCCACCATGAACCAGCAGGGCTCGAGACGGGGCGTGAAACACCATGGAGTGGCCGGTGGCGGCGGGGGGCCGCCCACCTGCCGGGACCACCTGCTCCCAGTAGCCCCCGCTGGTGCCGTCAAGGCGGAACCGGAAGAGGCCGGAGGAGAAGAGGTCGTGCTGGGTGCGGCCACCAGACACGTAGAGCCAGATGTTGTCCACCAAGGCAGCGGCGTGGCCTGCCAGGCCTGGCGGCCCCGCGGAACTAGAAGCAGGTGGTGCCAGTTGCTCCCAGTGGCCCCCGCCCAGGGGGCTAAAGGCCCACACGTCGCTAGTGAGGGAGCCGTCGGCCAGCTCTCCGCCCATCAACACCAGGGAGCCGGCCCAGGCCACAGCCACATGGGAGTGACGGGCAGCCTGTGAGGAAGAGACGAGGAGACGGAGATGGAGAGGAAAACAGATGGGGACACGCAGAATGACAGGAAGAGCCAGACACAGACACAGAGATGCAGAAACAAAGATAGGCACAGAGAGAAAGACAGGTGGTGAGGCAAAGAGAATGCAAAGACAGAAGAGAGACAGACCCATGAAGACAGACACATGTGAATACAAGCAGAGGAGAAACAGAGAAACACAATAAGGAAGGCAGAGCCAGGGAGACAGAAATAGAAGGAGAAATGACAGAGAAATGGAGATACAGTCCAGAGAGAAGGAGACACAAGGATTGAGTGAGAGAGATGGGCCGGGAGAGGGACAAAACACACAGAAAGACAAAAAAAAATCTGAGATGGGAAGCAGAAACAAAGGAGCTGGGTTCCCCGATCACACTGTAGGCAGGGGGGACTATGGGGTGAAAAGGAGGCTCTGGGGGCCCTGGTGGGACTGACAGGGGGGCAGGCGCCTCAGGCAGGGCCGAGGTGGGGTCCATACCGGGGCAGGGCTCAGGTCCCAGCGCTCCCAGGCGTTGGCCGAGAAGTTATACAGCACGAGGTCACCCAGGGCACTGTTGAGGTCCTGGCCTATGAAAGGTGGATGGCCTCAAGCCCCGGCCACAGGCTGCCAGGCCTCCAGACCCAGGACACACCCCCCGTCTGCTCACCTCCAAAAACGGCCAGCAGCCCTGGTGGGGACAGGAAGGCACCAGCTGCCCCGACACGGGCAGGGAAGGCAGGGTCCCCGGCACTCACATTGTGCCACCAGCCGGCGCCCTGGTTCTCCCCCAGGTGCAGGTCGCAGGCACGGCCCAGGAAGCCAGGTTCACAGCGGCACGGTCCCAGGGGCTATGGGGAAGGAGACACAAAGGCAGGGGATCGAGAGAGAGACCGGGAGACAGGGGAAGAGAGCCGGTGCCACAGTGAGATGTGGAGCAGAAAGGGAGAAGAGAGTGGTGAGCAGGAAAGGAGAAAACGGGGTAAAATAAAGAGTCAGATAAGCAAAGGGAGAGAGACAGAGACGGGAAGGAGACAGATCAATAGACAGTGGGGGAAAAGGGACAGAGATACAACCAGAGGAGGCAGAGAGGTGGAGAAAAGCAGACAGACCAAGAGAAAAAGAGGAAGACCCAGAAGGAAAAATGAGAACAGACAGAAAGAAAAGAGATGGGCAAAGACGGTGAGGTCAATGTCTGAGCTACAAGAGCTCAGATCTGGGCAAGTCAACATAGGTAGGGCTCAAGGCGTGATCCAGTCCCAAAGACGGATGTGCAAGTCTTGGGCCAAAGTCAGCGGTTGAAAGTCAAAGTCCTGGCTGGGGAAACAATGCCAGGTTGAGTGGCTGGGTGGGTGGATGGAGGCAGGCCTGGCAAGAGGAAGCAGGGTGAGAGGTGAGTTGTAGATGAGAACCGAAGTGGGCTTGGGCAGAGGAGGGGCCCCCGGTGAAGGTGGGGTGGGGTGGGAGTAGCAGGGAGGGTGAAATCCAGAATGAGAGGGCAGTCCTGTGGATGAGAGCAGGGTCGCTGGTGTGGGATCAGGTCACGGCAGAGGGTGGAGCGGCAGGGGAGTCAGACAAGGGCAGCCAGACCGGGAGAGGGAGCAGCAGGTCAGGGCCCAGGGGGACAGGCTCACCGAGGCACAGGTGCCGTGGCTGCCACAGTAGGCCGAACACTCCTGCAGGCCACAGTCAGGGCCCCCCCAACCTGGCTCGCAGGCACACACCCCCGAGGACCGGCACTGCCCATGGTTGCGGCAGCCCCCGGGGCAAAGGGAGAAGCGGAAGGATGCGTTGAAGCCCAGCAGGTTGTAGTTGGCATCGCTGAAGAGGTGCAGCAGCATCTGTAGGCACAAAGGGGCAGGGTTCAGGGTCCACTCCTGCCCCCTGGAGGTCCCCACCTCCTTTCTTTGTCTCTCCCCACCTTTCTCTGTCCCTCTGTCCTGCCTGCTGTCCCTTCCTGTGCGCATCTACCCACTTGCCCCGCACTGCACCGAGATCCTCCAGCCACGGCCCACGGCCCAGCGCCACCAACCTTGCCAGAGGAGGCCTCGATGGGTGGGGGTCGGGTGCTCCCACTCAGACTGGCAAGCAGGGGCCCTCGGGGGGAGTCACCGTCATACACGAACAGGTAGTCATACGTGCACTCCGTGTCAAGGAAAAGGAAGTCCAGCAGGATCCGGTGCTGGGGACTCGGCGCTGGGCGGTGAAACAGAGGGGCCAGGCTCAGATGTGAACCCTCTCCCCGCACCTCCCTGCGGACCACCCACAAACACCGAACCCCGCTCTGCATAATGAGGTGACCCAAAGATGAGTCCGATCTGGGCCCTGTCTTTGAGGGGCTGCTGGTCTCACAGCCCAGGGAGGTCAGAGGTCAGGTAAGGAGTTGCAGTGTCAGCCCTGGAAAGGACTCCTGAGGCGGGCTGACCATCCTCATGATCAGATGGGCAATGGACCTGCTGAGAGAGGGAGCCCATCTCAGTGCCCAGACAGCTGTTCCCCTTTACCTTCTTCTTTTTTATTTTTTTATTTCAGACAGAAGTGCAGGGGGAAAGAGAGACAGAGACATCAACGATGAGAGAATCACTGATCAGCTGCCTCCTGCATGCCCTACCCTGGGGATGGAACCCGCAACCCGGGCATGTTCCCTAACTGAGAATAGAACTATGACCTCTGGCTGAAACCGGTTTGGCTCAGTGGATAGAGCATCGGCCTGCAGACCAAAAGGTCCCGGGTTCGATTCTGGTCAAGGGCATGTACCTTGGTTGCCGGCACATCCCCAGTGGGGGTGTGCAAGAGGCAGCTGATCTACCGGTATGTTTCTCTTCCATCGATGTTTCTAACTCTCTGTCCCTCTCTCTTCCTCTCTGTAAAAAAATCAATAAAATATAATTTTAAAAAAACAAAAAAACAAAACAAAAAACTATGACCTCTGGTTCATAGACACTCTACCACTGAGCCATGCCGGCTGGGCTTTTTTAGATATGTTTTTATTGATTTTAGAGAGGAAAGGTGAGAGGAAAACATCAATGTGAGAGTGAAACATTGAGCGGCTGCTCCCCACTCTGATGGGGACGGAGTCCGAAACCTAGGCATGTGCCCTGACCGGGAATCGAACTGTGTGATCTGGTTCATAGATCGGTGCTTAACCACTGAGCCATGGAGGCTGGGCTCATTTTTAAAAAAATATATTTTATTGATTTTTTACAGACAGGAAGGTAGAGGGACAGAGAGTTAGAAACGTTGATGATAGAGAAACATCGACCAGCTGCCTCTTGCACACCCCCTACTGGGGATGTGCCTGCAACCAAGGTACATGCCCTTGACTGAAATTGAACCCGGGACCTTTCGGTCCACAGACTGACACTCTATCCACTGAGCCAAACCGGTTTCGGCAGGGCTCATTTTTTTTTTAACTGTTGAAAGTGTTACATATATCCCCCCCTCCCCCACCACTGATCCCTTCTAGCCTGTCCCAACCCCTGACCCCAGGCCTTCACCACTCTATTGTCTGTCCATGGGCTATGCATCAATGCGCACAAGTTCTTTGGTTGATCACTTCCCACCCTCCCTCACTCCGCCACCTCCCCTCTTAGACCCCGCGGTCTGTGTTATTATGCTTCTATTTCTCTGCATCAGTTTATTTTGTTCATTAGATTCCACACTCATTTACTCTTGAGCTTTGGATACACGCCCGCCTGGGGGATGGGGCCCAGGCCCAAGCAGAGAGGCACTCTCCGATGGAAGGGGCCTCTGAACGTCCCCAGTCCCAGCCCCACAGAGTTCCTGGGGAAGAGGCTGACTCCTCCCCCTTGGACAGGCGGAAGCTTAGAGCACCAGCTCCTCCCCGCCCAGCCAGGGTCTCGCCTCTGTCACCGGTACCTAAGGGCATAGGCTCCAACCAGATTGCCGGGACTCAAATCTTGGCTCTGCCACTTATTAGTTACTAGCTAGGCCAGTGGTCGGCAAACTCTTTAGTCAACAGAGCCAAATATCAACGGTACAACGACTGAAATCTCTTTTGAGAGCCAAATTTTTTAAACCTAAACAACTTCTAACGCCACTTCTTCAAAATAGACTCGCTCAAGCCGTGGTATTTTGTGGAAGAGCCACACTCAAGGGGCCAAAGAGCCGCATGTGGCTCCCGAGCCGCAGTTTGCCAACCACGGAGCTATGTGACCTTGAGCGCGCCACCGAACCTCTCCGGACAGGTTTCTTCATCTGTAAAGTGGGGACATAACGGTACCATGGCCACTCCTCCCATTGAGAGGTGACGGGGGAGGCCTGCCCTTTTTTTAAAAATATATATATATATTATTGATATTTTACAGAGAGGAAGGGAGAGAGATAGAGAGCCAGAAACATCGATGAGAGAGAAACATCGACCAGCTGCCTCTTGCACACCCCCTACCGGGGATGTGCCCACAACCAAGGTACGTGCCCTTGACCGGAATCGAACCTGGGACCTTTCAGTCCGCAGACCGACGCTCTATCCACTGAGCCAAACCGGTTTCGGCAAGGCCTGCCCTTTTTATCCGGGGAGAGCCTCAGAGACTAGTTTGACCAACAAAGCAGCAAAAGTGGCATCCTGGGACTCCTGAGGCTAGATCGGAGGAAGCTTTGCAGCTTTTGCCTGAGTTGTATAGAATGCTCCTTCTCAGAACATTGCTGTCATACTTTAAAAAGCCAAAGCCACCCGAACGGGCCACCTGTAGGCATCCCCGCTGACAACCCCAGCTGAGTGTTCAGCTGACAGCCAGCATCAGCGCCAGCCTGAGCAGGATCCCCGGACGCCCAGCCCAGGTGAGGGAGAGCTCACTGACGGCAGCCCCTGCTGACCCCGACTGTGTGCATGAGAGGCGGTGAGGCACACCGAGGGCTGAACGGGCTACACTCCTAAGTGCTGCTGCTCCTAGTGGTCAAGATCCCTGCTCTGCCAGGTCCTGGCTCCAGAAGGCTCTCGTCCCTCACCGCACACTGAGAGCTCCTGGAAGTCTCCTGGGCTGGCGGAACTAGACCTGGGCTCCAGCTCGGTTCCGGACCTGCTGGAACCCCCTGGGCCAGCCCCTGCCACCGCGCCCGCGGGAAGAGCCAGCCGCAAACTGGAGATGTTCACGCAGTGCTCACTGGCCGTGTGGTCTTGGGCTCTCTGAGCCTCAGTTTCCTGCATGTAAAATGGGGATAAGTTTCCCCACCCACTGAGGCTAGAGGGGAGATTCAAAATGGTGACTCTGATGTGCCGGCCCGGGCCTTGTGCTCTCACTGGAACCACGGATCACTCTCCTTCCAGCCTCTCAGCCTCCATCTTGCCCTGGCATGGATCTCTGCGAGCTCTTCCCAACTCAACATCTGGCCCTGGCCCTTTCCTGCTCAAAAGCACTCCCCGGCTTCCCACCATCCTCAGGGGGAAGTCGGGCTCTCTGACCTGACACCTGAAGCCTCACCTGAAGCCTCACCTGAAGCCATCACCCCACCCCTTGCAGCTCCGCCAGGTGCTGGGCCTTTGCACACGCTTCTCCCTTTCTGAAGCACATTCTCCCTGCCTGCCTGCAAGTTTCCCCACCTCCTCCAGAAAGCCTTCCCTGACACCCCCTGGCTGGATTAGGAACCCCTCTTAAGGGCTCTCACCTCCCATTATGACCTTCATTCTCCTGGGCCATCAGTAGCCAGGTCTGTCTCCCCTGCAGCCGAGGAGGCCCTAACTCAGCTTGGGTTCCCTCCTGACAGCACCCAGCACAGAGCCCAGCCCTGAGCAAGGGCTTGGGAAATGCTGGATGGGAGAATGAGGAAATGCACAAAAGACAGAATAATGAAGTCGGCAGCTCTCCTCAGGAAATGACCAGAGCCCCGGAGAACATCACAACAGACCCCGAGCCATGGTCTGGGGAACGCAGACCATTCAGCCAAACCAGACAAGAACTCCCGGTCTTACCAGCCTCAACCCAGCTGGAAAACAAGCACATCTCTGTTAAGTGCTGCCAGCGGCAGGCTCCATCTGCCTTCCCCAAGTTCCTCCTAAGTTCAAGGTCTCCCGTTTCCACCCAGCATGGGCCCAACCCCCATGCCATCTAGAAGAGACCCAACCACAAACCCCCTGCTTTTCAAAAGCAAAAGCCTCCTATTCATGAGGACTGCACAATAAAATGGGGCTTATTTCTGTAATAGCTAGGGCAGGGGTGAGCAAACTTTTTGACTCGAGGGCCACAATGGGTTCTTAACCTGGACCGGAGAGCCGGAACAAAAGCAACCTGACCCTGCTGGCACTCTCATGTTGGGCTGCTGGTGAAGGAGCGGAGGGAAGAGCAAGAAAACCCTCCACATTAAAGAGAGAGAGAGAGAGAGAGAGAGAGAGAGAGAGAGAGAGAGAGAGAGAGAGAGAGAACCCTCCACTCTTTCGGCTTCGTGGGCCGGATAGAACAGCGGAACGGGCCGGATCCAGCCCACGGGCCGTAGTCTGCCACGGCTGAGCTAGGGGAATATGTTGGTTTCAGAGGTGATCGGCTTGGGGAAGAATGGGAGATCAAAGGGGATCTGGAAGTCTCCCAGACTCCTTCCTACCCCAACATCCAGCCAATTGGTCCCCAAGTCTCATTGGTGAAACTGCACAAACATCTCTCAGTGCTCTCCTCACCTCTCCACCTCCTTAGTTCCTGCCCAAGTCAGAACTCGTCCTCTCCTGCAAGACCAGCACACCAGGTTCCCAGCGTGCCCCCACCTGGCTTGAGAGCCAAGTCCCGCTCCTACTCAACATCCTTCTGTAGCTCCCCTGCAAGCCCAAAGCAAAGCCACGCTGGTCCGAGTGCCACTGCTTCCCCGGCTTCCGGTGCCCTCCTCACCTTTCAGCTAACAGTCCAGCCAGACCAGAAACGCCTACCTGTGGCTCCTAAGACGCCAACCTCTTCTTCGTCTTCATAGAGGCTGCTCCCTTTTCTTATCCAGTAAACTCCTACGCATGCTTCAGAACCCTGCTCCATGGCTTCTCCTCTCTGATCCCCAGCAGCGTCCTCTCACCCCCTTACAGGCTCCTCTGCCCAACCCTGTACCTCCTTCTGTGTCCATCTGGGCTCACCGTGTCCCCAAACAGGCTGGGGCTCTTTAAGGCCAGGGGATGTCATATACCCCCAAAACATACACATACTTCCCATTCCATTCTCACACACACACACACACACACACACACACACACACACATACACACACACGAGACAGAAATAGCCCCCAAAGCTAGGGACAGACACACATGCCCAAGAAACATGCTTCATCCATACCCCACACAACAGCCATGGATAAATAACATATAAAAACATAAATTAGACCATGTCCTTTCCCTGTTGCAAACCACTGCATGGACCTAGCAGGTTTGGCTCAGTGGATAGGCGTAGGCTTTAGACTAAAGGGTCCCAGGTTCCATTCCGGTCAAGGGCACATGCCCAGGTTGTAAGCTCGATCCCCAGTAGTGGACGTGCAGAAGGTAGCCTATAAATGTTTCTCTCTCATCTTTGATATTCCTCTCTTCCTCTCCCTTCCTCGCTGAAATCAATATACGTTTTTTAAAAAGAAAAGAAAGCCGAAACCGGTTTGGCTCAGTGGATAGAGCGTTGGTCTGCAGACTGAAAGGTCCCAGGTTCGATTCCGGTCAAGGGCATGTACCTTGGTTGCAGGCACATCCCAAGTAGGGGGTTTGCAGGAGGCAGCTAGTCGATGTTTCTCTCTCATCGACGTTTCTAGCTCTCTGTCCCTCTCCCTTCCTCTCTGTGGAAAATCAATAAAATATATTTTTTTAAAAGAAAAAAGAAAAGAAAACCCCACATGGCTCCCCAGTGCCCCAGGGGAAAGACCAAGCCCCACAGCCCACAAACAGAGGCCCCGCAGGACCCAGGCCCTGTGGCACCTCTGGCCTTTGCCCAGGACCTCCTCTGGGGGATCCCCACCTTTCCCGGGAAGCCAGTCCCTACATCCACGCCACGGTAAGCCTCCCTGGACGTCTCGTCCACCTCCCTATTGCCCTGAGCACACAGTTCAAAACCACAGGGTCCTCCACCCTCTGCCTCCCCCAATCCTCAGCTTCTGGCTCACGGTTTGTCTTGTATTCTGCATTCTGCACACTGCATTTCCACCTCCTCCAAAGCGGCATACCTCCTGCATCCAGGTCTTTGTATGGCTGTTCTCCTTGCCTGGAATGCCCTTATGCTCCCTCCTACACATGCCTCTGGTCTCAGCTACTGCCCAAACTAAGTCAGACATTTTCTCTGGGCTTCCCTCTCCTTGGGGGTAAGTTTGTCCCCCCCCCCTCCCCCACTGGACGGAAGCCCATGAGGACAGGGCTGGGGCCCTTGCCCAGGCTGTTCCCTCTTCCTGGACTGCTCTTACTGCTCTTCCTCCTCCTCCTCCTCCTCCTCCTGACAGTTCCCAGCTCAGACATCTCCTCTAGGAAGCGCCCTGCTCTCCCTGGTCCCCAGACCAGGCACCTCCTCTAGGATCCCCCACACCTGTGGGTTCCTCGGTCACAGAACCAACTACTCTGGACTGACTAGTAATGTGTTTGTCTCCCCCACTGGATCCCAAGACTCAAGTCATCAGGGACTTCTGGGACTGCCTTGGTCTCTGCTATGTCTCAGTAGCAAATATAGTTTCTGGCACATGAATGATTGGGGGGGAAAAATGCTTTTTATTGATGCTTTAAAAATGACAGCAGTAACAATCCTTGTATCGTGTACTGAGCAGTTACTACTTGCCAGGCATGTTAAAAACCTGTTCTCATTTCATTCCAACAACCCTAGGAGGGAGCGGAGCAGTACGAAGTACTATTATTATCCATCCCCACTTGGGGGAGGGGAAGCTGAGTCTCAGAAAAAGAAACAACCTTCCCAAATTTATGAAACTAGTTATCATCAGCGGAACCCAAATTTGAAGCAAGATGGTTGGGCTCAGAGCCCGAGTTTCTAACAATCACTCAGAATACCCATAGGGATGCCCCTGGCTTGTAACTGTCCACCTGAGTCTGGGTACAACTCCCCCAGGTTCAAGGCCTTGCAGGGCAGGGCACAGGTGGGCTGCTTCTTAGAGCAAAGGGCCTGGCACAGAAAAGGACTCTCAGGATGTGGTGAATGGATGGGTGAGTTCGCAAATGAATGAATTAGCAAATGACTGGGTGTGTGACCCGCACTGCCCCACTCACCCTCGATGAGCCACTCGCAATTGCCATTGACGCTGTAGTTGCCCGCACCATCCGTCACGAAGCCTGGGGCCTCCCGCAGCACTTGCCGCTGCCCCTTGCAGTCCCCCGCCCGGGCCCCAGGGGACATGGGCCCCAGCGCGGCCAAACACAGAGCCAGCGCGGCGGCCAGAGCCCGGGCCAGGGCCATCGCCGCTCCAGCACCGACCCTCACCGATGGCACGGACCCTCCACCGATGCGAGGCCCTGAAAATGCGACCTCTATGGACGGGGCATGGCCTGGTAGACCGGGGAGGCCCAGGGGTCGCCGTTCCCCTGAAGGGAACTGCCTCTGTTGACGGGCTCTGGGAGCCGAAAGGTGGACCCTATAGACCCATGATAGGCCTTGTAGATGGGGTTGATATGGGCGGGGCCGTCCCCTAGGGACCGCGGGAGTCCCTTATAGACACAGGCCCCCATAGGCTGGCTGACCCCATACACGGTGTCCAGCAATTACGGGCGCGGACCGCTGCAGGCCAAAACGGACCTTAGAAATGGATGGGTCCCCATGAGGCGAGGGGCCCTACGGCCGGACGAGGGCCTCCGTAGAGGGTGCGGGCCGGGCCCGGCCGGGCCGGGACGGTCCCGGAGAGACTCCAGGCGGGGGCGGAGCCCGTCCTCACGGGCTCGGGCCTGGAACGCGAGGCTCACTCCCGGGCTCACCCACCCGCGCCTCCCTCCGGAGCCGGAGAGGCCCGATCACAGAGACGAGGGGACTCTCCAGCCAGAGCGGCCGCGGGCGGACCGCTGGGTGGGCGAGGGGGCGGGGCCGAGCGGCCGCGGAGGGAGGCCCGGGGGCTGGGAGAGGAGGCGAGAAGCCGCGGAGCCTAAGGTCAGAGCGGCCGTGGGAGGACTGCGGAAACACCAAGCCCTGCCCTCCACAAAGGCGACTTCCGGAAACTTCCCCGCCCATTTGTACCCGGACGCATGCGCAGCACAGGTCGTCTGGGCCTGTGAGAGAGAGAGAATTGCACATGCGCAATGCTAAAATTGTAACCCAAACTCGGGGTATAGGTGCCTGAGCCAAGTATCTGCCACTGGAGGGCGCCTCTACCTCCGCCTGGGGAAGAGAAGGTAAAAATGAGAGGCCCTGACCTCCGGACTGGGGGGGTCCCGGGTTCTATTCCGGCCAAGGGCATGTACCTTGGCTGTGGGCACGTCCCCAATGGGGGGTGTGCAGGAGGCAGCTGATTGATGTTTCTGACTCTCTATCCCTCTCCCTTCCTTTCTGTAATAAAAAAAAATCAATAAAATATATATTTTTTAAAATGAGAGGTGCAGTACGATGCCTAAATGATTCGTATTTTCGGGTGCTGGGTCAACATAAAGATCAGGTTACACAGGTCTCTCCCAAAATGCCATTTCACAGATGGACACACTAAGGTCCCAAGCCTGGAACGGTTCTTGCTCAGCCGCGCGCCGTCTCTGAGCATCATCAACGTCAAAGAGGCCATCTTATAGATACAAACTCAACGAATCCTCTTTATTTTGGCAAGAAGGGAAGAGTCTTTCTCCCGGGGGCCTGAGGGAGGGCCGCCGGGATAGACAGAGCACGGGTCCGAAGTCTCAGATCCCAGGGAAGCTTTCAGAGTCACGGCCAGCTTCCCCACAGCCGTCCCAGGAGCAGCGGCTCGGGTGGCGGAGTCCTCCTGCAGCGTCCGCGGGGCAGGGTCCGGGCGGTCCTCACTGGCGTCCCGGCGGGGTCAAAGGTCTCGGAGGGGGCCAGGGGGCCGGAGGTCACGGAACAGCGGGAGCCCAGAATCCGGCGCCGCTCGGGGCAGGGGCTGAGGGACGGGACGGGGAGAGCGGCTCCCGCGGGACCGTTTGGCACCAGAGTCGGGGGGGAGGGGGGAGCGGGACCCTGCGCACCCCTACCTGGGCGCGCGGGGCGGGGCGGGGTGGGAAGGCCCGGGGTGGCGGAGCCCCGGGGCCGGGACAGAGCGGGGGGCCGGGCCCGGCGCGCGGCCGCGGGGCAGGGGCGTGCTGGGGGGTCAGACTGGGGGTGCGGCGCCCCGGGCCGTGCGCATGCTGAAGTACTCGGTGAAGCCGGAGTGCGGCGACGCCGTCTGGGGCACCAGAGGCTGGTAGGGCGGCGTCGGGCCATCCCAGCTCGGGCCGGCCACTTTGGGGAACCGAGAGGGTGGGGGCGGGGAGGCCGCGCCGGGCTCGGCCGTGGTCACCACGCGGCCCCGACTCGGGGCCGCCGCCGCCGCCGCCGTCTCCTCCACCTGCTTCCCGGCCTGGGAGGGGGTTCAGGGTCAGAGGCCGTCCGGGACCCAGGGGGGGCAGATGCGGCCCCGAAGGCCCGTCCCCCTCCCCCGGAGAACCCCCTCCCGGGGCGTGGGCGCCCGTGTCAGTCCGGGAAGGAGCGGGTGGCGGGGCGCCGGGGCAGCGGGGCCAGGTACTCGAGGGGCGGCGTCGGGGCGCGCGGGGCGAACTCGGGCGGCGGCGGCGGCGGGGGCGGCGGGGGCGAGCTGCGGAAGGCGGGCGGCGGGGGCACGGCGAGCGGCGGGGCCACGGCGCGGGGCGTCCGCGGGGGCGTGCGCAGCAGCGCCAGGACCCAGTCGGGCAGGGTGGGCGCGGGCGCCGGGGGCCGGTCGCGGCGCGGCGTCGGGGCGCGGCGGGTGCGGAAGGCGGGGGGCGGGCTCGGGCGCCGGGGCGCGCGCGGCGGGGGCGGGGCCGGGAGCGGGGTTAGGTACTCCAGGGGCGGCGCCAGCAGCTCCTCGGGCGCCGGGGGCGCGGGGCTTACGGAGGAGGCGGGCGGGGGGATGGAGAAGAGCTCCGTGAAGTTGGGCACCGAGTCGCTGATGAACGTCACGTTCCCGTAGACGTGCCGCGGGAAGGCCTTGTCCGCCGGCTCGCTGCCTCCGGGCCCCGGGGCGCCGGCCGAAGCGATCTGCGACGTGCGCACGTGGTAGGGGAAGTTCTTGTTGGCCGCCGAGGGGCGTGTCATGATCTGGGCGAGGGGCCGGGTGCAGGATGAAGACGACGCATTCACTGCCCAGGCCTCAGGTTGTCTCCATAATCATGGAGGCCTGAGGATTCCCCTGCACTTGGAACCACCCCACGCCTCCCCCCACCCCCCACCCCCAAAGCACGCTTCCCTACAACCCTTCCAACGGGATGAGGCGCCTCCTGGATGAGGCCCCGGGCTCCGTCCTTTCTCCTCCACCACAACTCATCACTCTGCCAATGCTTCTTCCCTCAGAGCCCTGGTCGCTGAGGTCGTTACCACTGACTAGATAAGCTTCAGCGTCTCCCGCTGTGCAGTACGATAGCCATTAGCTGTGGCTATTTAAATTTGTTAATAAAAATTAAACTAAGCCGAAACCGGTTTGGCTCAGGGGTAGAGCGTCAGTCTGCGGACTGAAGGGTCCCGGGTTCGATTCCGGTCAAGGGCATGTACCTTGGTTGCGGGCACATCCCCAGTAGGGATTGTGCAGGAGGCAGCTGGTCCATGTTTCTAGCTCTCTATCCCTCTCCCTTCCTCTGTTAAAAAAAAATCAATAAAATACATTTTTTTTAAAAAAAAATTCGGTTGAACTAGCAGCTTGTAGAATGTGAACTCGATGAGGGCAGGAACTAGACTGTTCTGTTCCCTGCTGAATCCCCAGTACCTTCTACAACAGTACCTGGCACATACAAGTTCTCAATAAATACTGGTGAACGTAGAGCTGTCTCCCCAGTTAGTCTGGTAGAAAGGCAGTGCCTGGGTATGACTATAACTGCACCCAAGAAGCCCAGCATGGCCCCTCTAAGGTTTGCGAAATACATTAGTAAGCTGAAGCCAATCAGCAGTGAAATGTCTGCATTGGAGCTGAGCTGAGTTAACCTGAGCATTTCTAGGACTGAAACTGGCTGAAGGTGAAATATAGAAGAAAGGGCACGGTGTTTGGTGTTTTGAGCCTGCACCGCCCCTCCCAGGCCCACAGCTCACTAAGTGTAGGATCTGGGACGTGTTGATTAAACTCTCCACACCTCACTGGGAAAAGGGACTGCAGTGCCTACTAAGACGAGAAAAGGGTGGCAATGGAAACTGGTGCAGAGCCTGGCCCATGATGGGTTCTCATCACTTCTCTCTCTGCCCCTTTCTGACCTCCTGCCGAGCCTACACATGGGCCATCCCAGGAAGGGGCGTCTGTACCTGAGTCAGGCTTTGGAGTAGCAACTAGGGGACCTGGCCCCCCGCTTCGGCTGAGACCCTTTCCTGCACAGAGCACATGGCAGAGCCCTGGGGTCAGGCGCTGGGGCCCTCAGTGATGCCTATTTCCCTCTCATGCCAGCTCTTGTGGTCTGCCCGACCACAAGAAGGACCAGGTTCCAAGTCCCTGCCCTGCCACCAAAGGCCGGGGAGCCCTGGCCAGTCACCTGCCTTCTCTGGGACTTAGCTTCCCTTCTCTGTATATTGGGTTCAATGACGATTATCCATTCTATTCTGGGGCTGCTCTGACACTTAGAAAAAGAGGGTAGGAATAAATGCATATGGGTGTTCCTAGCATGAGACAAAGGCTGTCTTCAGCCAAAAAGGTGTCTGTCTCAGCCTCAGTTTTCTCCTCTGTGAAGTGGGGTGATCAGGAGGCTGAGAGGGATTCCTTTTGAGACAGGTGCCCACTGACTGGTGGGTGGGTGGACAGTGGCTGGATTGAATTAATATAAGAACCGTCACCCAGAAGTCTGGATAGGATATAAAACAGAGAAGAGGTTTGCTGCTAGTGTCCTCCTGATGTCATTCTGATCTAGGACCCTGGAGCCCCAACCTGGCCCATCCCAGCTGCTTCTTTCCAAACAATGGTCCGTGATGGAGTGACAGATATCAGAGAACGTGTGCGTGTGCGTGAAGGGTGGAGTAGAGACCAAGAGGGTGGGGATACAGAAGGGAGATTCGAGTCTGGGGACACAAGATCAGGAGGGGGTCAAAGAAAGGGTGGGTTGGGGGAAATCCCAGACACAGGTGGGAGAGAGGAACAGAAGAGAGTAGAGCCTGGGGGACACAGGAGAGTAGCCAGCAGGAGCCTAGCAGACTCCCCATCAGTGTCTACTAGGTGACTGAAGGAATGAAGTGAAAGAAATGGATCAAGAGTTCAGGCAGATGGGGTGGGAGTCTCACCGCCTACTGGCTTCCCACCCCACCAGACGCTCATGCTCACCAGGAACACGCCATGAGCGTACAAATGGATTCCCAGCTGGATGCCATTGACAATCTTCTCCCGAGCCCACTTGGGGATCCCGAAGTTGGCGATCAGGGCCATGACAGGAACTGCAAAGAACCTGAGAGAGAGGAGTTGGCTTGGTAGAGACACTGCCACACGCCCTCCACCCACCCCTACCCCCAACTCCCCTTCCAGACCCACACACGGGCCCCAGGGGGGTCCCAAACTGGAGGGAAGTTGTGTGACCTTCAAAAGCCAGAGGTTAAAAGGGGCAAGATTTCCACTGGCCTGGGAAATTCGGGGGGGGGGGGGCAAGGACTAGGTTGAATTGAACTCAGTTCCACCCCATCCCACCCCCCATCCCAGCACCCGGTAGAAAATTCAATAGAGATCTGATGAATGAATTAACATACGATAATAACAACTAAGGACCTATTGCATGCCAGATCTGTTTCTAAGCATTTTCCGCCTATGAATTCATTGAACTCTCACAGTGACTCTATGAGGCTGTACAATTTCCACCTCCATTAAACAAATTAGGAAAATGAGGCAGAGTTAATTGACTTGCGTGAGGTTACACAGGGACACAGCGAAGGCCCAGCACATCTCACCAGAGGGTGTAGGCAGCAAAGAAGGGCACATAAAAGGGCTGCTTCTCCGGGAAATGGCGCAAAGAGACAAGCACGGCGTAGCAGAACCACACGTAAGCCACCACCTGCAGCCCGATGAGCCCGTAGCCTGCCGGCGACTCATACGTGTACAGTACCTGGCCCGGGTCAAAGAACTGACCCGAGGGAGAGGGTGTGTCATAGCCCTGGCCTCCACACAGGGACCCCAGACCACACCCCTGGGCACCCAGGGGACAGAGTGACTTGGTCAGGACAGAAGCAGCAGAACAAGGGATGGAGACAGAGCATGCAGAGGTAGAGAGGGGGTGACAAGATAGGAAGAGAACGCATCTACCATGGTCCCGACAGGTAAACACTGCCATGTGGAAGCTTTCCATTCATCAACTCTATGAGGTAGGTCTTAAGATCACCCCACTTCACAGAGGGGGAAACTGAGGCTGAGAGAGACACCTTTTAGCTGAAGCCAAAGCCAAGGTAATATAAAGCCTTAGAGGAACTCTGGGGCATGTAATAAATCTTCCTAATTTTACAGAGAATTAGGCCCAAAGAGGGGGCCAGGAGGAGGGGGCGGGGCCAGCATGGAATCCAGGTCTGTGGGATTCCTGAACTCCTGGTCATGGCATTAAACACAAATGTGCGAGAGACAGAGGGAAGAGGGAGAAGCTATTCGGAGACAGTGAAGAGGGGAGGAATGCACGTAGAAAGACAGGTGGGAAGGTGGGAAATCAGAGTGGGAGAGAGATAGCCGGGAGTGCAATGTGGAGGGCTAGCAGGCAGGTAGAGGAAGCCATGAAAGCTGGGGGGGGGGGGGGCAGTGGTGAGTGGGACTCACCTTAGCCTCATAGATGAGCAGCACCACGTGGGTAAGAGTATACAGGGTCATGTAGACAGACAACTTCACGGAGCCTGAGTGGCTGATGCGGCCCCTGGCGGCAGGCCATGAGGGGAGATGGCAGGAGCGGGGTTGTCAGGGAATAGGGGGTGGCCACCCCCCAGCCCAGCCCCTCTACCCCCAACCCCACCGCCCAGCCCAGCCCCTCCCATCCCCAGCACTCCATCCCAACCCAGCCTGGGCACCGTGTCACTGTGAATCCCTTCCCCAGAAGGATGAGCATCAGCAGGAAGATGAGGAAGCTGGAGGAGAAGAGCAGCTTGGCTGGGAGAGGGAAGGAAGGGGCGGCTCAGACAGGGCGGCAGGGGAGCCCCAGTCCCTGCCCTGGTCCCCATCCTTCTCACCCAAGATCTTCAGACTCTCGTTGCCAATGCCATCAGTGGCGTACTGGCCCCAGTAGATGCAGAAGAACAGGAGACTCAGAACTGAGGGGAGGATGGGCAGATAAAGGCAAGGACAGAAACTGGCTTTGGGGCATCCCTGATCCCTAATGCGGTGATCCAGGTGACCAGAGCCCTCCTCCGCCCCCATCAGGATTCGAGACCTAGAAGTGCAGCCCCCAGCCTCCTCCTCCCTCAGACTCGGGAGTCCAGGTTTCCAGCCCTCCTCCCTCAGGCCCTGATGTCTGGGCCTCGGGTCCCTCTCACAGAACTCAAAAGCTGAGAGACTTTAAACCTCACCCTCCACTCCAGCTGCAGCCATGAACATTTTATAAGTGGTGTGGAGCAACTGGCGACTTTTCAGCAAATCTAGAGGAGGGGGGGGGGGGGGAGACTGTTCACAGACAGGAAGGGAGAACAGCTCATCTGCCCCAACCATGTGCTGGACTCACATCCACAGTAGCAGGAGAGGACGAAGATGAGGATGAAGATGAGGAGGAAAGTCACATCTGTCTCCAGGATCCCTGCCAAGTTGGTGGAAGGAGAACGTGGCTCAGCAGGCACACCCAGCTCTGGGACCCCCCCAAAGATCCTGGCTTTCGGGTCTCCGCGTGCTCACCAAACTCGTCCGCAGAGAAGTGCTGCGTCCAGAAGGACTTGCCATTGGTGAGGACCATCTCATACTCCAGCTGCAGCCCATCGCCCTGTGGGGAGTGAGGAGGCTCAGGAGGCCCTGGGCAGGGAGGGGATTGGCGGGGAGGTAAGGAGGGAGAGACCCAGGCGGCCCGGACAGCCCCTTACCCCACACTTGCTGAGCGCGATGTACCACCACCTCTCACGCACTGAACGGAAGCTGCGGCCACTGGAGCAGCTCAGGTAGCGGGTTCCCTCCTCTGTCACCACCTGGGGAGGAGCGGGAAGGCTGGAGCCTGTCTGCACTGTCCTCGGGCCCTTGACCTTCAGCACCTGCCCCTTCCCCTCTCCCAGGCTGGGCCCTACCTGACAGCCTGACCAGGCATACTGGGTGGTGAGGTTGATGACTTGGTTGTTCTCGGGCCTGATCACCGACTCCTTAGCCAGGCAGTCCTGAGGAAACCAGGGACACGGTCACTCCCTGGCCGGCCCCGACCTCTCCCTCCCCTCCGTCCTCCTCGCGGCCCTCACCTTGTCTGCTGCCTTGTACACCGCTGGCCACTGGGATGGGTCATCGAAATAGAGGAGGATGTTCTGACAGCATTTGGCCTGCAGGCCCAGAGATTTTAAGGTGTGGGGGGGTGTGGGAGCCGGGGTCGCCCCTGCCTCGGAAGGCCAAGGGAACATCCAGCCTCAGCGTGGGAAGGGTTGGGGAAGGCTCACCTCAGGGTATCGGAAACGGAAGTCCAGTCGTCCGTAATCCGAGAGGAAGCAAAATCTTGTCAAGAACACCCAGTCCTGGAAAAGGGCCCCCAGTCAGACCCTCTTCCCAGTCCTTTGAGAACTCTCCTCTACTCCATAGAGACCCTCAACTTCTGTTCCCTAACCTCAGCACCTGGTTTCCCAAGAAGCCTTACGGGAATCAAAATCCGAAAATTCTTCTGTGATCCCTTCACCGTGGTTCCAGGGTTTCTGCCCCAGACGCCCCTTCCCTGAACACGTTCCTCCTTTCCCAGGTGCCCTGAGAAAGACCCTGGAGGGCCAGATCCCCATCCTGGCCACCTTCTGCCCCAGGCACCATCGGACTGGCATCGGCCCGGTTATCCACACGCCGCCTGGTCCCAGAGACACCCAGTGCTCGGCAGTATTCTAAATGGCCCTTCCCGGTGCTGGGCCGAGGTGCTGGGCCGGAGCGCGAACTCCGGGCTCTCGGAGGAGTAAAGTGCTGTCCCTTCAGCACCACCTCGCCGTCCTCCCGCCCGACCCCAAACTCCGACTCTCCCTCCCGCCCGGCTCTGACCTCAATGTCCCTCCTACACCGCTGAGCCTCGATCCCACCGGCCCCTCAGCCTCACCCCCGCCCCCGCCCCCCGGGTCCCTCTGAGCGGGGCGGGGGGCGGGGCAGCCCCCTTCCTTCCCTCCCCTCCCCTCCCCTCCTCTCTCCTCCCTCCCCTGCCCTCCCCTCCCCTCTCTCCCCGCCGGCGGGGCGCGGAGGGCCGGCGCGCTCACCTCTTTGGAGCTGAGGTTGCCCCGCACGTACTTGGCCCCGGCGCGGGGGGGCAGCGGCAGCAGCAGGAGCAGCAGCGGCAGCAGGCGGCGCAGCGCGGGCACGTGCGGGGCCTCCATTCCGCCCGCTCCGGCCCCGGCCCGGGCTCCACTCCGGCTCCGGCTCCGGCCCGGCGACGGCGGCGGGGACGAGCCGGCCGGCTGGCGCGCGCCCCCGTTTAAAGGGGCCGCAGGGCACTGCGGTCCCCACGCCGTCCATCGGGATGGCCCGCTGGGACCCCTTCCAAAACCGCCAGGCAGGGGACGCCCCTTTCGCATCCTCTCTACCCCAGCCAGGCCCCAGTGCGCTGGTGACATACCTCTGGGCTCCCCGTGTCCTGAACTGAACGCCCATTCCCACAAGCCCTGCCTCCTGCACACTCCCATCTCCAGACGGCCAGCTCCCCTGCCCCAGCTCAGTCCTGACCTCCCCTCAACTAGGTTTTCAAACTGCTCTTTGAGCCCTGGCCAGTTTGGTTCAGAGTAATAGAGCTTCGGAAGCCTGCGGACTGAAGGGTCCCGAGTTAGATTCCGACCACATGCCCAGGTGGCGGGCTCCATCTCCAGTGGGGGGCATGCAGGAGGCAGCTGATCATTGATTACCTCTCATCATTGATGTTTCTCTCTCCCTCTCCCTTACTCTCTGAAATCAATTAAAAACTGCTCTTTGATTGCTCATCCCCATGCCAGCCATTCTCCCCGGGGTCCGGCCAGATGCCAGCGTTCCACACCTAGTACTCTGGGGAGTGCCCGCAGAGAGGGCAAACCACTTGTTCTGGGTCACACAATACGGAGGTGGCAGAGAGCCCTCAACCTCAACCATGATATCCCTCCTCCTGACCCTGTCCTGTGGCAGCTAGCAGCGTGTGGCACGGGGCTGCTGTGAAGAAGTGTTGTAAGTCTAGCAGACTGAAGCAAGTTGCCTGGGTTCAAGTTACAGTATTGCCACTTTCTCCCCATAGGACCTCAGCCCGGTCACAGCTGTGTGGTCTCCTGGTGCAGTCCCCTCCATGCTCGTACCAACCCTACTTTCCCAGTGCAATGGGGAAACCTGGAAAAGCTTTACAGAGTAGCATCCAAGCCCCTCAACTAAATTTTCCTGATTAGATTCCAAAACTTTTCTAGTTTCAATCCCCACCCCACACTTCAAAAAATTTGCACTCCACAAAATACCATTTTTAAAAACTTTCTAAACCAAGGGACCAACAAGAAACATGAGCGTGTGAAGCACTTCCAAGGGAGAGTGTGGGTCCCACACAAAGGGGCCTCCGCTACTCTATTGAGGGGTGGTTGCCAGCAGGGATGCCAGGTCATTTTCCATTTTTCTTTTTTAGAAGCCAGAAATGTGATTTTTTTTAAAAATATATTTTATTGATATTTTATAGAGAGGAAGGGAGATAGAGAGCTAGAAACGTCGATGAGAGAAACATTGACCAGCTGCCTCTTGCACACCCCCCACCAGGGATGTGCCCGCAACCAACGTACCTGCCCCCGACCGGAATCGAACCCGGGACCCTTCAGTCCGCAGACTGACGCTCCACCACTGAGCCAAACCGGTTTCGGCCAGAAATGTGATTTTTTAAAAGCAAACTGTATGATTTGTAACAGTAGGCAGTTAATTCAAGAGTTTAAAACATATCACAGACCAAAGAAAAGTCTGGGCCAGATTCAGGCCTCATCTGCCTTTCCCGTGCACACACTGTTCCCATGCCCAGCCAGCCAAGAGCCCCTCTACCGCTGGGCCCATAAGTGACTCACTCGAGGTCTCAGCATGGCACACAGACATGGGCTGAGTGAAAATGGTCCCGTATCTCCTATTCAACCTCTCCAGGCCTTGTACGTTCTGTTCCTTTTGCCTCAAATGTTCTCTCCCTCCTCCACGAGCAAGTTTCTCCCAATCTTGAGATATGTAACCGTCTGTGTCAGCTCTACTTTGAAGACCTCCCTCATCACTGAGGCAGTCAGCACTCCCTCCTCAGTGCCCCCGGCCCCTCCCCACCACTGGAGTCTCCTGGACACAGAGCCTACCGCTCACTCTGAGGCCCCAGCATTGCCCGAGCTCAGAGTCTGGCACATAGTTGGCCTCAGTGCATGGATGCGTTGAACTGACTAAAGCCCAGGTTTCTCCCTTCTCCTGGTCCCTTAGGCCCTAGAAAGTGACAAGTGATAGTACCTTCCCCTCCATTTCAAGAGTTAGGGGAAGCTGCTCTCCTGAGTCAACCACTCAGTGAACATTAAGAAGACCATGAAGAAGGTATTTTATTGAGGTGCTGGGAGTGCTGCCCCTAGACCAGCATTAGCCCCCTCAGTACAGTCTCATGGGAGGAAAGGACCAGGCCTCTGGGCTGCTCTGGGCCACCGAATAGGAGAGGCTGGGCAGCGGGGCCGGGGGACAAGGACTCCAGTCAAGGGCAGAGGTTCGGGGAAACAAGGGGGATGGCAGCTGAGGCAGGGACTGCGGTGTGCTGACCCCACAGGGCCAGGAAGGAGATGGTGTGGCTACTAGCCAGATGCTTTTCAGCAGGTCAAAGGCTGTTGGGGGGCCCCAGGCAACCGGAGATGTCGAAGGCAATGTGGGGGGCCAAGGACCTTTCGGTGGAGCCAGGCTCACTCTGTGTGTGGTGAGAGTGCTGGAGGTGTGAGGCCCAGCAAAGGTGAATTCCTTTGTCCCCCGTCCTCCTCTCCTCCTCTGCCTTCCTTCCCCTGGGGCCTGCTCAGGGCTGGTGATCCTCCGTCTCTCAGAGTCCCCAGGCTTGGTCCCTGGCATAGAAGAAAGAAGCATGGGGGAGAGGGGGGGTGTCAGCTGAGCTAAACAGACCAGGGGAAGGGGAGCACAGGGGGCAGGAGGTGAGCTCACCTGACGAGGATGGCTGGCAGCCTCGGAGCACCAGGGTAAGGTCGGGCACACAACCATGGCATACCTGTAAGGTACCCAGGATGGCATCCCTGGCCTCTTGGACTAGGTTCCTCCCGGGGAAGGCCTGTGGCAGAAGCAGCTGGCCCTGCAGCTCCCCTAGCAGCTGTCCCAAGACAGGGGGCTCTAGGGGACTAGGTGGGCCTGGGCCAGAGTCTCCAGGCACCTGATTCTCCTTGCCCCTTGGCTGTGGGCCTGGTTCTTGGGCCCTGGCTGGGCTTGGGGAAGGCTTGGTGAGTAATGTGGGGGTGTCTGGCTCCAGTGACCCACTGCTCAGCAGCCTGGCCACATCCAGAGATTTCACCTCATGGTTGAAGAGACCCCGGTGCTCCCGGCTTAGCCGGCCCTGGGTTATGACCACTAGCTTGGGGGCAGTAGGGGCCACATGGTTCTGGAGGTCCATGGGTGGATTCCGACAAGCCACAGGAGGCTCCTGATGAGCCAGTGGCCGGCGGCTGCCCATGAGGGCTTCATTACGCTCCCGTCTGGTCTTCCGACGGCGGACCCGACCAGGTTTCTCAGCTCTCTGGAAAGACTGTGGAGCTGGCCCCCGGGGGTCCATAGAGTCCTGGAAAAGAAAGATAGGGTGGTCATCTGTAGACAAATCAGGGACCTAAATGTGAGTCGTGAGGAGATAGTTTGGGGTGAGGTGGGAGGCGATGTGAGAGAGGGAGTGAGCAGAAAGGGATTGGAAAAGGCTTGGATGCTCGCTTTGGCAGCATATATACTAAAAACGTAAAATGCTGGTCCTGGGAAGAAGTCATAGGTATAGGGTGGGATCAAGGGAGTCCTGGCGAATGGAAAGACTTGTCAGGGAACACCAGAAGAGTTACAGGGAGTAGGGGCATGAGGAAATAACTAAAAGATGGAGGAAGGGGAAAGGATCGTGGGTCCCTGGAGAATGCAGGAAGTAGAGAGAGGCGGTAGAAAAGGAAAAGCAGAAGAGAAGTTGTAGGGAGAAAACTTTGAAGACACAGAAAGGGCGACAGCGGAGCTGTGGGGGCGGGGGCCTGGGGCTTGGTCTCGGGGGTTGGAGGGGTTGCGAGGTGGGGCAGTTGAAGTAGGAAAGGTTGGTGAGGTAAGGACGGGGGAGGGGCACTTTACCGTCTCCAGCCCGGATGAACCTGGCCCCTTCCCTCTAGCCCACCCTACCCCACCACGCTGTGGGGTGCAATGGCTTCTGTTTTCCGAGGTGACACCAGTTCACTACGCGCCTAGCGCCCTTCCGGCCCCGGGCCTCCTGCGCATGCGCGCGCGCACCTTCCTTGCCCTTTGACTTCTCTGCGTCTCAGAGGTGAGTGGCTCAGAGGCACGTGCCAGGGGTTCCGACAGCCTGGAGTAGCCCCGCCCATCTCAGCCTTATTTCCGGAAACCTCCCATTCGTCCTCAAGGTTGGTCCCAGCCGCCAATTGGCTGTGAAGTCCATTAGGCCCTCCCCTTCCTGAATCTGATTGGTTTAGAGGTCTATATGTGGATTTCCAGTCTGCAGCGCTCGAAATCAGGCGAGGCACGTGGGCTTAAGGGCCAGCCAGCCCCCGTTTGGTCACAGAAATCATCAATAGGCAGTCAGTAGAGTGTCACCATTCAGAGCTGGTCACTGGGACTAGGTTCAAACCTCCAGACTGCCAAAACCGGTTTGGCTCAATGGTAGAGCGTCCCCAGATTCGATTCCGGTCAAGGGCATGTACCTTAGTTGCAGGCACATCCCCGGTGGGGGGTGTGCAAGAGGCAGCTGGTCGATGTTTCTCTCTCATCGACTTTTCTAGCTCTCTATCTCTCTCCCTTCCTCTCTATAAAATACCAATAAAATATATTTTTTTAAAAAAACCCTCCAGACTGACACATTTGAGTTGTGTGAACTTGGAGAACTGTGCAGCCACTCGGAGTCTCAGTTTCCTCATCTGTAAAATTGGGTTCATAATAGTATCTCCTTCATACAGTTAGTGTATGAGATGAGCCAACATCTAGCTTAAAGTACCACTGGATGAATTAATGCCTCAAAGCTTTGTTTCTCACTAAGTTTTGCCTCAGGAACTGCCTTGCTACCTCTCAAACTTATTTACCTACACTTGAGCCATCAGACTTTAAAATCAAACTATGCCAGGGTATTACCCACGTTCCAATGAGCTGTACTATCTGTGTAATATTGCTTGGCTAACCTTCATGGTCTTTCAAATACTAACTCAGATACTATTCCGTCTCGGACACCTACCCACCATCAGAGTTCTCCTCTGCCTCATCTCCAGAGGTCCCCAGTTCCTCCCTTAATCACAACCTTGATTCTTTCCTCAGCTCTGTGTTTGGTTCTGTCTCTCCCACCCACTGGGACAAGGCCAGGATAAGATCCATTCATTTAATATTCATTCAGCAAGTACTTGTGAGCAGCCACAGTACTTGGTACTGTGAGTCAGATCCTGTTCCAGGCAAGAGAAATGAGGCAAAACATAAACAGGAGACTCATCTCTGTATCTCAGTATCAACCTGCCTAGAGAAGGAATGAATAGAGAGGAAGATCCCAATTGGGATTATAGCCAGAAGGTTAAGGGGGTGCGGAACCCCCACAAACAGCTGGTCCCCAAGAACTGGGAGATCTGGGAAAACTTGAGATCTGAGATTAAGTTGGGGTGGGGGAAGATAGACCTTAGGTGGCCTTGGCTGTGGATGTAGGTTTCAGAGCCCAGACACACCCAGCTGAAGTTATTGGTTGGCAGTAGGTTTAGGGAGGGGAGCAGAGGCCACAGATCTGCAAGATGAGCAGCTGTGGGAGGGTTGCCAGGCTGGAGCTGGGCCTTGCAGCGTCTCTAATTTCCTTTCTCATTCTGCACTTTGTTTCTAACCTCCTTGCAGGACGTGTGATGTCAGTAATGACACGTAACTTAGTTTTTGTGTGTGCGTGTGTTTAAAATATATTTTACTGATTTTCCACAGAGAGGAAGGGACAGGGATAGAGAGCTAGAAACGTCGGTGAGAGAGAAACATTGACCAGCTGCCTCCTGCACACCCCCTACTGGGGATGTGCCCGCAACCACTTGTACATGCCCTTGATCAAAATCGAACCTGGGAGCCCTCAGTCTGCAGACCGATGCTCTATCCACTGAGCCAAACCGGTTTCGGCTGTGTGTGTGTGTGTGTGTGTGTGTGTTTTAATATATTTTATTGATTTTCCACAAAGAGAAAGGGAGAGGGTTAGAGAGCTAGAAACGTCGGTGAGAGAGAAACATTGACCAGCTGCCTCCTGCACACCCGCCACCAGGGATGTGCCCGCAACCAATGTACATGCCCCTGACTGGAATCGAACCTGGGAGCCCTCAGTCCGCAGACCGTCACTCTATCCACTGAGCCAAACCGTTTTGGGCACGTAACTTAGTTTTTATGCCACTAAACTGGTGTTTTTGAGGAGGGGAGGCCCATGAGCAGACAGGCTCAGTAATGTCCTGGCTCAGCCTTAGAGTATTTCCTTTACAAATGAGCCTCTAATTTTTTTAAATGTTTTTTTATTGACTTTAGAGAGAGGAAGGGAGAGAAACAATGAGGTGAGAAACATCATTCCGCTGCCTCCCGCACGCCCTCTACTGGGGGTGGAGCCTGCAACCCCAACCGGGACCTTTTGCTGTATAGGACTCGCCCAACCAACTGAGCCACCCGAGCCAGCGGCGGGCTGGTTGGCTGGGTGGGCTGAGCCTGTCATGTTTGCCATTTTCCTTTCCTGCCCCCCCCATCAGTAGAAAATGGGAGCGTCTCCTCCTAGCCAGGTGTGTATGAACCACCCCTTCCTGAATGGACGCGTCCACTCACTCCCCGCCCCCAGGGCCGCGTGAATGGGACGCACCGAGGGAGTGAGACGGGGAGGGGGACAGGGAGAAGGGGAGAGAAAGGGAGGGAGGGAGGGAGGGAAAGAGGGCGAGAAGGAGGGAGGGGGGAGAAAGAGAGAGAGAAGGTAGTCCCTTCCGCACACTTCTCGTCCGACAGCAAATGGTTTCTCCCCGCGAGGCCAGGCGCTAGATTCTCCCCGCCCACCCTCGGCCTTCCAGGACTTCACCCCTCCGCGGGGCGCTCCGGTGGTTGCTCCCTCCTCGTGGCCGCCCCGCCCCGCCCCGCCCCGCCCCCGGCGGTGCCCCTCCCCGGCCCAGGTGCTGCAGCGTGGCCGCCGCCGGGCCGGAGTGGAAAGCGCCGGGCGAGCTCACTGCGCGCCGCCGCGGGGGCCGCCGGGCTTCCCAGGCCGCCCCCCTCCCGAGTGGAGGTTTCCGCCCGGGAGCGGAGGCGGGCCCGGGATCCGCCCCCTGCGCCGGTGGACCGCGGCGCCCGGACCGTCCATTGTTGCCTGGAGGGGTGGGAGTGGGTGTGGCGGACTCCCTCCTCCGGGAACATTCCGGGCCCACCTCGCTCACTCGCCGGACCTGCAGAAACGGTGACGCCGAGATGAGCGGCGACGAGAACCCAGCCAGCAAGCCCACGCCGGTGCAGGACGTTCAGGGCGATGGACGCTGGATGTCCCTGGTGAGCGACCCCGCCCGCGATCGCCGGGAGTCGGGGTGGGTGGGGGCCGCGGCGCGGGGGTGCAGCTGGCTCGCCTGGCTTTCACTCCCGATTGGGAAACTGAGGCCAGTGGGGCGGTGCTGTCTGACGGCCCAGGAACGAGCGTGCCATGACTCACTCGCGTTTTGTCCCCGAAGCACCATAGGTTCGTGGCTGACAGCAAAGATAAAGAACCCGAAGTCGTCTTCATCGGGGACTCCTTGGTCCAGCTAATGCATCAGTGCGAGGTGAGGCCGATCTCCCTCCTCCTGCCCCACCCAGGCCTGCCCTCACTGACTCACCTAGACCAGACCTCAGGCCAAGCGGAATACGGGGTACCCGAAATAACCTCGGGTAGCGCCCAGCACCCAGATTTTCAGTGTAAGGTACAACATTATACTAAGAAGGAAGTGTGTGCCCTGGCTTTATCAGGCTGTTATTGTATATAATGAGACTTAAAATGAGGCTTCTCTGCAAGACTGACTAAAGTAAGGCTCTTTATTGTTTGTTTGAATGGATTTCCCCAAAGCTGTAGTTCTTTCCACAGTGTGTAGGTCAACTGCAATAGCTCTCCATAAAGGGGGCTGGGGTTTAATATCTTTCCACTAAGCAAGGTTATGGTTTTCCTCAGAGAGGTTTATTGTTTCAACACATAGCTCAAGCAGAATGGTTTCCATAAAGTGAGTTTTGCTTCTATGGGTACCAAAGACTACTAACATCTATACTCTACTCTACTCTACTCTAGATGCTATGTTATAAGGTGAGGTGTGACCCTATTGGGGTTTGCTCAGGATGAGATGGCTTCCATGGAGAGGCTCTTCCGTAATGACATCTGGTTAACATTTGGACCCAGAGTAGGGCATGCTGACAGTGCCCCTGTGCCCACACCGTTCTTGCCCACAGATCTGGCGGGAGCTTTTCTCTCCCCTGCATGCACTTAACTTTGGCATTGGCGGTGATGGCACGCAGCATGTGCTATGGCGGCTGGAGAATGGGGAGCTTGAACACATCCGGCCCAAGGTAAGTGGGGCTTGGGTGGGCAGCTAAAGCCTCTTAGCCTGCCTCCTCACCACTGCGTCATGCCTCTCTTTCCAGATTGTGGTGGTCTGGGTGGGTACAAACAACCATGGGCACACAGCAGAGCAGGTGGCCGGCGGCATCAAGGCCATCGTACAACTGGTGAATCAGCGGCAGCCCCAGGCCCGGGTCGTGGTGCTGGTGAGAGAGTGGGAAGGCGGGGAGAATGGATGGCAGTGTTCTGGGACCCCCTCATGCGTAGCCATAGTTGGCATGGTTCTGGGTAGCTTGGCACAGAGCAATGGCTTTCAGGCAAAATTTCACATTGACACTTGCTACATCCATCAGAGCAGCTGTGAATAAGGACATGTTTAATGACCATTTGGGCCCTTTTGCCCAGGGGAGCACTAGAGATTTGGGGGTTTTAAAACTCAAAATATTTAAATAGCCAGGAGTTGTCAGGTATTCCCAAGGTGAGATATTTCCTCCTCTGAAAGAGGGATTAACTCTTTTTTAATCAAATGACCATTTTGTCAACATTTTAAAAAAATATATCTTATTGATTTTTTTACAGAGAAGGAGAGAAATAGAGAGCTAGAAACATCCATCAGCTGCCTTTTGCACACCCCCCACTGGGGATGTGCCCACAACCAAGGAACATGCCCTTGACCGGAATTGAATCTGGGACCCTTCAGTCCACAGGCCGACGCTCTATCCACTGAGCCAAACCGGTTTCAGCTTGTCAACATTTTTATAAGGCTATTGCTGCTGAATGGGGTCCAATTCCTGTTTCCCATCCCTCATGTATTCTGCAGCTGGGGGCTTCATAGTCGGGGGTTGGAGAACCGGTTAGCACAGAGATGCTAGTGGGATCCAGATTTTGATAGGATATCTTCTCACAACTCTTGGTACCCTCCTCAGGGCCTGCTTCCGAGGGGCCAGCACCCTAACCCACTTCGTGAGAAAAACCGGCAGGTGAACGAGCTGGTACGGGCGGCATTAGCTGGCTGCCCACGGGCCCATTTCCTGGATGCTGATCCTGGTTTCGTGCACTCGGATGGTACCATCAGCCACCATGACATGTATGATTACCTGCACCTCAGCCGCCTAGGCTATACACCTGTCTGCCGGGCCCTGCATTCCTTGCTTCTGCGCCTGCTGGCCCAAGACCAGGGTCAGGGTGTCCCTCTGCCAGAGCCCACACTCTAACATCCGCTTTCCTACATTATTAAATTCTTATTCTTCAGTCTTCCTCCCATTTTCTGTTTTATGGCCAAGCTCATCTGGGTACTTCAGCCTCAGCCCTGATCTCTGCAGGGTGTTGTTTCTGCCCAAAGAAGGCACCATCCATCTATCAAGGCATTCTGGTTCTTGGAGAGTATGGCACATTTATATCATCACAATAATGCTCCAGGCAGGCACTTACCAATCAGTAACACGAGGTGAAACCAGTTTGCTAACACTACCCTGAAGGATCGGGGTCTAGAAAGAATTCTGGGAACATAGTGGCCTAACATAGTGGGAACATAGTGGCCTCCAATCTTTGCACATGTTCTCCTGGCTGGTCCTCTGGGAGCTTCCTGACTCTCCATTCCCCAGTCATCCCTCCACACAGGGTACAGTCTCTCAGCTGGGCAGTATGCAGGAATCCTGGAGAGGCTCCTGGCTGCAGTGCTGGCTTACACCACATGGGGGCAACAGAGGTCACTGAGGACAGCCCAGTATTTGGGAGTGTCACCTCTGGGCTCAGACCTCAGGTCCAGCTCGAACTTTCACATCTAGGCCTTCCCCAAGCCCATGCATATTGGATGCCTGAGAAAAAGGGCAGAGATGCCACAAGTCCCTAGCACCAGACTTAGAAGGGAGCCACCCAGCCTCCGGTGGTCAGGGACCTTAGGTCATGGGGTCCTTCTGATGTTGGGAGTACCCCGGCATTGCCATCCTCGTCTCACTGGGGCAAAGTATATAGCTTCGTGGCCATTTGGCGACAAGACTGGTGCAACCAACACCCCTCCTTTTCAAGTTGGCAGTCACACAGGTGTGTTAAACAGCTTTAATTGCGGTCATTGTGGCTTTCGGCACAGTAAGAAATATTGCACATGATCAACATGTTTTGTTCTGGGGTTGGGGACAGAGTAGGGGGAATCACCTTCTTAGAAAGTACAACCCAAGTTGGGAGGGCAGAGTGGTGGGGAGAGAACCCTCCCCATGCCTGTGGCAAAGTGCAGGAGCCCCTACCCCCAAACTAACCTGAGTCCAGCCCCTCTGGGGGAAAAAGGGGTGTGTGAACCCCTTACTCCACAGGCGCCTCCCTGTGGCCCAAGGCCCTCACTTCTCTCTGATTGCAGCCCTCACGAGCCATTTTGCATAAAGTACAAGTGAAAAGATCTGAAGGTCACACACTCCAGGTTATTATATACAGGGGCTCGATGGAGGGAGACTGTGTCCCTGCTTCCCCTCAGCTACCCCATCGCTGGGAGGGAGCTGTGGGGAGGGGGATACACAGAGGGGCAGGCCTCATTCCGCCCCAAAATTGAAAGGACGAAATGGCTTTATTGGGGAGGAAGTAACCATCTTGCCCCCCCCCCCCCCCATCGTTCCTGCCACCTACATATTGTCCATGTCCTGAGGGGGGTACTGTGGGTCCTGGGGTCTTCTCAGGGGCCCCTCACCTGCCTGTGGCAGCTGTGGAGGGACCGGGAGGTGGCGGGGAGGGCTGGGGGGCTCCCTCCCACGCAGGCTGTCCAGGCCCCGGCTCTGGGGGTGGGGGCAGTGGTGGGGCAGCCTGGGCTGTGCCAGAGTCCGAGCAGGGTGAGGTGGGTTCAGGGCCTCCAGCGGGGCTGGGAGTGGGAACAGCGGCAGCAGCAGTGCCAGTCGGGGGCGGTCCAGGGAGGGGGGACTCGGCTCCGGGAGGCTGCTCCGTGGGAGTGGCTGCCTGCATGATTTTCTGGCGCACTTCACGGATCTTCAACTGCAGACAGACCTTGGAGGGGAAGATGTCTGCGTAGCGGGCCTGGAAGGCTGCTGTGGCCTGGGCTGGGGACAGAAGGAATGGGGGGATGAGACGAGCAGGCAGGTCCCCTCCAAGTGCTCCCTACGACTCCGAGACATGCTCACCCGATGGGAAGAAGCCGTGGTCCTGGAAGAGCTGCATGACCAGGGCCCGGCGCTGGTCCAGGGTGCGCCGCAGGGACGAGTATGGCACTTTCTCATATTCCAGCTCCCCAAGCACATCCTCGGCTTCTGTTCCTGGAACAGGCAGGGAGAATGGTCAAGGCCGCTGGCCGCCCCACCTTCACACCATTGTCTAAGTGTCCTCGTGGCCTCCACTGAATTCCTTCACAGCAGAGTGCAAAGAGGGGACGTGCCCAAGGTCACATGGCGGTGGACTCTGGAACCCACCCCTAACCTGCTGTCCTCCTCTCAGCGACACCCACACCACCTCCCATTTCTAGCCCAGTTCATGGGACCCCCACCCCTTTCGCAGGCCCTAGGTCCCTCAGCCTCGCCAGCCACAGCACCAGCACCTGTGCGGTCAAAGGTGAAGATGTCCCCCTCGCACTTAGCACTCTTGGGGGTATTAGGCTCTGAGCTGCAGCTGGAGCGTCTCCTCATCTTGCGCTTGGGCGAGGTGGGGTCCTCAGGGGCGGAGTCCAGGTCTGGTCAAAAGAAGCAGGCTCAGGGAGGTGGCCCAGCCTGTCCCCCACCAACCGCGGAAGTCCCCCTGCCTACCGGTGGAGTTCTTCCTTTTCTTGCGATAGGAGCCCAGGATGGCCCGGGGCGAGGTGGCCAGAGACTGCAGGGTGGGAGAGGGCAATACCTCTTCAGGCCGAAACTCGGGCAGCTCAGCAAAGCGTTCTTCGAAGTCCACTTCTGACAGGACCCTGCTGGAGAGTGGGCAGGGTCACCTCCCCTGCCTGGCCGGGAGCTGTTCCTCTCCCCCCAACCCCACCAGCTCCACCAGAGCCCAGCCCATGCTCACTTGTCCACAGAGTCGAAGGTCTTCTTCAGAGGCGGCGGCCGCACCTTCACCTTCTTGCTGGTACCCGCTGCCTCCTTGCGCTCAGGGTTGTCCCCGGCGGCTCTGCCGCTGCTGCCCTCGCTGCTGCTGCTGCTGCTGCTGCTAGCGGGGGCCGGGGCCGGGGCTGGGGCCGAGGCCGAGGCCGGGGCTGGGGTCGGGGCCGGGGCTGGAGTTGGGGCCGGGCTAGAAGGAGTGGGAGGCTCCCCACGGCTATCCAGGCCCAGCCCAGGGACGCGCCAGTCTGAAGATGCGCTGGGGAATTTGCTGGCCTGGGGTGGGGATGGCAGAGAGATGGAGGACACGGGTTCAGACTTGCTGGGGTAAAACCCAGAAACAAAGAAACAGGTGCGGATTGCCCGAGCCAATCGTGGAGAAAGCCCAGTGACAGCCAAGCGGGAGGGACGAGGGCACGTCTCAGATACATGAAGGGAAGAGGGCGGGTCAGGGAGCAGACAGCGGGCCAAGGGACACCCCAGCAGCAGCAGGAGCCCCGGGACGGCTGGCACTCACCATGGTCTCAGGGCCCTTGGTATTGGTCCGCTCCTCAGCAGGCAGGGGTGGGGGGGGGCTGCTCCGGGGAGTGGGAGCCCAGGTCTCCGGGGCGGGCGGAGGGACCGGCGTTGTAGGCTGCCCCTCGAGCTCGGACTCGGGGGCAGCAGGCTCACGAGCTGAGCCAGGCTCCAAGGGCTGCCGGGGCGCAGGGCCAGGCCGCCCAGGGGCCCCCGCCTCAAAGGAGCCCACAGGAATGCTGGCGATGGCCGCCTTCACTTTCTGGGGGGCCTTGGGGGTGGGCCTCTGGGCCTTGGGGGCCACTAAGCTGTAAGTCATGGAGCCTGCTGATGGGGAGAAGAGCATTTGCTGAGCTGGGCCTGACTGGAGCCCGTTCCCTGGCTCCAACTCGCCCCACCCTGGGCTGGCCCAACACCCACCTGCGGCACTAGGAAAAGGGCTGGTGGGGGCCGGGGTGGCAGTGGCAGTGGCAGTAGGAGGGGCCGAGGGGCCCTTGGGCAGGATTGTAGCGGTAGGGGTGGTGGTGCTGGTGGCCACAGTGTAGACCAGGCCTGCAGGGGCCTGGGATGGCTGGGCCAGGGGCGCCGACGAGGTGGGTATGGGGCTGCCAGGGTAAAACGCTGTGATGACGGGAGGTCCGGGGGCTGCGCAGGTGGCAGGCAGCTGGGGGCTGGGCACCGGTGACACGCCCACCTGGCCAGGAGCCAGCAGCGGGGCCTGGCCTGCGGAGGGGGAAACAGAGGCAGGGCCATGTTAGGCCGGACTGCCCCGGGCTCCCCGCGGACTCCCAGCCCCGCCTGCCAGGGCTCCTCACCTGAGAGCAGGGGCTGTACGAAGGCAGGGCCGCTGGGCCCCAGCGAGGTGAAGCCTAGGGCTACGGAGCTCGTGGGCCCGTAGGAGGTGACTGCTCCAGCCTGGCTGGACGCTGAGCTGGTGACCAGAGGCAGCGTGTGCCCGCCTGCTGACTGCACGTAGGTGATTCTGCCGCAAGGAGAGCAAAGGGGGAAAGAGTAAAAATGGGGGGAGAGCCTGGCTGGTGTGGCTCAGTGGTTGAGCAGCAACTCATGAACCAGGTCAATGATTTGATTCCCAGTCAGGGCACATGCCCGAGTTGCAGGCTCAATCCCCAGTAGGGGGCCGTGCATGAGGCAGCCAATCGATGTCTCTCTCTCTCTCTATCCCTCTCCCTTCTTTCTTTAAATCAACCAAAAGATATTAAGAAATAAACAGGGGAAGAGTGAGGCGACCTGCCCCCCCCCCCCCCCCCCCGGCTTGCCTCCACAGCCGTACCTGGTGGAGGAGGGCAGCAGGACCTTCTGAGGCTGGGAAGCGGGGCCGGGGGTGGCGGCGGGGCTGAGGGGCGGCACCAGGCCGCTGGGTGTGCTCACGGGCACTGGAGTCAGCTGGATGATCTGTGCAGAGACCCACAGGCCGCGGTGAGGGGAGGACCGGCGTGGGGAAGAGGGAGGCCAAAATCTGGGAGGGTGGTGGGTCTCGGCCAAAACAGGGAACACAAAATTTGGGATTGGAACAAAAGGAAAGAAGACAGCAAGAGGTGTGGGAAGAGATAAAAATAAAAAAAATAAAAACAAAGAAATTTTTAAAAACAAAAATTTTTTTAATGTTCTAAAAAGTTTTTCAAAAGAGGTGGGGAACAAGCAGACCGTCAAATGACAGCGGGGAGGGGAAGGAGATCTGGGGGAGATAAGAGATCAACCGAAGGACTGGTATGCATGCATATAAGCACAACCAATGGACACAAAACTCTGAGGAGGGAGGGCATGTTTGGGAGTGTGTGTGTGTGTGTGGGGGGGGATTGGTAAGGTATGTACACATATAATACCTTTATTTTAAAAAATGAGAGAGAAAAAAAGAGGTGGGGAAACACAGAAAAGGAACAAGTTGCAGACACTGAGGCCAGAATCAAGATGCACAGAGACACTGAGAAGACAGCAAGGCATTTCCAGAGACAGACAAAAGGGAGGAAAAGTGAGACCGGAGCAAAGGCAGACAGAAACTCTAGGCCATGGAGACCAAACCCGGCAGGAGAGGAATGAGGAACAGGTGGAGGGAGTCACGGCCAGGATGCTCTTACCTTGCTGGGCGGCTGGGCACCATTCTGCACAGGCACGGAGAAGGGCGGGCTAACCAGGGGCAGCGGCTGGCTGGCTCCTCCACCGCGCACCGACATGCTAGGGGTGGCCAGGGGCACCAGTACCTTCCCAGGTAGCAGCTGGGCTGAACCGCTGGGGGCTGGGGCCTGCACAGGAGAAACCGACTGGGCTGCAAGAGGCAAGAAAGGAGGTTAACGGGAGCCGAACAGGGCCGCGGCCCCTTTACCTGTGCTGCCCAACCCAGGCCTCACCTTTGGGGGGCGGGACAGAGGGTACAGACTGCAGGATGGGTATGCCAGGAGTGGGTGCGGTGGCAGCCAGGACTTTGCCGTTGGTAGAAGTGCCCGGTGGAAGGGTGAAACGAATGCTGGTGGTTGATGCAGGGCCACCAGGAGCCACTGCCTTGGTCCCAGGGGCTGGTGCTGGAGCAGGTGCCACTTGAAGCTGCTGGGGCAGTGTGGGCAGGATGTACTGCACCTGGGTGATTCCCCCAGCCTTGCCCAAGGCACCTGGCTGCAGAATACCCAGGGGCACCGGCCCATTGGGACCAGGACCAGCACCTGCTCCTGAGCCCGTAGCGGCCCCACTACCAGGGGTCCCCTGGGCAATGAACTGGACAGCAGGGGGCGCAGGGGGCCCGTAGCCCGGGGTGCCCACCAGCAGGTTGGTGACAGTGGCAGGCGCCTTCCCTACAGCACCGAGCAGGGGCCCAGCCACCAGATGTGGGGCTGGTGAGGTGGCTGTTGCCGACTTCTTGTCCGAATACACTAAACTGACGCCCAGCGGAGAGCCCACAGGTGCCCGGGACCCAGCCATCGTCTCAGTCCTGGCCCCCACGGCGTCGTTTGGAGGCGCTTCCACCCGGCCAGAGGTGGAGAAGGGCTTGGAGGCGATGGGCACGGGGGTGCTGCTGACAGGCCGCACTACGTTGGTGACCATGGTGGCAGCTGGGCGGGCCAGGGGAGCCGGCGGGGTCCCGTAGGCCAGTGGCGGGGCTGCGGCTGAGGACACGCGGGCCCCGCTGCCTTCCCGTTCCTCCTTGTTTGGGGGCAGAACCAGTGTCTGCAAGACACCGCCTCCCCCCGCAGGCGGTGCTGCGATAACCGAGGGGCTGGGTGGTTCCAGGCCCCCCACGCTCTCGGGCCTCTTGCGCCGGAAGGTGGGAGGATCCGCCGGGAGGAAGCGGGCGGCTTTGGCAGGTGCTGGGCCCCCGGGGGGCGGGGGCCGCAGGGGGCCTGCCGAGCTGCCCTGACCTGACTCTTGGGCCTTGAACGTCCCTGAGCCCAATGGGAAGGTGGCTGCGGAGGCTGCGGAGGAGGCAGGAGGGGACGAGGAGGATGAGGTGGGCCCGTAGCCTTTGCTGAAGGCTGCAGGTGGATCCGGGGGCCCTGGGGGCTCAGGGTCCAGCGATGGACGGCAGTGGGTAAAGGAGGAACGAATCACAGGGGAGAACACTTTCCGGCCATAGCTCTGGTGGAAAGAGAAGAGACACAATCGTGTCAGGGAGCCTGAATACCCACACCCAGGCCCCCTGAGGCCTTGATCCATCCAGCCTGTGACACAATTCCCCACGGGGCAAGCAACTTCCCTCTCAGGCTCTCTTGTCAGCACACAAGACATCCCCACCCCTGGAGTTCAGTGAGACCAGGCACTCACCTTGCCGCCCTCTGGGTCTTCCCCAGAGCTGTCTCCGCTCTCGCTGTCAGTTACCCGCTCCTTGCACTTGAGGTCAATGTCAGTGGCGCTGAAGCTATCGTCAGCTGGGGGAGTAGAGGAAACGGTATTGGCAAAATGGCCAGAAGGACAGTCTGGAACCTGGGCTCTGGCCTCAGCTCTGCCCCAAACCAGCAGGGAGGACTGGCCAGGAACGCTGTCCCTCGGCCCGGGGTGTGTCCACCTACACAAGCATGCATCTAGCACTGGGCCCAATGGCCCGGCCAGGCCCCGGTCCGCCTGGTTGCCTATCTGGCCAGGGGCTTTCCAAGTGTAGGGGGAGGCTCACACAGTAGGGGCTGAACTGAACACATGTGAAAGGAAAGGGGGGAAGGGGGCTTGAGGGTCTGGATCCAATCTCTGCCCACCGTCCAAACCCCTGGACAGGATTCTGGGTCCCAACCACTGCTCACCAATGACGTCATCGTCCCCTTCCTCCTCGCAGATAACCATGCGCTCCTCATCACTGGTCATGTCCTCGCTGGCTGCACGCTGGGAACGGGAGGCTCGGGTGGGCAGCAGTGGGGGCCGCCCACTGGCCGCTAGGGCACCTCCCTCGCCAGGGGCCGCAAAGGGGCCTGGAGCCCCATATTGCGTGGAAGGCTTCGGGCCAGCGTAGGCTGAAGGGCCAGACACCATCTGCAGGGCAGTTGTAGGGAGAGATCAGCCGAGGCTGTCACCTTGGGCAGCCCTCCCTGCCCATCTCCCCGACTCCCGTGGCCTGTACCCCAGACCTGAGTCAATTCCTGTAGTGCCTGGCTGTCTACTTCTCCGCCATCCAGGCTGTGGACCCCACTGTGGGAGAAGGCTCGGGGCCGGGCCGAACCAGGTCCCCCAACTGTGTGCAGACGTTCTGCCCCACAGGAGCCGCTCCCGGGAGCCTTGGGGTCCGAGCTCAAAAGTGTCTGGGCTGCGACAGACAGAAGCTCAGAGGACACTGTAGAGTGGAAGGGGGGAGGTGCTGCAGAGTCAGGAAGCCTCTTACCAGCACCTGGACTGGCTGAGCCACCCGCCAAACTCCTAGGTACCGGGCAGAGCACGCTGCGATTCCCAGGCCACCAAGCGGAAAAGAGATGCCACCCACCAGCCCAGCGTCTCCTTCCCAACGGCCCCTGCCTTCCTGGCCGCAAGGAGCAAGCCCACTGGTCCCCGGGAGGCAGCCCCTCTGAGAGTGAGAGAGCCTCAGGCGGGTCCATGTGGCGCTGGCTAGCTAATAACCCTGGCCTGTCCCCACACTGCATCCCTGCCCTGAGCCGTGAGCCCAGACCACAGGATTGCTCCAGAAAGGCACCTCCGCACAGTGCCAGGCACCCTGACAAGTGCAGCCATGAAGCATCAGCGAGGGGCTTGCAACTGTGGTTCTGGGCGTCAGCCTCGCTGGGCGTTAATTTCTGGCGCTGCCAGTTACTGCTTTCTGTGACTGCAAGCAGTGGTTTTGCCTCACCTGGAAAACGGGGTCTGGTTCTAAGTCCTAGAGGTCACACCCCACTGGGTGCCTGGTATATAGTAAACGCTTAGTAAGTGGCGGCTGATGAGATTGCCATTTGGAAATTTTATCTATCTGAACCTTCCTGGATCCTTCACACGAGAAAAGAGCTGGTTCCTTTATAAATAAACGTCCTCAAATAAAAATGACAAGGCAGCCCTGGTCACCGTGGCTCAGCTGGTTGAGCATCATCCCATGCACCAGAAGGTCACCAGTTCAATTCCTGGTCAGGGCACATGCCCCAGGGTGCAGGCTCCGTCCCAACAGAGGGCACGCAGGAGGCAGTGAATCAGTGTTTCTCTCTCCCCTTCCCACTTCCTTTCTCTAAAATCAGTAAAAAACGTATTGTAAAAAAAGTGACAGGGAGGAGCTTCTGTGGCAGGAGGTGACAAGCAGGTGGGCAGCGGGGGCTCTCAGGGGCGGGGCAGCGGGGCAGGAGAGCCGAGGAGCTGACTGACCTCCGGGGGCAGCAGCGGTGCCCGTCTCCGACATGCTCCGCTCCCGCGTCTCCTTGTGCCCGCCTGCCAGCCCCAGGCTTGTGGGCTTGGCCTCTGAACTAGACTTCTTGCGGTCCTTGTTGCACCACTTCCAGTCTGGGTGGGCCTTAAAATGGGCCTCTTTCACCTGGCAGGAGATGGCAGGACCCTTCACTCACCCACCCCCCCGAGGACGCTGGGGGGCCAGAGGAGGCGGCGTTACCTGGAAGGCCAGGTCGTGGTACTTCTGCTTCTCCTTGGGCCCCAGGGCGTACCACCACTCGCCCAAGATCTTGCTGACCGTCCTGTTGTCCTGGTTGGGGTGACGCTGGTGGACAAGGGCCCGGTGCCGCTTGCTGAAGATCATGAAGGCATTCATAGGCCGCCGGATGTGGTCCTTCTCCCGCTACGGCAGACACAGGTCCAAGAGGAACAGTTAGAATCGAGGAGACGGGCTTGGGTGGCCACAGGCCGAGCTGGGGACCCACACCCAGTGGGGAGGAGGCACCTTGTTGGGGCTACGTCCGTCTTTCTCGGAAGAGGAGTCCCGTTCCTTGGGCAGGGCACTAAGGGACTGGGTCCGGCGTTTTCCAGGCGGCAGAGGCAACTGGATCTCAGGAGACATGATGGAGAGGAAGCTGTAGTGGGAGCAGCAAGTACAGTGAGGTCCACGTCGCTGGCCACCCCACCCCCACCCCCAGTCCCAGGTCTCGGGGCACTCACGCATCATCGTGGTCACTCTCCGTCTCACTGTCCAGCCGGGCTTCTCCTGGAGGGCCAGGGGTCTCCTCCTCGGTGGTGGGAGGGGGGCCCTTCCCAGGTTCCACTCCCCCCAGAGTGTGGGGGGGCCCAGGCCCTGGGCTCTCAGGGCACGTGGCTCCAGGGGGCCGGCCCGGGTCGGCATTCCCTGTCCCGCTCGGTGGCTGCTCGTGAGCAACAGCCGCCGACTCAGCAGGCTCTGGGGACAGAGAGGCAGGTCAGAGGGCTCCTGCCCCACCTCGACACTACCCCATGCCTTTCCACGGCCCCCGGCCCTCACCTTTGCTCTGGGTGGAAGCCACTGGGTGGCTGGCAGGTTGCTGGGCCTCGCTCGGCTGCACGGAGGGGTCCGGCTGGCTGGGGGCCAGGAAGGGGACTAAGGAGTGCCAGGGGAACACGGCGACGGAGCGGGGCTCGACGTTCGTCCACACTGCGGGAAGGAGCCGGCTGAGCTGAGCAGTACATCTTGGCCTTGACCCTCAACCCACCGTTTTTCCCACCCTGCACAAGGCAGCTCCACCTCTCTTCCACACCCCTTCTCCTAGCCCCGAGCCCCTCGACGTGCATGCCACACCACTCCAAGAAAACTCCTGCTTGAAAGGTTTCTAGGTTTATGGAAATGAAGACAAGCAGGGATGTTAAGAGAATTTGCTGCTCCCTCCCTCCCCCACCTCCACCAGCCCTGCGGCCAGGGACCAGGCTCCTGTCACAAACCAGCCGTGTCTGCTGCCATCCTCCACTGCCATGGCCCCCAGACCTCAGAAGGCCTGAAGACCTTCCCCAGCCAAGCCAGGTTGCCAGCTGACATACCCTTACCTTGGCCTCACTCCTTTCTCTTTCCTGAGGAGCTGGCCCTGTCTTTCCTCTCCTTTCCCTCCATTACCCACAGAGCCTTGAGTCTGTCTCTTTGCCTCCCACCCACCCCCACAGGCACCTGCCCTTCCTGGGCTGGGCACAGGTGCCACAGCACCTCTCCCCTTACCACCGGGAGCTGCTGCCTGTGGAGAGGCCTCCCAGCCCCTGTCCCTCTGAACCTCCCAGCTCTTCTCTAGGGCACAGCCCAAAACCCAAGCCCGGAGAGAGGGGAGGGTAGAGTAAACTCCTTGGAAGAGAAGGCACAGACAATGGGACAAATAAAAGAGCTGTTACGAGTCTCTGCCCAGGGAAGGCAAGAGTGCCAGGTGTTTCCTTAAGGATACACACAGGAAGGCACTCCGCTCATCAGGAGCTGGTCCTCGAACCCCTTCAGCTCCGGGCCGGCCGGCTGGCCGGCCTCCTGGAGCAGGCGGAGACCAGGAGTGGGCTTCCCTCGCTGCTGGCTCCCCGGGGGAAGTGGAACCAGCAGCGGAGGCCCCTGTAGGGGAAGCCTATAAAGGGAGGAGGGGAACGCCCTGGCCTGCTCTCCATCATCCCAGGCCTTCCCCTGGCCCAGACCACTCTGTCCCGGAGTTACCACCCTCGTGCCTCCAAAAGCCTGGGCTAGGGGGGCCCTTTGTGAGCACCTGATTCCATAAAGGGCTGACAAAAGAAAAAGAAGAAGAAGAAAAAAGAAGAAAAAAAAAAACAGACATCAAGGCAAATGGAGAGGAACGAGGAGGCCAGCACTGGAAGCGACTCAAGACTCCACGTGAGACACAATATGACGACCCTGTCCCCTAAACCTGGGGCTCTGAGGACACAAAAGCCTGCTTGGCCCTCCAATCACTTACCAACCCCCAGGGACCTGAACCTGTCCCTCTCCACAAAGGTCTTTCCCACCAGAGCCTCCTCCATGCTGGGTGCAGAAGGGACCCAGCGGACAATGAGGGAACAGTCCTTGGTCCTGCCCCCCCTGAGCTGCTCCCAAGTGCCTACCACCCAGGATCTGTGGGTCTCTCCCTCTCCGCAAAGCTCAACACACTCAGGCCAGCACTGTTCTAAGCAAACAGTGCCTCGCTCACTTCCCAAATCCTGCCCTCGCCCCGCTGCTCAACCGCAGCCCCTTCCCTCGGTCAGGTCCACCCCTCGGGCCAGTAGGTCTCAGGCTGCTCCGAACCTGAGCCAGGTACACGGCATCGCTCGCCTCCAATGACAACGGCCCTCTCCCGCCCCATCACCTAAGCACCAGGCTGCCCCAGCCACTCCCCACGCCCGTCGCTCCGCTACACTCCCACCTGCCGGCTCTAACCACTTGACCTGCCGTCACTAACCACTACGGCTCGCAACTTTCCCTTTACTCTGTCTCTGCCATTCTCCCCATCACAGACACTCCGCGGTTAGCACCCCAACACCTTGACCCCTACAATCCCAGGGCCCAGGAACTACTGACCGAACATTCCGAGGCCGCGGGAAGCCGCGCCGGACGCGGGCACCAGGGGCCTGTGGGCTGAGTACATGGTCCGGCGCGAGGGGGCCTGGCCGGGGCTCGCGCCTCCTCAGTGGCCGCCGCTCGGGCCCGGGGGCAGCTGGAGGCCGTCGACGCATGCCCCCCCCCCCCAAGCCCGACCGCCCCCCTCCGGCCGCCCCACGAGGGGGTCTCTGCCGGACGCGCCTGCGTAGAACGCCGCCGCCCCCCGCCGCCCAGGGGGCGGGGGAGCTCAGGGCGCCCCGGACCCGCCCCGCCCCCCGGCGCCCGCGGGGGCCGTCACGGGGCGCGCGGCCCAGGGGCCATCGGCACCGCCCCCTCCCCCTCCCTCCGCCCGCACCGAGCCCGACGGGCGGGGCGGGGCGCGGGTGCGCGTGCGCGGCCCCCTCCCTTCGCCGCTCCCTCCCTCGCTCGCTCGCTCCCTCCCTCGCAGCTCCAGCGGGTAACGGCTGTGGCCCCGCGCGCCCCGGCTGCTAGCGCCGCCGCCCCGCCTTCTGGACCCCCGACTCAGCGCCCCGTCGACCTCCGGCCCCCGGCGGACAGACGGTCCAGCGTGCATGCGCCCGCGCGCTCCGAGCAAGCCCCGCGCCGAACCTCCGCCGCCTCCCCGCCCCGCCACTACTACGCGCTCCCCTCCCCCCGCGCGCCTCCCCCCGCCCTTTCCCCGCTTCCCCCACGGCCTTCCGCGCAAGCCCGGCCCCCGGTGCGCAATCCCATTGGCTGCCGACACCGCGCGCGGGTCAGGCCCCGCCGCGCCCGCCCCCATTGGCCGCCCCGGGGGAACGTCAGTCATATGCAAATGAGGACAGGGATGGGCGGGCTCCGCTTGGCCCCGAGCCGCCCGGGGGCGGGACCGCGGGAGGAAAGAGGCAGGCCGGGCGCACTGCAGTAAAGGCACCGGGCCAGGGGGGCGGGCCGGGCCGGGGCGCCGCGCTGCGGAGGCCCCCGGGTTGTGTGTGGTGGTGCGTGTCCAGTCCTTGCAAGGAACACGCTCCCGCGCCCATGTGGGCGCGCACGGCTCCGCAGGGCAGACGAATTGCTTGTAGGGTTGAGGGAGCCACCCCCGAACTCTCACCAACTCTCACACCAGCGCACGCACACATCCCTCACAGACAGGCTGTCCTACCACACCCATTATTTCATATACACACCACGGTCACATGTACCTTCGGTCTTACACTCACTGTCACACACGAAGTCACAAACCTCTAACACCTGCTCACATATGTGTACTACTTTCCACACTCAAGGTCCATCACTTCCCACCCATCCTCTTCATGTGACCCATTTCATACATATCCTGTCACACATGTTTCACCAGTGCATATCTTCACACGATCACTGGCCCACATTAATCATTATACAAACAACATATCAGATAGGCAGAATGATCATGCACACCTCATCACAGCCACTGCTTCTCCATCACACACAACCCACATCCCTCCCACACAATCGCACATGCTCCTCTGTCTTCACACACTCACACTGCCTTCTAGGTACTTCCATCCCCAACACAGGCTAATCCTTGCAGACATCACAGTGACCACACACCATAGAAACTTACCCTGGTAAGCACTAACTACACCTCAGTACCCTGGCATAGCAGGTATACAGAGTGCCATGATCGTTCACAGGCATTCAGCTACCCTGCCTGAAGCTACCCAGGCCCCTCTACCTCACAGATCGCCACTGTGCGATGGCCTGCCACCCTAGGCTGCGAGCCACTCCTTCCAAGAAAGGGCCAGGAGGAAGAAAGGAAACCAACACTAAAGCTGCTGTGTGCTGTATTATCTGTTCACTGAATCCTCACAGCCACTAAGGAGGTACACTTTCTGATGGCCATTGTTCAAATGAGAAGATGAGGCTCGGAGAAACAATGAATTGTGTGCAAGATCATGCAGCCAGAGGTAACAGCCTAGTGCTCTAACTTAAATAAATGCACTTCCCACTATGAAAATTTAACCTCAGCGTGGACACAGGCAACAGACTCCCAAACAAAAGTCCAGGAATATGGTTAGACTACGATATAGAGACTGGTTAACTACAGAAAGGTCAGAGGTCACACACGGAGACACCGGCAGGGGTCTGGGACCCACCAGACAGAGACAGAAGCCTTGGGTCACCCAAGGGAGACCCTGGGGCCGCGCCTGAGCTGGTAAAGGTCGCACAGGCTCAGAGGGACCAACCCCGGCTCGTTCACAGGTGGGGTGGAGACAATGACAGACAAAGCCTTTCCCCAGCCCGCCCCATCCACCGGCAGAGCTGAGGCTGGGAGAGGGGAAGGGGCGTCTGTAGCCCTGTGACCTCCAGAGACTGCAGGACCAGACACTTGGCTGTGAGCCGGGAGGGGCCACCGGAGGGACTATTAAGTGACCGCCCCCTCCTCCACAGGCGGCCCCAGACTCAGACCCTCCATTACCTCACTGCCCCAGGGACTGCAATGTGAGGCAGAAACCAAGGTTGAAATCAATGTGGCCACTATCTCCTCACCGCGGCCCCCTCCTCTCCCCTCCCCAGCAGTGAGTCACCTATTGGCAAGTTAACCCCTTCCCCACTGCAGTGGGGCCCAGGCACGGAGCTCAGAGGAATCTTGTCCCCAGATCCCCACTTCTGCTGGGTGAGAAAAGGAAGGAAAATGGGCCCCACGCATCTGGGCGAACTGTACATCTGGTAGAAGACACAGAGCCTACCCAGGAGGGCTGGGAAGAGGCCCTGTACAGGGTACAGTACAGCTCGGCAGGGGCCGGCCGGGCAGGGAGGGGCCGGAATCCAGGCAGGAAGGGCCCCCCTGCCCTGGGCACTGGGCCAGCCCTATACTTAGCTTCCATTGTTCAGAGTGGAGGAACCCGGGTGGGGGTGATTAGGAGTGAAGAAGAGGGAGCAGGTTCTGTCCCCACACAGCTCCGTCTCTCCAGCCACCCTCAACCCTATCTAGGGCCCTCCTAGTGGGAAAATGCTGAGGAAGTTCTCAGAACGAGGGGTGGCAAGCCATCTTTCACTCAGGACAGGTATTGGGCAGAACCATCCCCTGTACCACCCATGAACTAACTCCACAAAAGGTTTGGCCCTCACCAGCCCCAAAGCACCACCCAACTCCACCCTAGCCTGGGGTCACAAAGCCCAGACAGAGACACCAATTGCCACCCAGGGTGGCACAAGCCAAGGCCTGCCCAGAGGCCTGGGGCGGAAAGCCAGGGATGCTGACAGGCTGAGGGACAGCAGACACGCTCTAAACTCACCGGCCCTATTTACTGAGCCTGAGGGGCACCCCGCCCCTGCCACCCACTGCTCCCTACCCAGCTTGGGACCCCGCCTCAGCTCGCCAACCCGGTGTCCCCAGATCCCCTCACCCCCTTCCCACATACACACCCACCCACCCACCCACTCCGGGAGGCGCCGGCCAGGGTTGCCTGGGGAACGAGCCCAGGATTGGGCTGGTGCGCCTGTGGAAGGATGGGGGCCTAAAAATAGCAGCAGGGTGAGTCAGTGCGAGTGGGGCTGGGGTATGCAGGGGGACCAGAAGGGAAAGAAAGGCAGGCGAGCGGAGTGGGGGAGGGCCCCCAAGGATGGGGAGATGGGCGGGATACAGGCTGAGGGTGGGGAGGGGGCTGGGGGCGGGGCGGGGGTGGTGTGTAGGCGCCGGGGCCGAGGGAGGCGCCGCGGCCCGTGCGGAGGAGGGGGCGCCGCCCTGTGCTCTCCTCCCCTCCCCGAGCTCACGAGATTTTCCACTCGCCGCCTGGCCCCCGGCCAGTCCCCGGCGGGCCCCACAAAGCCGCTTTGTGCTAGGAGGGCGGGCGGGCGCCCGGCCGGCCTGACACCCACGCGGGCCGCGGCGGGGTGCGGGCCAGCTGGCACCCGAGCTGTCTGCAGGAGGGAATAGGGGGGGGGGGGCCAGGGAGGGCACCCGCACAGTCCGAGGGCGCGGCTGCTCGGGGGTTAATGGCTCAGAGGTGGGGGAACCAGCCTCCGCCAATCGGCGTCGTCGGGCTCGCTGGCGGCCAATAGGAAGGACGGAGGCCCGACGGGGGGCCTACCCCCCGGGGCGCGGGAACCCGTACCCCTCGGTGCCCGCGGAGGCTGGGCGCGGTCGCCCTCGAGGGGTGAGCGTCCGGATCGACAAAGCCCCGGGTACACGGCCTCCCCGCCGTTTCGCAAGAAACAGGCCTAGAGGCTAGGATCTCGCAGTCGGGAGGAGGTGTGGTGTGGGCACGGTCTGGGTTTGAACCCTGGTCTGCCTGGCCTCGCAGTCTGCTTTCCCGCGGAAACGGGGAGACGGGAGTTCCCTGGCCCAGGCTCCCGTGGGGAGCGGGAACAGGGGATGGGGTGCGGGCGAAGGCGGCGGCGCGACGGGCGAGGGTCCAGCCGCCTGCGGTGCAGTCGCTGCCGCCGGCGGTAATGGGAGCCAGACGCCGTCGCCGCCGCTAATGCGCCTCCCTCCCGGCCACTAATGGAGCTATTAATGCCGGGCCGCGGCGCCCCCGCCCCGCCCCCGCCCCGCCGCCGCGCATGCGCGCCGCCGCCCCGCGGTCCTGCAGCCGGCCGCCGCCAGGAGGCAGCCTGACCTCTCACAGCTCTAGGGGAAGGGGGGGCGCTCTTCCAGGAAATCTCCAAGAATCACGCCTGCTACCTCACAAACTCCTCTACCCCCGAGTCATCCTCTTCTTTGCAGCCTAGGCCTCTTTTCTCTCCAGTGCAGTCTCCCGGGATCTTTGACACCCAGGTGCAACCTTTTCCCTCCCCTACTCTTTAAACACTGTCTTGGCTCTTCGGGGCTGGCATTCAACCCTGGCCTCATTAGAGCTGTCCTCCACGGCACCTTTCTGCCAAACCTAGGCTCTCGTGTCAGCTTCAGCCTCAACTAACCACTCAGAGGTCATGCACTTTCACCCTCCTGGCCTTTGCTCCCGTGCTGCCTTGGCCTGGATCGCCCTTCCCTTTCTCTCAGCTACCCAGAAATCCACTCATTCTTCGGCTTCAGCTCAAATTCCCTCCAAGGAGAAGCCTTCCTGGACCTCCCTCATCACCTGGCATTGAGCGAGAGTCGTCTCTAGCCTCTGGCCTCCCCAGCCTCGGTACCTCCCGCTGCCATCCTTGCCTCTGCCTGCAGTCTCATCTGCCTTCCCCACCCACTTAGCCCAGCTCTGTTTAGCCTGGGCCTGGGGGAAGGATGAGGAGAGATGGGATTCACTGTTTGAGACAAAACAAATTATGGTGGGCAGAATTTGGATCTGGTTTGGGGGAGTCAGAAGACCCTCAGCCCCCTTTTGGGCCTCATTTTCCCCACCTACCCAAGCATAGTTTGTGGGCACTGCTTGATCTGAGGTCCTACTTGTTGGGGTGGACTACATGTGGGGCTCATTTAATAGAGCTGGCACCATGTGTCTCCTGAAGGCGGTGGTGGAGAGGGAGGGGAACCAGGGTGATCCGGGTCATGCCCTCTAGCAGTGAGTGGGCACAGGAGCTGCTTTCCTACTGCTCCCCCACAGCCGGATCTCCTAGCTTGGCCTGCACAGCCCCCGCCTTCCTGCCTGTCTTGGGAACAGGTGCTTGGGTGGAGACAGGTCTGCAGACGGCTCCTAACACCTCTCAGCGGGGCTCAGGGTCGGGGTGGGAAGTTAATTTGTCCCAGGCCTGGACCACCTCCCAACACACTCCAAGAAGGAAGCGGAGGACCTGATGGTTAGCACCTGGCCGCTGACTTCAAGGAACCAAGCCCCTCATGTGCACAAGGAGGCAGTGGGGGCTAGAATGGAAGCCGAAAGCCAGTCCATAAAGTGGGAGAAGGGAGGTCAGGAGAGAGGCTAAGGCTGGTTGCAGAGATACAGGGGGCCAAAACAGAAAGAGGGTGGGATGAGCACTCAGACAAGGACTGATGTCTAGGGAGAAACAAATCAAAAAAGGAAGAGAGCCGAGACCGGTTTGGCTCAGTGGATAGAGCGTCAGCCTGCGGAATGAAACAGGTCACGGGTTCGATTCCGGTCAAGGGCATGTACCTTGGTTGCAGGCACATCCCCAGTGGGGGGGGGGGGGGGTGCAGGAGGCAGCTGGTGGACGTTTCTCTCTCATCAATGTTTCTGGTTCTTTATCCCTCTCCCTTCCTCTCTGTAAAAATCAATAAAATATATATTTTTTAAAAAAGAAGAGAGAGCCAGACTCAGAGAAAAACAGACAGACTGAACTCCAGAAGTGAGAGAGATTCAGGCCCAGAAATGGAAACCTAGACACAGACATAGGGACCCAGGGAGAGACAGACAGGCGGACAAACCCAGGAGAAGGGGCACCGCCTGCCAATACGGGTCGCCAAGCTGACCCTGAGAGCTGGAAGGGAGGCTGTGCCAGGGCCTGGGCTGAGACATCTGGCCTCCTGGGACGGGGCTGGAGGCCCCGGGGCGGCTTCCTTTCTGGGGGAGCAGGGGGAGGGTCACAGGGAGGTGGCCATGGCAGCTGGCTGGCCTGGCCATGCACAGAATGTGGAGAATGCCTCCGCCTGCCCCGGCTTGTCCCCCAGCGGAAGCAAATGCCTGGCGGGGGGCAGGAGCGGGCAGGCTGCCCAGCGGCCCCCTCACACCTGCTGCCCCGAGAGAGGGTCAGGACCTGGCATGGGGGGCAGAAGGGCCAGGACTACACCTTCATTGTGCCACTGGGCACCGTCTGTCCTCACTGGACCTCTGAGAGAGAAAGCCCCGAGGTGCCAACTCCCGAGGGTTAGGGAGCCGCTGGGAGCAGAACAAAGGGGAACGTGAGGGCAACCTGGATACCTCAGCATGGGTGTTGTCAGAAAGGTGCGGCTCAGAGCCGACAGGACAGGCACTGGACAAGTTCTGACGACCCGGAGGCCTCCAGCAAGGGGCCTCCTCCTAACTGAACCTCAGACTTCCCCGACGACGGGCTGGTAGTTCCTACTTCACAGCACTGCGTGAATCTGCTTAAGATTACCCCACACCTGAGGCTGGGCACACGGCAAATGCTCAATAAAGCTTACAGCCCTGGCCAGTTGCTCAGTGGTTACAGCGCCGGCCTGTGGACTAGAGGGTCACAGGTTCGATTCCAGTCAAGGGCGCGTACTTTGGTTGCGGGCTCAATCCTGGCCCTGGTCAGGATGTGTGTGGGAGGCAAGCAGTCGCTGTGTCTCTCTCACATCGGCATTTCTCTCTATCCCTCCCCCTCCTTTGACATCTCTCTCTCTCTCTCTCTCTCTCTCTCTCTCTCTCTCCTTCTCCTTCCTTCTCCCTCTCCCTTACTCTCTCTCTCAAAATCAATGGAAAAAATATCCTCATATGAGGATTAGCAAAAAATAAAAAAACAAGAAGAAAAGGATGCTTACAATGATTTCTTCATGACTGCTATTGAGACTGCTTCAGAGCCTGTGCTGTGGGGCCAGACAGCCTGGGTTGAAATCCCGCATCTTATCCTACTTGTGGCCTTGGACACATCTCGGGCTGCAGTTTCCTCCTCTGCGTGCGGGAACAATAAAGTATCCTAGCCTCCTATGGGTTATGAGGATTCAGCGAGTAAATATTCAGTGGGCACTTACTGAGGAGCGAGCCAGGCACCTGCATGGGGAGTGCCCCGTAAGCTATTCCCGTGCCTCGAATGGGGCGAGCCCTGTGATCTGGAGATCGGGAGGCTGGGTTCGAGGCCCGGCCTGCCCCTCCCTGGCCGGATGAACTCCATCGGGACTCTCTGCCGGGGCCTCGTTTTTCCTTCTGGAAACCCTTGCCGGGCCTGCCTTGTCGATCTCGGGTCACTTGCATTAGTGCCATCCCCACCAAGGCAGCAGATGTGACATGATGCTCTGAGGGCAATGTCTGGGTTGTAGGCATGTAAGTAAGGGTGCCCGGGGGGGGGGGGGGGAGCGGGTTAGAGTCCTGCTTCCTTTTCTTCGTCTGCTTAAAGACAGAAATCCCTGCTGTGCCCACTTCTGTGGAATGTTGCTTGTATTAACCACAGTAACAAGTGTAAAAGCTGTAGGGAGTGGGGCAAAAACACAGCACACAAGCTCAGTACGTGAGCATGGGAGTCAGCAGAGACCCTGGCTCCGGGCTGACGCTCTGTGAGGCAGGGCCTGCGCTTTCCTACTCTGGCCTCTGCCCCAGCCCCAGCCCCAGCAGCTCCGTCCTTCCCGTCTCCCTGCCTTCAAAACAGCCAAGGTCAGACTGGCTCAAACCTTCCATGGCTCCCTAGTGCCCTCAGGATCAAGTTCACAAGTCTCATAAGGGCGCTCTAGTATCTGACCCTTGCTCTCCGATACAGTTGCACATCCCAACACTCAACCGCCATCTACAGCGAGTCTTTACATATTCGACTTCTTTCAAATACTTGCTTTTGCCTCAAAGTCTTTGCTTCTGCATGTTCCCTTCGCCTGCAGTTTCTCCTGCTGGCCTTGGCAGGCTCCCTTCTGCACACCCTTCAGGTCTCACTCTAGAAGGCTTTGGCCCCTCCTCCAAGAAGTCCTCCCAGCTTTCCCCATCCCTGCCCTCACTTCTCTGCACAGTCACTGTCTGGGCAGTCTGTCTCCACCAGGGATGGTGAGCCCTCTGAGGGCAAGGCTGTATCCTCGGCACCAACCAGCACAGGACTAGGCACAGAGGGGCCCTCAGTCAACAGTGGACTCATAAGTAAACAAGAAACAGATGCTAGAGAAGGGGCTGGTGATGCGTCTGTCACCCTCCCTGACAAGGCCCAGCCTGGCCTGGGCCGTCTCTCTAGCGCCGTTTCAGAAATGCTCCTCCTTCCAACCCTGGCCTCAGCCCTCCAGCCACAATGGCTTTCCTCAGCTGCGCTCCCACCGGCCGTGGAGCCTGCCTTCCCACCAGCCTCCGGGGAAGCCCTTCCGTCCCATGGTTGCTGATTTCAACTCATCCTTCAACGCTTGCCTTACACACCCTGTCCCGAGGGCAGCCAGACCAGATGCATACCTGGATTCAAACCAGGGCACAATGCCCAACACAGCCCAGCCCCCTCCGGGGCACTGACAGCACCTGGGATGTTTACTGGGCACCATGGAGAAGATGAGGCCTCCAGGCCTGGTCCTGCCACCTCCCGGCACAAGGACCTACCGGAGCCTCAGTCTCCCCATCTGTAACCAGCACCACGGGCCCAGTGGTCACAAGCAGCCTCAGTGTGAAGGCCGATCAGGATTTACTAGCCACGTGCACCTGCGCAGGTTACTAACGTGATCTCAGCTGCCTCTGCAGGAGCGCACGCAGAGCACCCACCTGTGAGGGTTGTTATGAATTCTAAAGGAGCTAACATTTGAAAAGGGCCTAGAGCAGGGCCCTTACGTTGTTAAGTGCTGCATCGCGGAGTGGGTGTGAGGGCTCGGCCAGATAACCCAGGCGGAGTTCTTATCACGGCGATGCCCCCGCCAGTCCTCCGAACATGAGAAGTGTCCTCATGATTATCATCTCCACCAGCTCCCCCGACGGCTCTACTCGGGAGGGGGTCCCGGGACCCCCTCGACATCATTTTCCCAAGGAGGCCCCTGGAAGCTCTGCACTGGGCCTCCCGAGTCCGGTCCCTTGCCTGGCACGTGGAGAAGGAGGGGCCAGCCTCCCCTCCAGCCCCTCCCCAGGTAAGAGCTCCTCTCGAGAGCTAGTCTGAGCGTAGCCCTGTTCAAAATGACCCACTGGAGCCGCAGTCCGTCCACTGCACCTCTTACCTGTCCCAGGCCGGCCCATGATGACTTCCTTCTTAGGGGCAGGATGGCTGGCGTAGCCGCTGGGCACCAGGACGGGCAACAGGGCAGCAGGTGAGGGGTGGAAGGCCACTGGCTGGAAGGGCGAGGAAGCCAGGCCAAAGGTGGGCATCGGCTGGGCCACCGCAGTCGGCGCAGCTGGAGGCACAGTTATGGGGACAGGAGCCGGCAGGGGTGGGGGCAGGCCAGGCTTCCCGCTGGCCACCCCAGGGGGCACCGGGGTCTCCCGGCAGCCCCGCCCAGGCCCTGCAGCCCGAGCCTCCCCAGCGGCGCCCACCTCCCCGGGGAATTTGGAAGGCAGCGGCACGTCAGGGTTCCGGACAATCACAGGCGAGTCCCGTTGCACAGCAGGCACCCTGCGCACCGAGGGTCCGGGATCTGAGGTCAGGCCAGCAGGCGGGGGCAACAGCAGCAACGGAGAGGGCTGGCGGGAGCGGGAGAAGGGCACGGCAGGGGACACGGCCCGGAAGCCGGCCGCAGTGGAGGACGTAGGGGTGTGGGACACCGAGTCCACCCCGGAGTCTAGGCTGTCACTCTTGGGGAAGTCCGGGGCAGCTCCTCCACCCCCTGTACCCGGGGCTCCCAAAGTCCCCGGGTGAGGCAGCAGCTCCGTCTTCCTCCGCCCGGGGCTGATGGGCACGGTGAAGGTCAGGTTGGTCTGAAAGGTGGGCAGGATGCCGGAGGAATGGCGCTCCCGGGGGGCGGGCGGCGGCGGGTGGGAGCCCAGGTCCGGCGGGGTCAGCACGCCCGCCTTCGGGGTGCTGGCGCTCAGGTGGCGACTGCGCACGGCGGTGCGCTGGATGACCGGGGACGCATTGATGGGGCTGAAGTTGGCTGGACGAAAGCCGAAGAGGGGTGAGGGTGAGGGTGAGGGCGCCGGCGAGAAGGGCGACTGCGTGGAGACGGGGGAGAAGGAGGGCGTGCCTGAGCGGGAGCTGCCCAGGGACACCAGCATCACTGCCGCCTCGCACTCGTCAAACTCAAAGCGGGACAGGTCAGCGGGGGCCACGAGGCGCGGGCGCGAGTCTCCGCGAGCGGCCACACTGCTGGCCTCGCTGTCCCTCGATGTCTCGTCGCCCCAGTCGAACTCGGCGCTGCCCTCACGAGCCGCCGCGCCGGCGGGCCGCCCGCCCCCGCCCGGGCCGCCGTCGGCCAGGCCCTCCATCTCCTTGGTGCGCATGGACAGGTGGCGGGAGCAGTAGCCGCGCCGCTGCGACTCCTTCATGCAGCCATCCCGCGAGCACAGCCGCCGCCACTGCTTGCCGTTGAATTTCTTCCGGATGCCGTTGGGCGTGCACACCACGTCGCCCTTCTTGTACTTCTGCTGGGCGGCTGTCAGCGGCGTGCGGGCGCGGGCGGCCGGGGCGGCGCCCTTCTCCAGAGAGGCCACGCTGCTGCTGCGGCTGCCGCCCTGGCTCCCCTCCTGGCACGGGGAGGGCTGCTCTCCGGGGCGGCCCGGGCCTGAAAAGGCTGGGGACTTGGGCGGCGGCGACAGGAGCTGGGGTGGGGGCAGCGGGAGCAGGGCCGCCGGAGTGCCCTGGGCTGGCGGGTGCTTCTCGGCGCCTTCCTCGCAAGGCCCCAGGTTGCCACCGAAGCTGATCTTGGAGACCTCAGCGTCCTCAGGCTGCTTGGGGTCCAGGGCAGCGGGGCAGGACGGCAGGGCGGCCCCCGGCTCGGCCTGCTCCTCCTCGGGGCCCAGGGGGGGCTTCTTCAGCAGGGCCTCCAGTTCCCAGGGGGGCCGGAGCAGGCGAAGGCTGGAGCGGGCCGCCCAGACGGCCTCCTCGGGCTGCTGGAGGGCGGCTGGTGGGCCCAGCTGGGAGCCCAGACCAGGCCTGAGGCGGACCTTGTAGGCAGCTGGCTTCGTAGCCACCTCCACCACCACCCCCTCGCGATAGGCAGCCACGCCGGGCTCCACACAGGTGCAGACAGCCGTGCCCACCACCAGCGCGCCTGGCGGGGGCACGGCATCCAAAACCACATCCACGCCGCCACCGCTGGGTGCTCCCTCGTAGAAAGTGAGGGCCCGGTCCCCAGGGAACTGCACGCCCAGGTCCTGGCTGCGGCGCACCTGGCGGACTACGGCTGGCAGAAAGAGGCCATCCTCACGCCGAGCCAGCACCCGCTGGGACCGCAGCTGCCGCAGGTCATAGCCGCCGCCGTTGCCACCCGGGGGCCACAGGCCTGGCCCACAGCCTTCGGCCGGCTCATCCTCCAGGTCGGCTGAGTGCTCACTGGCTGTGTCGGTGGAGGAGGAGCGGGCAGAGGTGGGCGGCTGCGGAGGAACACCCAGGGCGCCGGTCTCCTCAGGGGTCCCTGCCCGCTCCTCAGGGGCCCCAGCTGCCCCGCAGCTGCCACTGCCGGCACCGTGCTCCTCCACGTACTTCTTCTTGGGTGCTCGTGACTTGAACGTGGCTGTCTTTCGGCTGAGTGGAGGTTCCCAGCGGCCTGCCTCACCCTCTGCCTTGGGGTCCTCAGCTGGGCCCGGGGCCGGGTCATCGGGGCGCAGCTCCAGGGGGAGCCCCTCAGCCCCCGAGGCCTGCTGGGCCTCCTCCTCCTCCTCCCCCTCCTCGGCCTCTCCTGGGCCCGGCTGCTGCTGTCCCTCGTAGTCCTCTTCCTCCGGCCTGTCACCCTCCCCAGCCCCGCGCCGCCTCAGGGCCTTGGCCCTGGTGGCTGGTGGGGACTTGCCTCCACTGACAGGACCTGCGAGGCCAGCACACGCCTTCTTCATTGGCTTCATCTTTTGTCCACCTGCAGAGTGGACAGGCAGACAGGGGTCACCGGGAGCAATTCAGAAATCCCCCAGACCCAGCGTCCCCCTAGCGTTCCCACTTGCTGAGGTTCTCGCCTCAACTCCAGGATCCCCGAGGCCTCCTTCCTGGGTGTCCCCAACTCATAACAGGCGCCTGGCCAGCACCCAGACACAGAGTGGCACCCATGTTCCACGAGCTATCCCCTCTGGCCCCGCAGGGACACCCCCGGACATCTGCTCCCTCTGCACAAGACACAGCAGGCACATGCGTCCACTCTGCATGCCCTCCGGCGACACAGAAGCTCTAATGGTTCGTACCTATGGGGCCTCCCTCTGTGCCACCCCGGGCTAAACCTGCCCTTTATGAACCCATTTCATCCTCAAACAGCCCTGAGACAAGGCCTACCGACAGCCCATTTCACCCTTGAGGAAGCTGAAGCACGGAATGATCAAGCAACTTGTCCAAATTAATCCAGCTACGAAACAGAGAGCTGGGGTCTGAACCCAGGCATCCGGGCTCCAGAGTCTGTCCTCCTAACCATCTCAGTGTGCTGCCTGTCACATGACTCAGAGGGCACACTTCCTTACACTGCCACCATCCACAGAGCACACGCACTCACACATGCACACGCACAGTCACAGAGGGAGGTGACAGGGCTGTGGTGTGAGCTTCTCCCCATCTCCCCCCGCCCCATCTCTCTGAGCGGCACGGCCTGGCACTGTGGGAAGGAGGGGGCAGCTGAGAGACCCGAGGAACGGCTGCCCACTCTGCTCTGCACCCCGGGCCTGCCGGGGAGAGCCATTTTCCCAGATCCTGGCAGGGAGCAGGCAGGGGCATGTCTGAGGCAAGAGCTCATACCCAGCGCTGCCACGGGGCTGCGCATGAGCACACACACGCACACAAACACACACACACACAGGCACACACACACAGGCACACACATACACGTCATCACACACAGCGGGACATGGATCTGCACCCCAGGGTTTCCCTGTCCCACTGGGTGGGAGGCTGCCCTGCCCCGCTAGCACCCAGTGTGATATCCACAAGCCCAGCTCCCCAATTCTGGCCTGCATGAGTCCCCACCCTGGTTGGGCTGGCTGGGCGAGCCCTGGCAAGGTGGCTGAGCCGGCCAGGCCCCCCTAACCTCCAAATGTGCCCCCTGACTCCAGGGGGGTGTAAGTGGGAGAAGGTCAAAGAAAGCAGGACAAGCGCAGCTGGCCAACCTCACCCACTTCCTGAACAGTCATTACAGCCCGCCCCCTTTCAAGCTACCCTGAGAAAAGAAAAGGGAAAAAACTTTACTCTGAAGTGACTAAAAGAACCAAGGAGCTGGAAGGGGGGAGGGGGGGCCTCAGCGGTGGGGTGAGGGTGGGATGTTGAAAGGGCCCAGGACCATAAACCAAACCTAATCAGAGGCACCCCTGATTCACGTCTCCAGGGACCCCTGACCTCATGCTCTCCTACTTGAGGCCTGCAGCTCCTGTGGACCCTGTAGTCTCCGGCTGCCCCTTCCCTAAGCCACTCCTGTGGTCCTCATAGGCAAGAGCCAGGAGGGACCGGGGTTTCTCAAGCGGAGGGAGGCACCCAAATGCCCAACAGTTGGACAGCCACCACTACCTTCTCCCCACTGACCCGCGAGGCCACCAACCTGGGAACAGAAATCCAGCCCCAGTCCTGCCCCCAAACAAACCTCTGCATATTCCACCAGGGCCTGCATCAGCACGGCCCGGCACCCCTGGGCACTGCCTGGCCCAGCCTCTCCACCCCGAGCCAAGCCTCTTTCTCTCCCATGGGGCCTACTCTCTTCCTGTCTACCCTTCTCTGGACAACTCCCACTCAGCGCCCCGTGGACCCTCACCCGTCAGAATCTGAGCAGTAACTCCTGAAGCCCAGTCTAGCCCAGGCCCTGGCCCTGCAGGGTCTCATGCCCTCTGCTCCCATCAGCCCTGCGGGCACCACCTTCCCTGCCACTCTCTCTCCCATCCTGCCACCTCTCTACCTCTGCCTCTCTTCTCCCAGGCCCTGAGCCCCCTCCTTAGTCGCCCACCCTTGCCATTCTCATCTATCTTTGTCACCTCTTCCTCCCAGTCACCTCCTATCAGCCATCTCTGGACCTGCCACCTTCTCTCCCCATCACCTCTCCTTGTCATCCCCTCCAACTCTGCCCCCTCCCTCTCCCTGTCACCCTGATCTAGTACTGTCACCCCCTCATTCCTGCTACCCATTCTCTGCACACTACCCTCTCCAAATCACCCCTCTTCTGTCCCGCCTCCTACCTACCACTTCTTCCACTCTGTCTACCCTTCCCACCATCCCACCCACCCTTTTTCCCCTGTACCCCCTCCCCGTCCCTGCCACCTGTCCCCTCTCAGCCCCCAGCACCCCAAATCTCCCCTGCCCGTGTCAGCCCTGGACTCGCCCCTCACCTCGGGCTCGGCGGGTTTCGGGGCGGGGGGCCGTGGCCCCGGCTCGGTCCGGTCCGGTCCCTCCCCGCCCCCCCTCCGGCTCTCCCTCTCGATTCTCCCTTTTTTTTTTACTCCAACACACAAAATGGTGAATGGACCTGCAACAGCTGGAGCAGCCAGCCAATCAGCGGCCACAACCCCGCTGACCGGCGCAGTCCTATACCAATAGATATTCGCTGCCTGATCAGCTCCGCCTCTCGAGGGCGAGCGACGCTCCTCGCGACCAATCGCGCCCACACGGCAGCGCTAGGGGGCGGAGCCAAAGTCTAAGACAGGCCTCCCTCTGGGACCGACACCAACCAGAGCCTACGACTGCCTGATATGCCTAGGACCCTGCCCCACAACAAGTGATTGACATCAGTATCGGCCAATTAAAAGCCGTCTTAGTGCCGAATGACGAATACAGTACCCAGTCACTTTGCAGTCTAAGCCGGAACCCGGCTCGGTGAAGGACAGTAACCAATGAAATGCATGAAGGAGGGACTAAGGGACGGGCTCTCCAATGAGTAGGCTTAGAAGGCGTGGCCTGAGAGTTTGTTGACCGGCTAGTCGCAATTCCTGCTGGGGATGGTAGTCTTCTTATGTCTCTGGCCCATAGTCGACAGTACCAGACAGACTACAACTCCCATGTGACAGGGTGCCTGAAGCACCAAAGAACCCCGAGGAAGAGAAAAAGTCGGAAAGGGCAGTTTCTCATGAGTCTCACTGGACACCCGGAGCACCTTAAACCCAGGGCCCCGACTCACCCGGATTCCGGGCTCTAGTATCGCCGGTGGCTCCTCTCAGCAGCGGCGGTAGCGGTACGAGGGGGAGGTGCGAAGAACAGCCAACCGCCACCCTCAAGCCCCGCGGCCAATCAGCAGTGTCCAGGGCGGTGCAATGACCTCACTGGGTTCTACTCTCTTGCCCCTCCCCCACGTGGTTTCTGCTGCTGGTAGTCCGGAGTAGGAAAGTTTGGGGTTGGGGGGAGGGGAAGAGAAAGAGTGATGTCACCTTTCCCTCTCTTGATTGGCTGCCGGGTGGTCAGGACTACGACCAATCAGCCACCTCAGAAAGTCTGGCGCGGCCCCGCGGAAAGCCCTGTTGCCACCGGGAGGGGAGAGAATGTGCGTGTGTGGGGTGGCGCGCGCCGCAGTGTAGTCAACCCACAGAACCTGGGGTTTCGGGGCCCCGAGGACAAGTTCCCTTTCCAAGACTTTGACATTTAATGGCGGTGCAATTTTCTGACAGCACTCCCAGGCACGGGCCGGGGGAGGGGGGGCCACGAAATGGGAAATGCGGTATTTCCTGGCGCTTCACACGGCCTTCTGTGGAAAGCTACACTTTCTGGGGTTCACATCTTGCGAGAGCGAGATTTTTTAAGGGGGGAGGGTCACACTGGGGAGGAGAGGGGTATGCCCCGTCAGTAGTAGATTCTTGCTGCCCAGATACGGGGTTTGCACCAGGTGTTAACCTGTCTAGTGCATCCATACTCCCTGTCCATATTGGATTTCCCTGGATGAAGAGGGTAATGGGAGCGATAAACACTGGCCACGGGGAACGTTTCTGTGTTGGATTCCCAGGATGAGCACGGGATTCACACCAGGTGTGAGGAAATGCCCCCAGCCTATTGCAGATCCTTATTGTCGAACATTGGCACTGCCTCCCACGAGGGAGTTAGTGTTGTCTGAGGAAAGCTACACTCCTCAGAGAGTGCCCACTGCTCACTCATGCAGACCCTTGGAAAGAGTGGGTCATGCTTTCACAGAAGGGGTTCACAACAGCCACGGAAAGTTGCCCCTGCGTGGTGGCATGCACTGCCCGTGTTGACTTTATCATGGGTCTGAAAGAGATTATACCGTGCAGGGGAGACACATACTGGACGAGTGTTCACATTGCCTGTGGGGGCTTATGTTATGTTGGGGAGATATTTCTATTGTTTAGGATGGTGTTTCTTGTTACCCAGTCCGTTTGCATCAGGTTTGAGAGGGATTGTCAGTGTGGGGGGGTCTATACTCTCCATGGAGGAGCTCACCCTGCCCTGAGGAGCACTCTACTGGAATGAAAGGAGTTTCTGCTGTCTGTTCTGGATTGTCTCTGGCTGCGGTGTGTTTATAATGTTCACAGAGGGCTGGCTCCCATTGCTTTTTTTAAAAAAATATATCTTTTATTGATTTTTTACAGAGAGGAAGGGAAAGGGATAGAGAGTTAGAAGCATCCATGAGAGAGACATCGATCAGCTGCCTCCTGCACACCTCCTACTGGGGATGTGCCCACAACCAAGGCACCGGAATCTAACCTGAGACCTTTCAGTCCGCAGGCCAACACTCTTGTCCACTGAGCCAAACCAGCCATGGCTCCACATTGCTTTTTACTATATATATTATTGATTTTAGAGAGCGAGAGGGATAGATAGAAACATCATTGATGAGACAGAATCATTGATATGCTGCCTCCTACATAGCCCCTACTGAGGATCTAGCCTGTAATCCAAACGTGACCTTCTGATTCAAAGGTCAAGACTCAACCACGGAGCCATATTGGCAGAGCAAGGATAATTTTTTTTTAACCCTATGGCATATGGTTGTTATGAAGATGTAATGAAGTAACATGTGCAAAACATTTAGGGTAGTGTTACCAGCAGAATAATAAAAATGTTAGCTGTTGTTGTGATTACTGTTATTCATGAGGAGCTTATTTCTACCTATAGAGCATATGCTGTCACAGTCTTACTCATAACCTTGTCCAAGTTTGTGCGATGGTAATAGTGGTGGGTTTTTGGGAAGGATTCTAGAGTTCAACATACCTGTGGGGCATTTGTGAATCCATCAGGAAGCATTATGGTCTAGTGCTTGATGTCCCAGCTATAAAGATTTTTGGCTGTGTAACCTTGGATCTGTAACCTCTCTTGGTCTCACTCTGCTCATCAGAAAAAAAAATGGGCAACATTAGAGCACCTTCCTCATAAAGTTGAGACAAGGATGACATGAGATGTTGAATCCAGGGCCTTGCATATAGTATGTGCTTAACAATCGGAGTGGTGATTTGTATGGGTCCTGGGAAATCCCTGCCATTCCGAAATTCACCATTTCTTCGCCTTAATTCAGGGCCGAGTTGTCCAAAACAGGTTACACCACCTTTCAGGGAGCCATCTGTCCTACTATATGGGTGTTAAAAGGGAATTGGGTAACTTTTTATGAGAGCATTAAGATTTTTCCTGGGGGATCCTATAATATTACGAAGGTTACAAAGGCCCAGAGGGTTTCAGAGGAAGGTGGGGTTTCTCCCTGTCTATGGGAAAGGGCTACATTATCCATGACCTAATAAAATGGACACAGTGAGCCAAAACCGGTTTGGCTCAGTGGATAGAGCATCGGCCTGCGGACTGAAGGGTCCCAGGTTTGATTCCGGTCGGGGGCATGTACCTTGGTTGCGGGCACATTCCCAGGAGGGGGTGTGCAGGAGGCAGCTGATCGATGATTCTCTCTCGTCGATGTTTCTAGCTCTCTGTCCCTCTCTCTTCCTCTCTATAAAAAATCAATAATGTATATATATAAGATACATAAAATGGACACAGTGATATTAGGGTTTATTATGCCCATTGGTGAGTCCACATGCTCACAGTGGTCCACCCAAGCAGGGGGCACAATATCCACAGGTTACACTGTATGAGGCCGCATTGATGATGGGGCTCCCCTGTTCACATGAAGAGTCACACGGCTGATGACCCTGTTTATATGCCTTGGGGGCCCTATCCAGGTTATTGGAGTTGACATTGTCAACAGAGGAATTCACCCAGTGTTAAAGAAGTTATGCTGTCTGTGTGGAAGAGCACACTAACAAGGGAATACGCCTTGAGGGGTACACATTACTACTGCTGTCTCCCCACCTATCTGGGGCTTATACTGTTTTGAGAGCCACACTACCTACACTGAGTGGCCAGATTATTATGATCTCTGAATGCATAATAATCTGGCCACTCAGTGTATATCCTATATCATAAAAGGCTAACATGCAAATTGTCCCCTCGACCAGGCGTTCGACCAGCAGGCAGGCTGACCAACTGCCCATGTCCCCCTCCCCCTGGCCAGACTAGCCAGACCCCACCCATACACGAATTCATGTACCGGGCGTTGTGTGTGTGTGTGTGTGTGTGTGTGTGTGTGTGTACTGAGTGGCCAGATTATTATGTGTTCAGAGATCATAATAATCTAGCCACTCAGTGTATATGTAGTTCACAACATTTATGTGGTTGGCCTGTTACATGGGGTTCACACAGTTTATGAAAGGTGCACTGTTTGTATGGAGCTCATATCCTTTATGAGGGTCACCCTGTCTGTATGAGCTTTCTGTCGGTCACACATGAGCACTGTCTATATGGATTTATACTGTTCATATAAGAGTCACACTGTATATGAAGGTTTATGTCAGTTATGGACACTTTACTGTCCGTATGGGTTTTTATCCGTGGGGTGATACCAACCGTGTGTCTACTCAGTTCACACCGGCAAATAAGTCTCACCAGCCTGTTCTATGCCAGCCCAGGATCTAGGCACCCGCGATAGATAAAGCAGCTAAGAAAACAGTCCAAACCCCTGCTTTGTGGAGCTGACATTCAGTAGGACAAGCAAACCCTGTAAGGATTTTTCCTGCTTGTGTGATTCATACCGGTTTCAGATGTTTTAGGGAGTTGTGCTGGCATCAACTGGCCATGAGAGTGTCTCTATGTGTCTGGGGCTACATTTATTGGTATTACATTGGGTACAGGGAGTTCACTGTTCGAAGATGAGTTTATTCTCTCGTAGATTGTCAAGCACTGTGCCAGGCTTGGCGGATACTGCAGGCAACAAAACCCCTGCCCTCTTAGAGCTGACAATAAAGAGGAGGGATTCAGACAATAAGCAAATATGTTGTGGAAATGTGTCAGATGAGGATAAGAGCTATGAAGAAACATAGTATATAGAAGGGATTTAGGGCCCAGGAAGGTCAGGTAAGATCTTCTTGGGAAGGTGCTTTTTGAGTAAAATCCTGAAGGGGATGGAGGACAGAACTATGCAGACTTCTTGGGGGGTTAAGGGAGGGGGGAGAGGAGAAAGGTTTTACAGGCAGATGAAACAACACTGGCAAAAATCCCCAAAGCAGAAATAGCCAGAGGCCCTAGCTGGTTTGGCTCAGTGAATAGGACATGGGCCGCAGACTGAAGGGTCCCGGGTTCGATTCCGGTCAAGGGTATATGTCTGGGTTGTGGGGTCCGTCCCCAGTTGGGGGCATGCGGGAGGCAGCCGATCAATGACTCTCTCTCATAATTGATGTTTCTGTCTCTCTATCCTTCTCTATCCCTCTCTCTTCCTCTCCAAAATCAATAAAAATATATTTAAAAAAAAATAGCTGCCGATACCGGTTTGGCTCAGTGGATAGAGTGTCGGTCTGCGGACTGAAAGGTCCCAGGTTCAATTCCGGTCAAGGGCATGTACATTGGTTGTGGGCACATCACCAGTGGGGGGTGTGCAGGAGGCAGCTGGTCAATGTATCTCTCTCATCAATGTTTCTGTCTCTCTATCCCTCTCCCTTCCTCTCTGTGAAAAATCAATAAAATATATATTTTAAAAATAGCCAAGAGGATGGAGATGAAGGAAAATGTGAGGTGAGGAGTTGGCTTTTACTCCCAGTGGGCAAAAGGCAGCAAAGAGATGTGATAGAATGTCTCTGGCTGTGCGTAGAGCACAGACGGAGGGGCTGGTGGCAGGAGGGAGACAAATGAGAAGACCCCACACCAGTGGTGTGGTGGTGACAGTGGAGAGTAGCTAATTCTGAAGTAGCTTAAGTCAGAGCTGATGGGACATCCCTTCAGATTGGATGACAGGCCGGAGCCAGTTTGGCTCAGTGGATAGAGCATCAGTCTGCGGACTGAAAGGTCGCAGGTTTGATTCCGGTCAAGGGCATGTACATTGGTTGTGGGCACATCACTGGTGGGGGTTGTGCAGGAGGCAGCTGATTGATGTTTCTCTCTCATCGATGTTTCTAGCTCTCTGTCCCTCTCCCTTTCTCTGTAGAAAATCAATAAAAATATATAATTTTTAAAAGATTGGATGACAGATGAGGGAAAGGGGTCATGGATGACTCTAAGGCAGGGGTGGGCAAACTTTTTGACTCCAGGGCCACAATGGGTTCTTAAACTGGACCGGAGGGCCCAAACAAAAGCAACCTGACCATGCTGGCACTCTCATCTTGGGCTGCTGGTGAAGGAGCGGAGGGGAAAGCAAGAGAACCCTCCGCTCTTTCGGCTCCGAGGGCCGGATAGAACAGCCAGACTGGCCGGATCCGGCCTGTGGGGCCGTAGTTTGCCCAAGGCTGCTCTAAGGTATTCAACCTGAGCAACCAGCAAAATGGAGTTGCAATTTCCTAAGATGGTAAAGACGGGGCAGGGGGTGTAGGTGGGGACAGTTGGGGGAAGCTCAGGACTTGGCGAACTTGAGAAATCCAAATGGAGATGCCAGTGAAGCACTTTGATGTGTGAGATTGGAATTCGGGATCAAGGAGAGAGAAATTTGGGTGTAATCAGCATAGAGACAGAACATGAGGAGAGAAGAGGACTGGGACTGAGCCCTGGGGCCCTTCAGCATTTCAAGTCAGGGAGATGAGGAAGGGTGATGCCATCATGGGGCTACATCTTGTTTGGGATGGTCAAACCCTGTTTACGTGGCTACACACTGTAAGGTGAGTCACACTAGGTCTAAGGGAACTACAATGTTCATAGAGCAGTAATACCTCATTATTGATCACAGGGGGTGGGGGGTTGTGACTATGATTTTTATTGTTCCATCAGTTTCCAGGAGTAAAGTCTTTATATATTATTGATTTTTTACAGAGAGGAAGAGAGAGCTAGAAACATCTATGAGAGAGAAACATCGACCAGCTGCCTCCTGCACACTTCCTACTGGGGATGTGCCCGCAACCAATGTGCATGCCCTTGACAGGAATCGAACCTGGGACCCTTCAGTCTGCAGACTGATGCTCTATCCACTGAGCCAAGCTGGTTTTGGCAGGAGTGAAGTCTTAAAGGATGTGACTTCTGTGGGGACAGGTTTTGTCCATGCCTTAGCTTGACAATAGGATGAATGTTATCTGTGTCAGGACAGTAAACTGGAACAAGGATTGCTAGCTCCATGGGAGGATGGGGGTGTCCTCACTGATCAGACAGAATTGTTTTCTTCATGGAGTGTTACATTTTTTTAATTTTTAAATTTTTTACACACACACACACACACACACACACACACACACACAGTTTGTTTTCAAGTGTTACATTTTTCATCATAGGCTAGTTCTGGGTCTGACAGGCTGGGCTTTTCACCGGTCCAGGAGGCCTTCCACAGTAAACTGGAGATGGGTCCCCTTGTTCATTGGAGTTGACATAGCCGTGGGTTGGATGGTATGTCTCCAAGAAATGAGTAGTGATGAATAATTTTAATCACTAGTTCAAAATACCTGGGTGTTTCACATAGAAATGGTGGGGTTCACCTTCCCTGGAGGGCATTCTTGGTGTTGAAGAGGCAACTGAACTATCCAAGAGGGTTCACATTTCTATGGTGAAATCACATGAACCTCTAAGTGGTTGTAGTATCTTGTGACCAGGTCTTCACAAACCACCAGAGGTTACACCATCCAGGGGACATTTGCACCAGGGACTCTCATTCTCTCATGAAGTACGCCCACCATCCATAATTGTGCTTCATAGAAGCAGTGGGATTGAGTTTGCCCAACTGTCAGGGTGGGATTATGCCATTAACAGGCGACTTCACACTGTCAGTGCTGTGCGTTTATTGTCTACAGCTGAAGTCTGTAGGGAGATGGGTGCTTACATTATCCACGGGGTACCTAGCTCACTCTGCTAATAATTGTTAACAGTATTTATGGCATACTTATTTCACATCCCAGATTTCTCACAACAACCTGGTTATGTAGCCTGTTAATATCCCCATTTTACAGATGAGGAAACCATGGCTCACAGAGGTACACTGGCTCCCTGTCACAGACAGGAAGTAGAAGAGTTAGGGTTGCAACCCAGGTCTCTGACTTGAAGGTGGGAGGGCAGGGGTCACTAAGGCTATCGTCTTTGAAACTCTGCACTATCTTTATCCAAGGGTGGAGGGCAGTAAAGGTGGTAGTAAGGCCTACGGCTTCAGAGTGATGGTTTCCAATGGAATAGATCTGGATCTGAATTCCAACACTTCATGACTGAAGGACTTTGGCAGACTTCCCCACCTGGGCCTCACTTTCTTAATTTGTAAACGGGTATAACAATAGTAATCCTCTTTTTTTGGGCTTTTGTATGGATGAAATGAATGAGATGATGCCCTGGACAGTGCTTGGCCAAGCGCCTGGCACAAAAGAGCGCTAAGAGTTATAATGACCATGACGATGATGATGATGATGATGATGGTGATTGCAGGACCACACTGCTCCCAGAAGGTTACAATATCCGCGGGGGAGCTGCAGTGTCAGTAGTCAAGGTTACATAATTAATTCACCAGGGGTTGATGCATCCCTGGAGTCCTTGATCTCCCCAGGGAAGAGGCCTGAGCCTTCTACTGAGGCACTGGTGAGGGACTTCCTGCTGTGAGGCAGCTAGGAACTCAGCCACGGAGGCTGGACCTGAAGCCCTCAGAACCCAGAGCTGACCCTGCAGGCCTTCCCTCCCAGGAGCCTAGCTCTCCCTGCCCCTCTGCGAGGCTTCAGCCTCTGTGAGCACCCCTCCCCACAATCCCATCCTCTGGCACCTCAGAGTCTTTTCTGAGACTCTGCCTCCAGGCTCCGCCCGTGAGTATTGCTTCTACTTGCCTTTCCCGTTGGTGGCTCCGCTAGCCATCTGATCAGCGCTGATTTCCCGGTTCCCCAAGCCGAAGCCTCCTTCCATCCCTCCCAGCTTCGGAGCACAGACTTAACACTGCCCTACACGCTGGCCAGCCTTCATCCCTAAGCCCTGCCTTCCTCTCTTAGCGACCCCTCAGTGCCCCGTGGGAGCACATTTGTTCGGACTTTGGTCGCCCCCTCGCATCCTGGCCCCACCACCGGAACCCTCTGTCCTGGCGGCGGAGGTGGGGGTACCTCCGGTGTTGGCCAGTCCCCTGGACAGCTGCAGCTTGGGGATGGTCACTTTGGTCACTTCCTCCCCAGCTGGGATTGGGGCTCTCTGGAAGGCCAAGACCCCATCCCCGGAGAAGCGGAGGGCACAGCCGCCTCCTCATTTCCGATGCTGGGAAATGCTTTCCACCCATTCCACCCCACCCCTGGACAGCTGCCCCCATTCAGACTCAGGGTTGGGAGGGTAGGGGGTAAAGCTAGGCTGGGAAATGTGATCTTGATCATCTTCCAAGGTTCCGACCCCCCCCTCCCCGACCCCCGCCCAGCAGAGAAGATTCTGCCTCCCCCCAAAAGGTCCACGCCTCCTCTCGACAAAAGTTGCTGCCCCTCCCTGAGAAGGTACCCCCCCTGCCCTCGTACAGGCTTCCCAAAAGACAAATCTGGATCCTGCAGTGGGCAGGAGAGGAGGGGAGGCAGGTCCCGAGTGCCCAGGACTCAAGTTATCTGCAGACTGGGAGTCTCCGAGAAGGGTCATGACCCCTGAGACCCCATTCCACCCCCCGCCCCCACCTTCCTTCCTCCCCCGTCGCGCGGCCCCTTTAAGCTCAGCGCCGGCGAGTCCTCAGTGGCTGCGCGCCGGCGAGAGTGTGTGTGAGTGCGCCGGGAGGGGGCGGGCGCAGTGTCTCCATGGCGACGCGGCGGTGACGTCGCCGGCCCGGGGGCGTGGGCGTCCCGGCCCCGGAGTGCGATATTAACCCGGGAGGCGGCGGCGGGGAGGGGAGAGGCTCCGAGAGGCGAGGCCGGGTGAAGCGGCGAGGGCGGCCCGACCGGCGCGGGACGGGACGGGGCAGCGCGGGCCCCGGGAGCTGCGGCCCGGAGTCGGGGTGCCTTGCCCCGGGCCCCCCAGCATGAAGACCCCGGCAGACACAGGTGGGGGCGGGGGCAGCACGTGTGGGGGAGACTTGTTGCCCCGGGAAACCAGGCGGAGAAACTTTGGGGGGGCAGAGGGGTTGCGGAGAGGAGCCCGAGTGATCCTCAGTTCCGGGGGACCCCCAAGCACGCGAGACCTGTTGCATCTTAGGGCGCGAGCCGTGGGGGGGGGGGGCTGCTGCATGGGACCCCCCGATTTCTGGTTCCGGGCGGAGTGGTTTGGGTGCTGCGAGTGTTGGTCCTCTCCCTGACTGGACACCGAAAGCTGGGTTCTCCCCCACTCCCGGGATAAAGGGGGTGGCGGGGTCCCACCCCGCCGTTATGTCACGTTGCCCTCCGGGGGCCGGGACGTGTGCGGGGCGTCGGGGGCTGTCCGCGGGGCCCGCTACCCCCGGGTCCGTGCCGCGCGGTCCGGCCGGTGACCTTCACTGCGGAGCGTGCCCTGCATCGGCCCGGAGGGGGACCGGGGATGGCTTTCGGGAGGAGGGTGTGCGCGAGGACCGGGGATCGGGGTCCGGGCTCCTCTGCCCTTCCCCCGCCCGCCTCCGCCGGCTCCTCACTCCCCCGCCCGCGCCGAGTCGCAAAGTTCCAAAGCGCTGCCCGAACGTTCGAAAAAGGAACTTTTTGTTTCCGACCTTAGAACGCGCGGCTTTAAGGTGGCCCGGGGAGAGCCGGGCGCCTCCTTCCCGCCCCGCCGGGGCCGGAGGTTGGGCCGGCGAGAGGAGGTGGGGTGGACGCGGAGGCTGCCCCCGGGGCCCCCCCTTCCGCACCCAGCTCTTCTCTTTCAACCGGCCGTCTTGTCCCTCCGCCCCCCTCTGCTCCGCCAACTTGCTCCTCCTTAAGGGGCCAAGGCGCCCCTCCCCCGCTCGGGCGGCGGGCGGGCGGGGGGCACCGGGATCAGCCCCCCTCCCGCTCGGACTTTCCCCGCCCCGGCCCCCCGCCCCCCGCCGCCCCGGCCCGGCCCGGCCGCCGGACTTTGCGCCGGGGCGCGCTGGGGGAGGGGTCCCGGCGCCCCCTGCCCGTCCTCCCCGTCGGAATCCGGCCCCGGGCGGGGACGGGGACGGGGGAGGGGGAAGGGGGCCGGGCGCCGCTGTTCAAACTTGTTTCCTTCCCCCGGCGGCGGCGGCGGCGGCGGCGGCTGCGGCGGGGCTCCTGTGTGCGGGTGTGTGCCCCGACCGGCCCACCCACCCCGCCCCCCTCCGCCCGGTGGGTGGGGGCGGCTCTTAAAGGGCTGGGAGCTGGGCTCCGGCGCTTCGGGAAGGCGCTTGGGGACCGGGACTGGGGTGGGGGGCAGGGGCCGGGGCGCGGAGTGCTGTAGGGTCAGTCACGTGCGACCCACATACTCTCCGGCTCCCGCGGGCTCCCGGGCCGCCGGGCTTTGGGGGCGGCGGGAGACTCCCCTGCCCCCCCCCAGGAGCGGGTCCCGGCGCCCAGACAACCCCGCCTCGCCTCGCCTCCCCTCCCCGCTACGGGCCTTGCCCTGGTGGGACCGGCCGGGCCGCTCCCCCAGCCCTGTCTTGGGGCCGAGCCGCCTGTGGGTTCCCCGACTGGGAGGAGGGGGGGGGGGCTGGGATGGCTTCCCAGTGGTCCGTCGGCTCGCCGGTCTCTGCCTTTCATTCGGCGGCGGCGGGGCGCCCCTCCACCCGATCCTCCATCCAGGCCCCTCTCCTCTCCTCTCCTCTCCTCTGCGCGGCTGTTTCCCACTTCCTGTTTTCTTCCCGGCTCTGGCGCCACCGAGGGCTGCCCGGAGTGGGGGAGGTGGTGGGGCCCCCCAGGAGGCCGGCGTGCTCTTCCTCTACCACCGCCCCTCCCTTCCGATTCCCCCCTCGGCTCTTGAAAAAAAAAAAGTTCGGACGGTCATGTGAACTTGGGGGTGTCCAGGAGTTTGGCTCCCCCAGGCCTCCACGGCCTGTCGGGGAGAATCTACCCCGCCCCTGTGGGACCCAGGTGTGCCGCTGTCCTGACCCTTCCCGTCTGCGGCCACCTCCCCACCCCGTCCCACAGCGCCCTGCACCCTCTCAGGGTCCCTGCCCCATGTCTGTCCCTCCCGAGCTTTCGCGGCGCGGGCCTGGTGGTTCCCTGATCTCAGCACGTGGACGCAGACACAGCACACACTCACACACGCTCCCCGCGCCCGTGCCTGGCTCCTGGCTGCTGGCTCCGAGGCCTGGGGAACAGAGCCCCATTGAAACACCCTGACGTCACCCTCCCTTCTTCCTTCTCCCCCCAAAGCTGGGAACAGGCCCTCGTGTATGCCGGGTCCGATGAGGAAAGCCCGGCTAGGGGTGGGCCTGGGCGTAGGGTGCGCCCCTGCCAGAGTGGGAGCCAGGGCCCCGGCCCCCAAGGGGGAGGGGGTGTCCAGGCGGGGGGGCTTGACAAGGGGGCCTGGGGCAGCCCCTGGTATGCAGCTTTTGAGGCCTTTCCAGAGCCCCCCACCTCCTTTCCGAGTTCCTTTGTGTTGCATGTAGTCTCTCTCCTTCTCTTCTGCAAAGTTTATTTTTAGCCGCCTGCTCCCCCGCTCCCAGGACTGTCGCTGCACATACGTTGCCTGGTTACCGGGACAAGGAGGCTGGGGTGGGTGGGTTGGGAAGGGTGGCTTTAATTTGGGGGGTAGGGTGGAAGTCAGCACGCCCCTCCAAACCTAGACTGTCTCAGGGGCTTTACCCCCACCCCCTCTTCCTGGCTCCGAGCGCCAGATTGGAGTTTAGGTGGGAGCTACGTGGAGCTTGGTGTCCTGGTGGGGCCGGGAGCGCTTTGGAGGGGGTGGGAGAGTTTCGGGGCTCTGGTTTGCTCACTTGGGTTCCCAAGGGTTTCTGGGGCCTGGGTTCTTGGGGTGGGGCTAATGGGGTGAACACTTGGATTCCTGAGAGGAGGTAGGGCTGTGGATGCTGGGGTCCCTGGAAGGCGTTGTCGGGGGCTGTCACTCCGGAATTGAGCAGTGGCTGCTGATGGCTGCTGGATCCCTGGCTCGAGGCTGGGGTTTCTGAATGGGGCAGGGACCCGGGAGAGTGCTGGCCAGGGGTGGGAGCTCGGCCCCCGTAGGGGGGAGAGTGTGCTCTGGATTTAGAGGGGGCGGTCCCCGTGGGAGCAGGAACGGCTGGTCCCCTGGGTCCCCGGGAGGAAGAATCCCCTTTTAGATTCCAGACTGGGGTGGAGTCTCAGCATTGCCCCGGGCTTGGTTGGTACCTGCTTGAGCTTGGGGCTTGAACCGGGGCCAGCCAGGAGAGAGGCTGACCCACACAGCCTGCCTGCCCTGCCCGGGGTTTGGGACCCCGCCCATTTTTAGCTGTCTCTCCTCGCCTTCTCCCTCCAGTGGCATCAGGGCCCCTGCCCTGCCTCCTCCCCTCCTTCCCTCCTCCCACCCCTCCATTACCGGCTGCCTGGTGCTGAATTATTGATGGTCCCTGATTACCCGGGGGTTTGGGAAATGACAACAACCGCAGCCCCCCCACCTCCTCCCCCCCAGGCTGCCCACCCCCTCTAGGGACCAGCCAGCCCACCACCAACCTCTATCCAAGGTTAATGCTGGGGGCGGGTAGGCAGGTGGGCAGGGAGCTAGCCGAGGCTGAGAAGGCGGCGGGGGAAGAGGCTCCAGCCCGCTCCGTCTGCGGCCCGGGCGGGGCGCGCCAGCCCGGCTGGGCCCGTGTGCCGGGTCTGGGGAGGGCAGCGCGGCACAGAGGGTCCGGGCTTGGGGGGCCTCTCTCAGACAGTCTGGGTTTCACTCTCCAGGGAAGACAGAAGCCTCTGTGTGTGCAAGCGCTGACCTCATCGTCAACCAGCCACCCCACCCCTCCTGGTCCTTTTAAGAAAAAAAAAAAAAAAGCCTCTGGGTCTCGGGTGGGAGTGAGGGCTCCGGCAGGTCTGGGGAGGGGACAGTGGACGTTCCTAGGAAGGGGACCAGCGGAGCTTGCAGGGGTGGGGGGGCCAGTATGACTGGCTCTGAGTGGGAATGGGGGTCCTGGGGGGCCTTGCCCCAACCATCTGGCCACATGTACCCCTTCCCGCCCTTCCCCCACTGGCAGCCCTGCCCGCCGGCCTGGCTTGGTGCCTGGCCCCCTGGCACTGGCCCCGGGACCCGCCGCCACCCGCCGCCGACGGTTTCCTGTTTCTCCCGGTGTTGCTGGAGCGGGCTCCAGCTCCCCCTCCCCACCGAGCCCCCTCACACAGACAGACACACACTGTCTCTCTGGCCGGCCCAGGTCTTGTCCTGGCTTAGGGGGGGTGGATTTCCCCGTGTGGAGGGTAGGGTAGGAGGTAGCCCCCGGGCGGCGGGGGTGGGGTGGGGGTGGGGGGCAGAGGCCTGGACTTGGCACCCTAACCTGGAGCCGCTTCCCCGCCTGCCGCCCCAGGGTTTGCCTTCCCGGACTGGGCCTACAAGCCCGAGTCGTCGCCCGGCTCGAGGCAGATCCAGCTGTGGCACTTCATCCTGGAGCTGCTGCGGAAGGAGGAGTACCAGGGAGTCATCGCCTGGCAGGGGGACTACGGCGAGTTCGTCATCAAGGACCCCGACGAGGTGGCCCGGCTCTGGGGCGTCCGCAAGTGCAAGCCCCAGATGAACTACGACAAGCTGAGCCGGGCCCTGCGGTGAGGAGGGCACAGCCCCGGGCAGATGGGACGGTCCCCACCAGGTCCCCACCAACCGGGGAGCCCTGACCTCAGGGAGCCCTGACCTCGGGGAACAAACACTGGGTTTGACTCCTGGCCCTTGCAAGTCATGGCCATTGGCCTCAGGCAAGTCCAGCCTCCTCTGAACCCATTTGCCGAACGGGCATCCTGAGGAGAGAACAGCCATGGGTGTGGCCTGAGGGGGGAGCCGGTCCTTACCCTCGGGACTGGATTTCTCTCTTGCGGCCGAGGTGCCTCGTCTCCCTCCGTGAGCAGCACCTGAGGTGTTGGGGCTCCGGATTTGGGTCCCCTGTGACTAATCCACGGTGTCTCTGCATCCACAGCTATTACTATAACAAACGCATCCTGCACAAAACTAAGGGGAAACGGTTCACCTACAAATTCAACTTCAACAAACTGGTGCTCGTCAACTACCCTTTCATCGACGTGGGGCTGGCCGGTGAGTACCGGGGCCGGCAGCGGCGGCCTCTGAGGGCAGAGGGTCGGTCTGCGTGTCCGGGCGTGGCCCGTGGCCCTGACACCCCGTCTTCTTTCCTGCCAGGGGGTGCGGTGCCCCAGAGCGCCCCTCCGGTGCCGTCGGGCGGCAGCCACTTCCGATTCCCTCCTTCCACACCCTCCGAGGTGCTGTCCCCCACCGAGGACCCCCGCTCGCCGCCGGCCTGCTCTTCGTCCTCTTCCTCCCTCTTCTCGGCCGTGGTGGCCCGGCGCCTGGGCCGCGGCTCGGTCAGTGACTGTAGCGATGGCACCTCAGAGCTGGAGGAGCCGCTGGGAGAGGACCCCCGGGCCCGAGCGCCAGGCCCCCCGGAGCTGGGTGCCTTCCGCGGGCCCCCGCTGGCCCGCCTGCCCCACGACCCGGGCGTCTTCCGTGTTTACCCCCGGCCCCGGGGCGGCCCTGAGCCCCTGAGCCCCTTCCCCGTGTCCCCTCTGGCCGGGCCTGGCTCCCTGTTACCGCCCCAGCTCTCACCAGCTCTGCCCATGACGCCCACCCACCTGGCCTACACGCCCTCGCCCACGCTGAGCCCCATGTACCCCGGCGGCGGCGGCGGGGGCCCCAGCGGCTCGGGGGGAGGCTCCCACTTCTCCTTCAGCCCCGAGGACATGAAGCGGTACCTGCAGGCCCACACCCAAAGCGTCTACAACTACCACCTCAGCCCCCGAGCCTTCCTGCACTACCCTGGGCTGGTGGTGCCCCAGCCCCAGCGCCCTGACAAGTGCCCGCTGCCCCCCATGGCCCCCGAGACCCCACCGGTCCCCTCGTCGGCCTCGTCCTCCTCCCCATTCAAGTTTAAGCTCCAGCCGCCCCCCCTGGGACGCCGGCAGCGGGCAGCTGGCGAGAAGGCTCCAGGGGGCGCCGACAAGAGCAGTGGCGTTGGCAGTGGTGGTGGCGGCACAGGTGGGCTGGCTGAAGGGGTGGGGGCGCTGGCCCCACCGCCTCCACCGCCGCCGCCGCCGCCGCCGCAGATCAAGGTGGAACCTATCTCGGAAGGCGAGTCGGAGGAGGTGGAGGTGACTGACATAAGCGACGAGGATGAGGAAGATGGAGAGGTGTTCAAGACCCCTCGTGTGCCCCCCGTGCCCCCCAAGCCTGAGCCAGGCGAGGCACCCGGGGCCACGCAGTGCATGCCCCTAAAGCTGCGCTTTAAACGTCGCTGGAGTGAAGACTGTCGCCTGGAGGGGGGCGGGGGCTCCACCGGGGGCCTCGAGGATGAGGGTGAGGACAAGAAGGTGCGAGGGGAGGCTGGGGGTCCCCTTACCCCGAGGCGGGTGAGCTCTGACCTCCAGCACGCCACGGCCCAGCTCTCCCTGGAGCATCGAGATTCCTGAGGGCTGTGGGCAGGGGAATGCCCCCCACCCCCAATGCTTCTTTTGCTGCCTTAACTCCCCTGTGTCCTGGAGGTGAGGGCAGCTCTAATTTCTTCCCTGCCTCCTCCCTTTCCCCTCTCCCATGTTTTGTATAAAAGTTAATTTTTTTTTTTTTTTTAAATTGTGAGGGTGGGTGGGTGTCCAGAGCTGGGAGCTGTCCAGTCTCTGGATTTCTAAGCTCTGGGCAAAGTGGTGGTGAGGGGTGGGGTGGGGGAGGGAGCGAAGGGGGCCACCTCCATTCTGGGGAATTTATATTTGAACTGAGGCTCTGGCCTCGATGCCCAGGAACTTTTTTATTACAATCGCTTAGGAAGTAAAGCCTTGTCTCCCTCCCGGTTCTGTGCCTCCTATACCTCTGTCCACCTCCAGCCACCCTTAGCCCCCCCAGTTCAGCCTTCCCTGCCCCTCCAGGGGCCGTGAGTGCCTGGTTTCTAACCCCACAGGTTACAGCGGGAGAGTTGGACGTTTTATGATGAACCAAAAATTGTGTGTGAGGGGGCCGGGGGGAGAGGAGGGGGAGGGGTGGCCACAGATGTCTACAAGTGCCTCTTCTACTCCTCACCCCAGCACTGGTCCAGCCCCTTCACCCCCAGCTGCTCCTAGGACCAGCCCATAGGCAGGCGGGTGGGGGGTGGGAAAGGTGAGCCCTGAAACCAAACTGGAAGCCCCCTCTGCCTCCCAGCTGGGGCCCCTTGGGGTGAGGGTCTGTGGTCAAGCCTTATTCTGTATTGGGGGTGGAGGGTGGGAGGGGAGGGAAGTCGAGGGCTGTTGGAGAATGTATTCAAGACAATAAAACTTTGGGCCTTTGGATGGAGTGATCTCACTGGAGTCTCACTGCAGGGCCATAGTCTGTGCTAGATTCTGAAGGGTGGGGGCCTTGACTGGCCCCCAGTGGATCAGCGGCCAGAGTAGTGTGCTGTGCCTGGTTTCATCTGAATGGATCAAATCCAGGGCCTGGGAAAGGATCTGACCTTGAGGGACACACAACCCCAGGGCCTGATGATGAAGGTCTCGGGCCTACTCTGTCATCTGCTCCCCTATTCCACGGGACCACTTGTCCTGGAAGCATTTAGATACCTCACCCATAGCTTGAAATGCCCTTCCTGCCTGGGTGGGAATCGCTATCCATGTCCCCGGGCCCTGGACTGCCCTTTGCACCATACTCTAACATCCTCACACCTATCACTTTCCTCGGGGCATTTCTGGGTTATTCTGGGGTCCTTTGGGAACAGGCCTGCAGTCTCAAAATGTAAATCTTGCAAAGGATCTTCCAATGGAACCATGGGACACTCTCTGCCAATAAGGTGAGATGGGACTGAAGCAGAGTTGCTACTGATTGACCTGTACCGAGTATCTGGTACTTAGTTAGGAGCTGCAATGCTTTATCTCCCAACATCCTGTGAGGTAGGGGAAGTGATTGAATGACTTGCTTAAGACCCATAAGTTCACAACCTAGCCAGTTTGGCTCAGTGGATACAGTGATTCAGTTCCAGCCAGGGGCACATGCCCAGCTTGCAGGCTCAATTCCCACCGTCCTCTCTGGGGAAAAAAAAAAAAAAAAAAAGACCCTAAGCCCAGGCACAACTTTCAATGAGGTCTGTCTCAGAAGTGTTCTTTCACCTCCTGAGTTTCCTCTTAAAATCAGGAAGGTTGGATCCAGACCATGGTCTCAAGATCATAGGATCCAGAGGTGAGCTAATCAAGCTAGAAGCCTAGCTTGGAGAGCTCTCCTCAAGGATGCAAGAATCAGGAGGAAACACAGGTTGCAAGTGCTCTTTGAGAGCCCAACTCTAAGTGCTGGTGAGGTCCTGAGACCCAGAGTTTTCACAAAGCCTCACAGCTGCTAAGAGACAGAATGAGATGGAGGGCTCCGGGCCTGTTGGAATGGCTTCACTGGAACCCCACCCTGTGCAACTCCTCCCTGCTTTCTCCTCATCCTCTTTTCATGCCAGCCTAGAGTGGGTAGTCTCAGATGATGTCCGGAGGTTGGCAGTGAAGAGAGGATCCAGGGATGGGGTATTGGCAGGAAACCGAGGCTCCAGTGGCAGCCTGTGGGCAACTGCTCCCTCTCCTGGGTGATGTAAGTCATTCCCATGGGTGGGGGGGACACATGGTTATTTCTGGAAGTTGGGATGAGGCATGTCTCCTGGCAACATAGATGCAAGGGTGGTGGTGTGAGGGAGAAAGGGGGATGGCATCATTTGGGGGAGGAGGGAGGACCCTGCCTATAGCTCCTGATTCCAGTGCCTTCAAAGCATCCCTAACAATTCTAACATGGATTCATAAGCTCTCAGTTCCAGAACTGCTCTCTAGGTCAGACCAGACCCAAACAGACTCGTTGCCCCCAGTTTGGGCTGACCATGATGTGACAGGTGGCAGCTGGTCTTGAAAACTCCAGTGGACCCCCTAATCTTTAGTGACCCACCTATATCTATTTAGTTTCTGCAAGACCATACCCTTCCTCCCTTCCACATCCTCCAGAAGCTCTGGTTCTAAGTAGAAAGCCCTTTATAGGTTTCGTGACACTTCATCAATTAATTCATCCCATCAGAGGTTCCCTTCATACCTGTACCCCCACAAACCCTCGAAGATCCTTCCTGCTGCTTTCTCATCCGCTCCTTATCCCTTCAGGACCCCCCAGTTAGCAGTAGTTTCTCAGTCTCCCACAGACAGTTTAAGAACACCCCAAATTCCCTCTGGCTTCTCCACTGATCCCCAATAAGATCCCTTCACTTGTCCTCGAACTGGAGTACCTCCCTGAGTACCTCCAGAAACCCACAGGCCCCTCAGACACTTACAACCCGCCCTAGCGCCCCTCAACAAACGTTCTCAGTCACACAAACACCCTGGTTAAGATTCCCCGACTCCCATGTATCCCGATGCCCTCGTGGCGGTTGCCTATGCGCTGCCCACTGCGCATGTCCCACGGGTTCTGGCCGTTAAGTAACCGACACCGTCCCGCCCTACTCCGCAGCCCTTCTGAGCCTTCGTGGTCCAGTGTAGGATTATTTCCCAGGCTTTGGGGCTTGACTCAGATTTTTGCTCTTCGACTCAGAGCTGCCATCAGAGGGCAGCAGGCATTGTTTGGCTGAGAAACTACAACTCCCAGAAACACCTGGTCTGGGTTGTGCGTGATTCTGCCGTTTTTCCTAGAGAAGGGAGCGAAAGCGGGTCCGCGCTTTGCCTTTTGGGTAATGTAGTCCGAAAAGGCTTGAATGCTACCGGTCCGTTCCGGGGTTCTGCACCCACTGGGAATTGCAGTCAGGAACAGAGACTTTATTCAGACTTCAGAAAGGGCAGGACAGTTAGTATGAACACAGGCTCGGATTAAAGTGACAGACAGAAATTGCAATTCCCATTATTCCACGAGGCAGGAGGGGCTTGAGGGTGATTTCATTCTAGTTCCAAGCATTTCCGGGACGCACGCACTCGCACGAACTGTTTCCCAGCTCCCTTTGGTGCTATTGTCCTTCCGGGTATTAATTGATAACTGGGGAGACATAATGCATGCACAAAACCCAAGGCTGCTCCTAGCAGCGGCTTTCTTGTCTGGGCCCTCCCAGATCCTATAATATAGAAAGCAGGAGGACGTAAAAAGCTGAATGGGGGTTTAAGGCAAATTGTATTTTCTTTTCTAACGCTCGGTCTCCTGGTGTAACTCAGGAAAAGCTAGATTGTATCCGAAGACTATTGTTTTGAGAAAAACCCGGGGAACTTGGTTTCTCAAATCGTTTGCAGGGAAGTTTTCCTTCCAGATCTGTGGAAACTAGAAACTTGATTTCCATGTTCCAGCAGCCCTAATTGATCCGGCTCTTTCTTCGGACCTGGGGGAAGGGAAGGAGACGTTGAAACACTTCATTTTCCACAGGGAATTGCCGTCTTTCCCCTTTCGCTCACGCTCTTCCGAAGATATCCTTTGGACTCTACTTTCTGGCCAGCGCAGTCAGTCTTGCCTGACAGGGTCAGGATACAGAGCGCCCTATTCCCCAGCATGCTTCGGGCTCTCGGTAGATTCCTCCCCTCAGTCAATAGGAAGGCTGCCTTGAACTCCATTTCCCAGAAGACACAAGGGCTCGCTGTAGCAACTGCTCCGAAGCCTTGGTTTTGACTACATATCCCGGCAGGGACTGCGGTCTAGCTTACAAGGGAGGAGGAGCGCTGAATCTACTCCATTTCCTAGCCTTTCTCCGGAACTGCGGTATCCTCTTGGGGGGGGGGGGGGGGGTTAGGGATCACATGAGACTCCATTTCCCAGCGTGCTTTGGGAGTCTCTTTATACCTGCAATGCAGTGAGGGCGTGGCGAAGACTTCATTTCCCAGCTTGCCTGACTGTCCTCCGGCGCGGACTCAGTTTCCCAGAGTGCACCTGGCCCCGGTGGGCATATACAGCCAATGGGCTCAGGGGATGATTAGACTGTTTCCCGTGCGCCTCAGGTCATTGACAGAGAGACTACATTTCTGAGGCACACTGAGGGGCTCTCCGTTGCCTCAGTGGAGTGAGTGTGCGACTCTGTCTCAGTTTCCCCGAGTACTTTAGGGTCCGCCGTGGACGAAGTCGACTTTATTGTCAACAACTCCATTTCCTGACGTGTCGCGCGGCTCCTCGTCCGCGCAGTCTGCTCTGAGGCCTTCGCGGACTCCATTTCCCGGCGTGCCGCAAGGCTTTCTCCGGGCCGAGGGCGGTGGCGGCGGCGCCGCCGAGGGGAGGCGGACTGCATATCCCAGCGTGCCCCGCGGCGGGCGCTGGGCCGGAGCCGGAGCCCGAGCGGCGCGGCCTGGAAGAGGCCGGAGGCCGGGAGAGGCGGCGGCAGCCCGGGCAGCCCGAGCAGCCCGAGCCCCGCAGCTTGGGCCTGCGCTCGGCGCCATGAGCGGCGGCGCGCCTTCAGGGGGCGGCCCTGGGGGCTCGGGCCGGGCGCGGACAAGCTCGTTCGCGGAGCCTGGCGGCGGCGGCGGCGGCGGCGGCGGCGGCCCTGGGGGCTCGGCCTCCGGCCCGGGCGGCGGCAGCGGCGGGAAAGTGTCAGTCGGAGCCATGGGTGGGGGCGTGGGAGCCTCGAGTTCCGGGGGTGGCCCCAGCGGCAGCGGCGGAGGAGCCAGCGCCGTCCCCAGTACGGGCACCAGCTTCCCGCCGCCCGGAGTGAAGCTGGGCCGTGAGTACTCGCGGCGTCCGTGGTGGGTGGAGATCGGGGTTCCTGAAGCCCCTCAGTCATCGATCAGGTTCTTCCGTCTGCCCAGACAAGAGCGCGAGGTCACTGCCACCGAGAACTGGGATATGAGCGCCCCCCCCCCCCCCTCCAAGAGAAAGATTTAGGGGGTTACCATCACTTGGAGTTTAGGATTAGAGTTAGTAACCCTCAAAGAAACTGGGGTCACAGGTTCCTGTTCTTCCAGGACCGGGGTCTTGGGTTCTTGAGGCTTAAAAACAGGGATCTGACGCTGCCACCCACTAGAGAACAGGATCAGGGGTCATCGTCGCTTAGGAATGGGACTCAAGGGTTATTGTTCCCAAAGAGTAAGAGGAGGGGGGTCTGAATTTGCTTCCCTTTAGAAGATGGGAATTTGGAGTGCAAATTACCTAGAAGCAAGAAACTGTGCTTCCAGAGATCAAGGCTACAGCTTGCCAAACCTGGTACCCAGGTCATCTTTCCCTTCAAAGCACAAGGCCTGGTATCACTCACTACCTGTCCACAATATGTACATAGGATTTGAGTCCCAATGGTGAAAATGAATAGTTGCTACCTCTTAGAAACAAGGAGAGATTGGGAGCGAGCATGCTCTTCAGACCTAGTCATAGTTACTGTTTTTCAAAAAAACATAGCTTGGTGGGCCTCCTTTCACATAAATGGAATGGAGTTGGGGGGGGGTCATAGTTCCCCATAGATATGGATTTGGGTTATACCCCTTTTATTATTATGAGGTGTGTTATTGGCTCTGGAAAAGTAGCTATGTAGGATCACCTCTTCCAAAAGAAGGTGTCAACTGGTCCCTCAAAAATGGATTTGACTTATCAGTGACCCCTTTTCTTTGGGGGAACCTTTCATCAGTTCCCTGAAGAAAAAGGGATCACTGTCCCCAAAGAATGCCACCACAATTTGCTGCCATTCAGAGCCTTGAACTGGGAATTAGCTTTTCTATGAAGCACTGAGGCTGGGCTGGCCTCTGATCACAGAGATCAGGGTCACTAGCCTCCCTCTAGTGCTTATCTGTTAAGGACCACCCGCAGACAGGAAGGGGTCCGGGACTCTGGATCACACAGATGAGGGCAGGTCAGTGCCTTCTCTAACCTCAAAGCATTTGGGTAAGGGCAAATTGTCCCCCAAAAGTGAGCCAGGGCACAAGTAATCGTGCCAGGAAGAGTCATTTATTTCTGTCACCAAAAACCAGTGGTGAAGTTTCCAGCTCCACCGGGGAGGACATAGAGGTCACCCTCCCCTGAGCTGTGAGGGAGGTTAGTGCTTTCCTAAAGCAGAAGTACCTCGGGGTTACTGCTTTCTTAAGTGGACGAGGTTAGGCCAGGCCTTCCCCAGTCAGGAGGGGCCAGAGGGCAGTGAGCTTGGATGGACTCAGTGTCTGGAAGTGTCGGTGTCTCTGGAGACCCAGACCCAATGGTTTGCTGCTTAACTAGAAGTGGAAATTAGGGGTCAGCAAGAGTTTCAGATGTATCTCCCATGATGGGAGGAGGGACAAGGAAAAAGGGACAGAGAGGCCCCCGAGAGCTTCCTGTGGAGACTGTCCTCCCCTCCACAGCTCCAGGAGAGGGGGGTGGCCAGAGGGGAAGGTCAGTGGATTTTGTGTCTCCTTTGTTCCCCAGGTGACAGCGGGAAGGTGACCACAGTGGTAGCCACTATAGGCCAAGGCCCGGAGCGCTCCCAGGAGGTGGCTTACACAGACATCAAAGTGATTGGCAACGGCTCATTTGGAGTCGTGTACCAGGCACGGCTGGCAGAGACCAGGGAGCTGGTAGCCATCAAGAAGGTTCTCCAGGACAAGAGGTTCAAGGTAGCTTGGTGGGAGTGGGGACAAGGAGGTCTAACTGGGCATGATGGGTGAGAGCTCCAGCAAGAGCACTGGCCTCGGGGTCCCGCGGGGATCCGAGCGTAGGCCAGAGGAGGAGGGAGAGAGAAGGGAGAGAGTTTGTGGAAGATGGAAATATAGGTTCCTGGAAAGCCCAGAGCTGACTGTTTATTGGGCTCTTGCTCTTTGTAAATGCTTTTGCAAACAAGTTCTTGTTTAATACCGAGGTGTAAGTATTGTTATTCCAATTTTAAGTAAGCAGAAACTGGAAACTGAGACTCAGATAAGAGAATTGCCAGAGGACAAGCCTAGATTCTGATTCCCAAGCTCCCCATCTTAACTTAACCACCAAGTGAAGCTTCTGCTCAAGCAGAAAGGAAGCAGAGGTCCTCTCTCACTCTGCCCTAGGCACTGGGCAAGTGCAGGGTAGAATTCAGCCTGCCCAGTGCTCACCGAACACACGCCTTGGTGCGGGGCTCTGCCCTCCTGAAGAAGGGGTGCCCATTCAGATAGTGCCGCCCTGTGGCCGGTGGATACCAGGGAACGAGGAGGAGGAGGTGGAGGAGTGGAAGTTGAGGGAGAATTGGCGTTGGAAGGGTGGCATTTTGGAGGCTAATCTGGAAACAGCCTCCACTGGGAGGGGAAGAGGTCAGGCCCTGGGTCCTGGCGGTGAGTGTGTCAGGGCGGGCGGAGCTCCGGGGTATTGTGCAGAATGCGATCAGTGTGCAGCCCCAGAACTGAAGGATCTGGGGGTGGGGAGTGTGAGGCCCCAGAGGGAAACAGAATAGGGAAGAATGCTGAGACCACGCCTTCGGGAGAAGGCTGGAGCGGGTCCTTTTTGGGAATGTGAGAATTGGGAGCTGGAGTCTGGGCACAGGATCCAAGCCAGGGGTCAAGGGCCAAGAGACATCCAGGGGAACAGCAGGGAGGCGTGGGGGCCAGGTGAACTGGGTGGCCACTACTCGTCTGTTGTTGCTTGTGCCATGCAGGGAGGTGGACCTCATGCGGCCGTATCATCTGATTTTTTTCAAGAGAAGCTGCAAAACTGGATTTTGATTTTAAATCAAACATTTAAAAAAGCAATAAGTCGAACATTAAAAAAAAAAAAAAAAGTGGGCTGAAGAAAGCACATCTGTGATCTGGGTTCAGCCCAGAGACTTCAGCTTGTTGTGTGCGGGGTGGGTTGTAGATAAGGAGTTGGGGGCTGCCCCGGGGGTCCTGGGACACGGGGAGGAGTAGCCGCCTAGCTCCGCTGGCAGGAGGGGGGAGTAGGGCTGTGGTGAGGGTGCCAGGGAGGGGAGGAGAGACCACTGTCTGAGGCTCTCTCCCTTTGCCTCTAAGAACCGGGAGCTGCAGATTATGCGGAAGCTGGACCACTGCAATATCGTGAGGTTGAGATACTTTTTCTACTCCAGTGGGGAGAAGGTGAGACCTTAGGGGCAGGGGAGTCCTTCGCCTTCACCCGCCTACTTTCCTGCCTGCCTTCCTCATGACTGCTAGTCCTCCCCCCCCTTTCCCTAAACCTTCCACCCCCTCTTCCTTGCAAGCTCTTTCCTCACAGTGCCTCACACCTTTCCTTTGCTCTCTGCAGAAAGACGAGCTTTACCTAAATCTGGTGCTGGAGTACGTGCCCGAGACAGTGTACCGGGTGGCCCGCCATTTCACCAAGGCCAAGTTGACCATCCCTATCATCTATGTCAAGGTGGGCAGCGGCAGGCCCAGGAAGCTAGTGGCTCCGAATCCTCCCACCTCCCGTGGTTCCCCCATTCTCCAAGTTTATGTTGGTCCTTGGAGGTCTCGTGTTCCCTGCCCTTGTTTCCGTACCCCCCGAGATGGAGCTCGCTACGTACAGGGTAGCCGAACCGGAGGCCTGACTGATCAGGGAGGCAGGCTGACGGGGCTGGGGAGGCTGCAAGTACCTGCTTGGTCTGTCTATACTGGGAGCCCAGTGACAACGGTGGTATTGGAGGCGGCTCAGAATCAGGTGGTGGTGACAGAAAATACACTGGAGTCTGGCAGAGGAGTGGGAAGGATGCAGGGCTGGAGGAAGGTTAGTGTCCACAGAGCCAAGAGAGCAGGCACCCCATCCATTGTCTCGAGTTCATTCCCCCGTGCCTGGTGCTGAGACCTGGGTGTTCCTATCCCTTAGTAGGAGTTTGAATGAGGGAGTGAGTGGGCCTAGTGATGATGCGGAGAACAAAGGCTGGGCAGTGCCGCACTGGGAGGCGGAGGCTGGGTCCAAGTTTACTTGAGGTTGCTTGAGGCCCGTTGAGCCCTTGCAAGCTCTTTCTTAGGGGCTCTGTAGTGGTCGCTGCTCTGGGACCTCACCCTCCGGGCAGGAGCTCTCCAGTGCGGTGCCTCCGTCCTGCGGCTGCTGTGTGTCAGGCCCGGCAATGAACAATTTCAGAGCCCAGCTCACTAAGACCCAGGCCTTGTCTTTGAAGCCTCTCAGAGTGGCAGGGTGGACAAGTGAGAACCATAAAACTACTGGCAACTGCCCTCCTAGAAGGGGCACAGGGGATTCTGGAACACAGAGGCCCCCAGCCTTGCCTTCTTGGGGCGGGAAGGATCAAAGAAGGCCCCGGGAGGAGGGCAGGCGCAGGGTGAAAGTAGGATCTCTGGCCAAGGGCAGCAGACGGAGGAGAAGGCCCAGGAAGCAGGCCTAAGCAGTTATTACTCGCCCAGCGCTGTGAGGCACTGATGAAAACAAAGATCACTGCTCTCTTGGCACTTAGGTGCTAGTCAGTGGGACAATGGAAAGAAAACCCAACCTGAGAGGGGCTGCTAGGGGGTGGTTTGACTGGGGTAAGGGGAGCGGAGTGTTGGCCCCCAGCCTCAGACAAGGTCTTCCTGCTGTCTGTCTGATTCACCGGGCTTCTGCTGAGGGATGGGATCGGAACGGGAGTTCTCAGTGTGGACCAGAACCGGTACTGGGAGCTCCTGCAGAAGCCCCATCCTGAACTTACTGCGTCAGAAACTTGGGAGTGGGGCTCAGAAGCCCCTATTTTAACAAGGCCTCCCAGTGATTCTGGTGCCCACTAAAATTTGAGAACCAAGGGGCAACGGAAGGATTTTCAAGTCGGAGCCAGGGCCTGGAATGGCTCTTCTGGCCAAGAGGGTGGAGCAGTGGCGTGCTCTGGGGGAGCTGGGCTGGAATTCTGTTCCCTGCCTGTCCCAGGTATACATGTACCAGCTCTTCCGGAGCTTGGCCTACATCCACTCCCAGGGCGTGTGTCACCGTGACATCAAACCCCAAAATCTGCTGGTGGACCCCGACACTGCCGTCCTCAAGCTCTGTGATTTTGGCAGGTAGGCTTGAGCTGGGGTGTGCTAAGTAGCCCAAAGGGTGAGGAAGGACCCCAACCTCCGCCTATGTTTACTCTTGCTCACCTCTTCCCACAGTGCAAAGCAGCTGGTCCGCGGGGAGCCCAATGTCTCCTACATCTGCTCTCGCTACTATCGTGCTCCAGAGCTGATCTTTGGAGCCACTGATTACACCTCATCTATCGGTCAGACTTACGGGAGGCTGGGGGGGGGGATAGTAGTCATGGCAGTTTTTGTGTATGTGTGCCAGGTTTGGCGATAAAATGTGCAGTCCTGACAAATTTAGGAGGGCGATGCTGTCGCACGCTCCTTTACAGATGAGCAGTCTCAGGCTTAGAGCGTGAGGTCACCTGCCCGCAGTCACACTGCTGGGACTGGGCAGGGTTGGGCTTTGAAAGCTGACCCAGCTCCAGAGTCCATACTGACGCTGGAACCTCCCAGTGAGCCCTCTCTTCTCATCCAGGGGAGGGGCTGCCGGTGACCGAGGGGGAATCGGAGGTGGGCCATGCGGTGTGACCTCACAGGACTCTGTATTCCTCCCAGTGGTGGGGATGACATTGCCACCTTCCAGGCATGAGGAGAGGGCATGAAGGGCTTGGGAGAGAACGTTCATCAACTGGTGTGAGGGAGCTGCCTCAGGTGTGAATTGTGTCATAGGGCTCAAGGTACAGGCCAGGAGGAAGAGTACAGTGCAGTCAGGCAGACCTGGAGGTCAAAGTCAGACTCCAGGGTTCCTAAACTGTATGATCTTGAGCAAGGCACTTCCTCTCTGATCGTAAGGGATGGAAGTGTTTGTGAGGGGCGGGCATGGCGGCCCTGACCTCTCCCATTCCCCCTCCAGATGTGTGGTCAGCTGGCTGCGTCCTGGCCGAGCTCCTCCTGGGCCAGCCCATCTTCCCTGGGGACAGTGGGGTAGACCAGCTGGTGGAGATCATCAAGGTGAGGAGAGGGCCAGGTGGGCAGAGGTAGAGCTAAGCGATAGGGGTCTTGGCTTAGACCCATCCCCTCCTTTTCCTACAGGTGCTGGGAACACCAACCCGGGAACAGATCCGAGAGATGAACCCCAACTACACGGAGTTCAAGTTCCCCCAGATTAAAGCTCACCCTTGGACAAAGGTAGGGCAGGGCTAGGGGCTCAGATGGCATGGCTGAGGTCCCCCATTGGAGGCCAAGTGGTCTGGGGATCTGGCTACAAAGTCATGGCATGGGAGAGGGTCAGTAACTTTCATTAGATTTCAGTTTATGGAATTTCCATTAATCTGAAAGTTGAGGACCCACAGATTCAAGAGTCGCACTTTCCTAGTGGGGAAACAGACAGCAGAGCCCATGCAGTCATGGCGGCTGCTCACCTGATACAGCTTCCCTCAGTGGCGGTGTCTCAGTTTCCTCATCGGAAAGGAAAGTGGGGTTGTGAGAGGCGGCCGGTCACATCTGCTGCAGGCATGTGGCAGTGCGGTGCAGGAGCATGCAAGTACCCAGGGCCTCACCCTTGTGACTTTTGCCTCTCTTTCTCCCCAGGTGTTCAAATCTCGAACCCCACCCGAGGCCATAGCGCTCTGCTCTAGCCTGCTGGAGTACACGCCGTCCTCGAGGCTCTCCCCGCTGGAAGCCTGTGCCCACAGCTTCTTCGATGAACTGCGATGTCACGGAATCCAGCTCCCTAACAACCGCTCGCTTCCCCCCCTCTTCAATTTCAGTCCCAGTGGTGAGGGCACAGCCTGGGATCTGGGGAACTGGAGGGGCAGCCAGTGATTGTGGAGAAGAGCTTGGTGTTGAAGACAGGAGTGGGGAGTTGAGGGTGGGTGACAGGAAGGCCTGGGGCATGAGAGGCCCCCACAGTTCAAGGAAACCTAAACCTGATTCACCCGTGATCGGTGCTAGGCGCTTTAGTGTTTCCTATAAAGTATTTGATGGCTACACCTGTCTGCAAACACCGGCCTTGCCAAGAGCCGGGTCCCCATTCGGTGCCCTTTTCTAACTCCACCTGGGTCTGCAGATGTCCTGCCCTCTGACCAGGCATGTCCATTCCTGTCTCTAGAACTCTCCATCCAACCATCTCTCAACGCCATTCTCATCCCTCCTCACTTGAGGTCCCCGGCGGGCACTGCCACCCTCACCCCATCCTCACAAGGTAAGTCAGGGTAGAGCAGCATTTTTCAGCTGTGGGGAAGGGGCTGTTATTAAATTTCCTGTAAAAATTACCAACAGCTTGATGGTATAGAAAGCATATTTTACAACATGTGAATGGCCACTCGTGTTAGATATTATTGCCTTTGTTTGTGTTGAAAGGCTAACTGGAAAACCAAAGACATATGTTTGGCCTACACAAACAAACAGTTGAATTTGTTGCGCACATTAAAAAATTGGGGCCATTTCATGTACAAGTCCAGTTTTCCTGTTTCTCCTGGGGAAGAAAATCAGATCCGCAGGCCCTCTGAGGTGGGGCCAGGCGCTCTGGCCCTTTGGCATTTGAGTTTGCAACCATGAACCTAAAGTGACAGCTTTCAATTTCAAATGTAGCATCTTACCTGGACTTCCTGCTAGTAGAGGTTTGGGGGGGTGAGGGGTAGGAAGAGGTGGTTTGAAAGGCAAAGGCTAACTGGTCTGCTGCTTTCTCCTCTTCAGGTTTAAATGAGGCTCAGAGCGGCTCAGAATGGCAGTCAACCGAAGCCACAGCTCCCCTCACTAACTCCTCCTGAGGGCCCTGCCAACTACCCTTCCATCTGGGAGCCCCTTGTGGGGCCGGGAAAGGGGGGCCATAGCTCCTCCCTGGCTGGGCCCCTAGACTAGAGGGCAGAGGTAAATGAGTCCCTGTTCCCTCTTCCTGTTTCTCCCTCACCAGCCTCACCCCTATGGTGGGCTTTTAAAGAGGATTTCAACTGGTTGTGGGGAGGGAAGAGAAGGAAGGATGGACGGGGTTGGGGGCATGAGGAACTCCTATCCCTTGGCCCCCTTCCGTCCCCCCAGACCGCCCCTCTCCACCTCACCCTCCCCTCCTGTGTCCCTTGTAAATAGAACCAGACCAGCCCGTCTCCTCTCCTCTTTCCTGGTCCCCGGGTGTAAATAGATTGTTATAATTTTTTTCTTAAAGAAAACGTCGATTCGCACCGTCCAACCTGGCTCCTCCCCCTCCTACAGCTGTGTTCCCCTCCTGCCCTCTGCCCCAAGGTCTCCTCCCTCCTCTCCCCACCCTGGAGGGCTGGGTTAGGGATGGTGGGGGATCCTGATGTCTTAGTTTCCACAGTAAGGTTTGCCTGTGTACAGACCTCCGTTCAATAAATTATTGGCATGAAACCTGCTTCTGTCTAGCTGTCTTTTTCCACAGAGGTGAGGGAGGTGTCTGGTGGGCTGTCCTGGGACAGGAGTGGGCTGTATCTCAGGTTGGGGACTGGGTAGGGTGAACCCAAACTGGCCCAAATCAGCCTGGCTGAGGGCCCAACCTTCCTGTGTGAGGGTGACCTGTTCTGGTTTACATGCTGCAGAGGCCTGGGAGGACCTGGCCCCGGTCTCAGGTCAGAGAGGTCATGGCCACACTGTTGAGTGGCAGGGTCAAGACTTGGACAAAGCTGTTTCAGCCCTCTGCTGCTTCAGAGTCTGGAGAACATAAAACTTAGCCTGATGTAAACTTAAAAAAATGTTGTTAATCTTCACCTGAGAATATTTTTCCATTTATTTTTAGAGAGTAGGAGGGGAGGAGAGACGGACATTGATTGGTTGCCTCCTGTACATGGGGCTAGAGATCAAACCTGTGGTGCACAGGCTGATGCTCTGACCACCCGCCCACACAGACCAGGCCTGATGCAGACTTAGTGGGCACGCATGGGGCAGAGTGCTGTCCCCAAACCCTAGCAGATCCCCAAGCCTTCATTTCCAGGTCTCAAACAGGGCCTGCTGGGAAGTGACACTGGGGAAGGTTAAGGCAGAGCCTGGCTTTTATCCTCACTTAGAAACACGCTGGGGCCAGAGGAGGACCACGGGCAGAGGAAACTGGCACCTCCTCCTCATGGTGTCAGCAGTAGGTGAGGGCAGAGGCTGCAGAGGAGGAAGGGGATCCGGGGAGGAGCGGTGTTCCAGAGGGAGTTCAGGGGTGTCTGCAGTGTCTGGGCTTTTGTCTGCTAAGAAGCCCAGAGGCATGTATATTGCCCAATAAAACCTGAGCCTCCCTGCTCGAACCATTTGGGTATCACCTTTTTGTATGATGAATACATACATAAAGCATGTGGGCCAGAGGAGAGGAGGAAGGCTGGCCTGGGTGAGGGGACCTGTGGTCCAGCTGCTGGGGACGCCTTTCGTTACATCTCGTGAGCCTTGAGGACACTGCCCTTCGCCCCATCCTGTCCCCATGGTCTATGCCCAGCGCTGGCCTGGTCTCTCCCGTCCTGGACCATCTTCAGTCTTTCCCACAGCCCCACCCTGACCCCAGGGAGCCCTAATCCCCCATCAGGGCCCACCCCTTCTCGCACTGCTCCAATTTAGCCCAGCTTCCAGGCCTTCCCAGGTCTAGCCCTCCACAAGACAACTCAATCCTGCTTCACTCTGCCCCATTCCCTGACCTGCCATTCATCATGTTTAGAAGGGAAGAATTGTCACCTCAAGGGACCTTTGAAAAGGCTGGGGATCCCTTCCTGCTCCCAAGACCTTTGATCTTTTGGAAGACTCCCCAAACCCCAACTGCTCTGTGACACTGGCTCACCTTTCCTCCAGTTACAATGAGTCCTCCTGAGCCCCAGCTCCTGCAGGGTTTTAGGTCGCAATCATTCAACAGCCCGGGCTATGGACACGGGCTGAAGGGCCCACCTAAGGGCCTATCTCAGCAGCGCCTGTCTGCTGTGAGACCGCGGGCAAGCCTCTGCCCATTTCCTTTTTCTTTTTCCTATGTAGCGCTTCACCAATTTGCAAGTCATCCTTACGTAGGGGCCATGCTAATCTGTGTATCATTCCAATTTTAGTGTATGTACTGCCAAAGCAAGCATTCTGCCATTTTTTCAGATGTACAGCAGGGATAATTGTGAGCTCACCTCACAGGTCTGTTGGGATCATAGCACACGTATAGCGGTAAACGGTGCCTGCCTCGGCCAGAAGTCAAACGTTTGCTGTTACTGCAGCTGTGAATAACTGGACGGTCTCCAAGTATACTAAGAACCCACCCTCCATGGTGGATTCCGTCTGCCTGGAATGTTCTCTCATGCCAGCAGATTCCTACCTCCTTTAGAAAGTCTCTACTGATCGATCACCGGGCTTCCTTCCCTGCTCTGGGAGCCCCTGTCCATGTGCACCCCACCGCAACCCTGGGGAACCGGGGGCTGAGCTGTCTGCCCGAGGGGCGGGGCAGAAGCGTGACTTGTCTCCCACCCCAAGCATCGCCCAGCACTCAGGGAGGACTTAGGACCCCCAAGCTGATAAAGAATCAACGAGACACACTCAGAGAGCAAGGCCGCCTGTACTTGTGCATGCTCCTCACGCGCTACAGGCCTCCTGGGCCGAGCCCGTGTCTGTCGCAGTCCTGGGTCCCCCGAGCACCAGGGCACCTACAGGTTTCCTTCCATCGTTAGAGGTGAGACTACGGAAGCCCCGAGAAGTCAGTGCCTTCCTCCGCCAAGCGTGGCTGAGCCCTGGGTGCTCAAAGTCCAGGGAAGCTAGGGCTGGGGGCAGCACAGGACCTACAGATGTATGGGGCACATACGTGAGCACATGGCCGGGGCTCAGGAAAGGTTACCTGATGTTTCTGGGGAGCAGGGTGATGCAAAGAACCTTGGCAAACCCTGCTTTGTGGGGTGACCTGGGACAGATCGTATCACGTCTCAGAGCTTCAGTTTCCCCTCAGGCAGAGCAAGGCGACAAGAAAAACCTGGCAGGGCTGTTCTGAGGAGCCGGTGGGTAAGGTGCCCGGGTAGATACTGGAACCCACAGGGGTGGGCTTGCCAGGGTGTGGCCCCCTCTTTCCCCAGAGGAGCTCACACTTGCTGCTGCAACCAAACTCCCATTGTTGCTCTTAGCTGTGTCACACGAAGGCCGTGTCCAATTGCAGCAGCCCGCTCGCTTCACTGGCCCCCAGTGCCGCCTGGCACAGCTGCAGCGTGTCCTCAAGTGCCAGCGGCTGGGAGGTCTCGATGATGGCGATGGTCTCCCCGAGCTCGGTGCACATGATAGTCTGCTGAGGCTGGCTGGGTGGGGGTGAGGCGGGGGGCGGCGATCTGGGCTGCAGAGTCATCGTCCGTGCTCGAGCGTGGACCCGCTGGTGCAGGCGCAGGCCCGCCATGGCACGGAACCAGCGGCCGCACGTCCCGCAGTGGTAGGGGCTCTTGTTGTAGAGACCGGTGATGGGGAGGCGGGGTGCGCGAGCGAAGGCCACTGGCCGCAGGTGCAGCCTCCGGTGCTGCTGCAGGTTGGAGCTCTGGGTGAAGCGCTTGCCACAGTCCAGGCACTGGTAGGGGCGCACGCCGGTGTGGGTCAACTGGTGGCGGCTGAGATTGGCCAGAGAAGCAAAGGTCTTGCCACAGGAGTGGCACTGGAAGGGCCTCTCGCCCGTGTGCGTCCGCAGGTGGTTGTGCACGTGGACCAGCTTCTTGAATCCCTTGCCACAGACCCCGCAGCAGTGTCGCCGCTCAGGGGGCCCGTGGACTGTCCGCCGGTGCCGCGAGAGGCGGGAGGCCGAGGCGAAGGACTTCGAGCACTGTGGGCAGGGCAGCTGGGCGGGCGGGGAAGGGGGCGGCGGCGGGGGCATGGGCTCAGCTGGAGCCAGGGAGGCTCCTGCGGCGAGGGGGGGCACCCCACTCTTGCCGGCGTGGGTGCGCCTGTGGTAGAGAAACTTGGTCATGTTGCTGAATGTCTTGCCGCAGCGGCAGCGATGCAACGGGTTGGCGGTGTGGGCCCGCCGGTGGGCCACCAAGGTGAGTTCCGTGCTGAAGCCACGGCCACAGTCCACGCAGAGGTAGCGGGCTTCCCCGCGGTGCAGCCGCAGGTGCTGCTCCAAGGAAGCTGCTTTCTTGAAGACCTTGAAGCAGGTGGTACACTCGTGTGTGCCGCCAACATGGGCCCGCCCATGAGCCAGCAGCCGGTTTGCCGAGCTGAAGCTGCGCTGGCACTGGCTGCAGCGGAAGGGGTGGGTTGTTGATGCGGGGCCATGGGATGCACGCCGGGGTCGTCGGCGCGCCCCTGCTGACGTCCAGTGCTGGGGACAGTCTCCACAGTTCTGGGTCTGGGCATCCGTGGGCTTGTCGCCCTCTATAGCACTGTCACCAACCTCTGAGGCTGCCGCCGCCGCTGCCTCCTCCTCCTCCGTCTCATCATCCTCTTCATCCTCATCTTCCTCTAGCCCATTGCATTCCTCTTTCTCTTGGGAGTCAAAGTGGGTGCCTTGATGCTCCAAGAACTCCTCAGGGGTGGCACAGAGGGTACAGCATTCAGGACACTCATAGGGCTCCATCTTGACTCCGGGGGGAGCAGGAGACTGAGGTGGTGGCGCTGAGGGAGGGGGCGGGGGAGGCGGCAGCACTGGTGGTCCGGCTGCCGCGGTAGAAAGGTGCTGGGCCTTCCGGTGAGCCACCCACAGCTCGGGCAAGGGGAACAGCTCCTGGCAGTCCCCGCACTGGTACTGGATCTGGCTTGCAGACGCCTGCAGGTGGGAGTCCTGGTGGGCCAGGAGTTCCTCACGGGAGAGGATGAGCTGGCTGCACTCCCCACACTGGAAAGGCCCATCCTCGGCACCTGGCACCAGCTCCGGCTCCAGGCCAGCGTCCTGGGTGGTCAGTGCCTCCTCCTCTGTGACAGTGGGCACATGCTGATCCTGGTGGGCGATGACCTCCTCCAGCGTGTTGTAGAGGCTGCCACACTCGGAGCACATGAACTGGTGGTGCTGGAAAAAGAGGGACGAGGCGAGGGCTTCCTCAGGTTTCATATCAGCCACCTCCGCCGCCATCTCCACTGCCCTTGGTGATATCTGCGTCAGCATCTCGACCATCTCAGCCGTCTCCGCCATTGTGGGGAAAGCAGTGCCTGGAGAAAGAAGGGAGCTGGTGAGACACCAGGAATCCAAGGGGAGAGGGCATGTCTGAGGAGCTCCTTTGTCCATCCTGGCGCTCATTAGCCTCTGCCAGTCACCAAGCTTCGACCCAGTGTTTGTGCCTCAGTCTTTAATGATCCTGTGACTCTGAAGCTAACACACATGCCATGGGGGCCGGACATCTGCAGGAGAGACAGCCCTCCTCAGTCTGGCCTCGATGCTGCCCTCCTTACCCAGAGGGGCAGTTGCAGCCTTTCTGAGAACACATGTCTTTTTGGGCCCGTCGGCCCGGCCTGTGCAGTTTCCTCTCTGTGCAGCACCTTTCCTCCTCCTACATGGAGACGGAGATGCAGCAAAGAGATTAAGAGCCCAGGCCCTGGAACCACACTGCCCTTGGCTTGAATCTGAGCTCCACCACATACTTCCTCTCTCGGGGACGGTCTTCTCCCTTGTGAAATGGGGCTAAAAGTAGTACTGACCACAAAGTCCCTGGTGCTCAGTCCCTGCTGGGCAGAACCACTGGTAGTGACCCAGAAAGGTTTTCTGGACCCTAGGTCTTTGATGCTGCTATTCCTTCTCTCCTCTTCCAGCCTAGCAAACTCCTCCCCAGCATTTCCTCTGTGAAGCTTTTTCTGACATGTCTACAGCCAGGGGCCGGTGGCCACTCCCCTCCTCCTCAGAGCCCCTATGGTATCCAGGGCCACCTCTATTCCAGCGATTATCATGAACTTGGGATGAAGGCTCTGTGCTCCTCACTGCGCTTGTAGGCAGGGCAGGTCTGATTCCCTATAGGGACTATTGTCACCAGCTAAAGCACTGACCAGGGACAGGGATTTTATTTTATTGTTTTTGCTTGTCAAATGATCTTTAATTGAATCCTTTTCCGTTGCAGATCTTAACTAGCCGGACATTCCACTGCACCACTGTAGATATCATCTATGATGTCATGAGGGTGGCGGCTATCAACATCAGACCCCACAGACTGGGCGGTCCCCAGGATCTCTTTAATGGTCCCAGAGAGTTCTCTAGCTAAAGATCGGTGCCACATCTGTCGGGCAATGCTGACAATCTCATCGAATGTGATCTTTCCACTGTGCTTAACTGAAGAGAAAAGAAAACACAGCAAAAGCTGTCACAACCCAAAGCCAGAGCAGACCATAATGTCCTCCCGCAGCCATTCCCCGGCTGTTCCCATGCTTTCGGCACAGAGTCATCCACATGAAGAACGACCCTGTTTCCTACGCTGGGGGGGTTCCTTTCAGCTCACCACTGGAATGCACCAGCCAACAGGGAAGTGGCCAGGTGCAGTGGCGGGTGGCTAATGGGACAGGGATTTTAACTATTAAACTTTTATCTACGTCCATCTTCCTGTCTAAATGTGTGGGCTCCATTCATATAGGTCATTTCACACAGCAGAGGCCCAGGGTCTCTTCAGCAAATGACCCCCCACCCCCCGAACCCCACAAGTATAAGAGCTCATTTTTCAAATTCAATTTCCATCTCTTCAACACATCTGTTAATGCCAGAGGGCAGTTTGCAGCCTGGCACGTAAACATTGCTCCTGGTAAGTTCCCAGAGGGCAGGGATTTTAGTCTGTTCATCACTGATCTATTTCCAATGCCGTGAACAATGCTTAGCACACCTTAGACACTTAGTAGATAATCAGTGAATGAATAATCCTCCTTCCCGGAAGTGAGGCCCAGTGCACATTCCGCCTCCCCACCAGACCAACGCTCCTATTAGAACTCCCACAAAAACAGCCCGGCACAGGACCCTGCTTTCAGTTGGTGCCCAATAAATGCTCCTTGAGTAAATAATTCACTAAAAGCCCAGGAGTACACTGTCCGTAACTTCCTCACTAATTTTTGAGTTGCCGGGGCCTGAGAGTTTATAATTTTTTCTTGTCTACAGCCCCAGTCTAAACAGAGTACTCCTCCGGGAGGAGGTCCAGCGCCTGGTGTAAAGTTTATGCAAAGTTGTACCCAGTAAAGGTCTTTCTAGAAGGTAGCCTGAAAGACCTAACATTTGGATTTTCCTCCTTTACATTCCCCCCCGCTTCCCAATCATGGATTATAAACTACCGGGGGGGTGGGGTGGGGTAGGGGGAGGAATGAGGGTTTTCTATACAGTAGACCAATAGGTCCTTCCAGGAAAGAACCCACCAGGGGCTTGGAAGTTCAACTTTCCCGCTGCCCAGCTACATATCCCTTTTCTCTGGCCAGACAGACATATCGACTCTGCAGCCCAAGAGCTCCCTGCAAAGGGTCGGGGAACGGAGAGCTCACAAGTGTAGGGTCCGGCACACCGCCGGAGTCAATCAATGCTCCAGGGCACCTAGGAAGGAGCGCTCTCCTTCCACTCCGCGCCGCTCCCGCCATAGCGCAGGCCCCGAAGCTCTTCGACCTCCGGCGTCCCCCTCGTCTCCCTCCAGCCTCCCCGCCGGCCCAGCGCTCTCCGCCCGCCCGCCCGCCCCGCGGCGCGGCGACCCTCACCCGTCTCTCTCGCCTCCTGCAGACCCCGCCGCTCTTGACACAGTCCCCCGGCTCCGGGCGTGCGGCACCCCGCACCATCCGCACCTCCCATTGGGCGGCGCCCTTACCCGTGGCAGCCAATCAGAGGCGGCAGCGTAAGGCACGCGCCCTGGAGCCTGCGTGTTGGAGCTCAGGCGGGGCTCGGCGCGTGTCTCCGCGCACTCACGACCCTGCCCTGAGGTTTGGGCCGGGGCTCGGAGAGGCGCCTGCGCAGTTCTCCCCGGCTGGCCGCGTTTGGTGCCGTCGGATGGGAGAGACGAGTGCGCATGTTTGAAGCGAGGGCCCATGGCGTGGACTGGGCGGCTTGGGATCTTTTTTTTTGAAATATATATTTTATTCATTTTTTTTTTTTTTTTTACAGAGAGGAAGGGAGAGGGATAGAGAGTTAGAAACATCGATCAGCTGCCTCCTGCACACCCCCTACTGGGAATGTGCCCGCCACCAAGGTACATGCCCTTGACCAGAATCGAACCTGGGACCCTTCAGTCCAACGGCCAACGCTCTACCCACTGAGCCAAACCGGTTTTGGGCGGCTTGAGACCGTGAGGGAGGTATCATAGCTGAAAAGATTGAGCATCTCCGGGAGCACAGCTTCGGAGCCGGACACGCTTGGAGGACTTCTTCTCTCTGGACCTCACCTTTATGCCTGTGTAAAAGGAGTCGTATCCAAGGTTATTGAGGGAATTGGATGGAATCAAACACATAAACTGGCCGGTGTGGCTTAATGGTTGAGTGTAGACCTACGAACCAAGGGGTCACCTAATCAATTCCTGATTAGGGCACATGCCTGGGTTGCAGACTCTCTCATCGATGTTTCTACCTATCCCTCTCCCATCCTCTCTCAAATAAAGAACATATTTTGGCGCTGGCTGGGTAACTCAATTGGTTAGAGCAGTGTTTCCCAAACTTCTCTCATGATGAGAATCACCTGGTGAAGTTGTTAAAATACAGATTCCTGAATCTCAACAACTCCACCAGGTGATTCTTATCATGAGAGAAGTTTGGGAAACACTGGGTTAGAGCATCGTCCTGATATCCCATGGTTGTGGTTTTGATCCCTGATAAGAAGTAACCAATGAAAACATAAAGAAGTGGAACAACAAAATAGAGGTCTCTTACTCTCTCATTAAAAAACAAAACAAAACAAAAATACTCGCTTCAGTAGCACGTATACTAACATTGGAAGATTAGCATGTGTCTCCCCCCCTCACCCCCCCGCACAAGGATGACATGCAAATTCATAAGTGTTCCATATTTTTAAGGCATGGCCTTGTTTTCCTGGATTGATTAAATGACTCTGTATGTTTGTGACTGATTCAAGCATAATTTTCATTTTATAAGCTTAAACAATAAAAATGAATAAAAACCGCTCAGTACAGGACATGATACACCGTGGCTGCTCGCTATAACCCATTCAACATGGACATACTCCTTCCCAGTTTGCTTTCCCTTCCCTCCCACTCTTCGCTTGGTTTAATGATATCCACTTATTGGGCATCAATGTGTGTCCGACCCAGGACGAGTTTCAATAGGTTATAAGTGCCATCAGGTAGAGGTAGGGACTCTTCCCAGGTCACTATTGCGGCCCAAGCAAACCCAGTGCTGCCTGAGCCAGTGCCTGGAAGGACCTAGGCCTCCCGCTTCCCAAGGGGAGATAATTACGGGGTGGGAACCTGACTTAAGGCAGGTGTGGCTGTGATCTTGAGTGACCTAAGTGTGGGGGCGGGGCGGGGGCAAGCAGCCTGCATGCCAACTCTTTTGATAAGGGACCTGCTCTCCCCAGAGAGAAACTCATAGGTGCAGGTTACAGAGGGGGATATTGGGAGATCCTGTGACCTTGGAGGACAGATACTAGATGGGGTCATAGGAGGCAGCAGAGATCCTGGTGGATGCCGTCAGGAGGTGCACAGTTGGGATGGCCTATTGCAGTCAGGAAGGAAGTATTGTTTCCTAACATGAGAAGGAGGAGTCCTTGTTTTGATCGGGGAAAGGAACTTATAGATGGGTGTTGGGGGTTCTATTGGATGTTGAGGGATTCCAGTTTGCGGGTTCCTGGTTGGCATTAGAAGTAAGGGGGAGTTTAAAGGAGGAGAGTCCACGTATTGGGCATTACTGAGGAAGGTCGGTCGTAACTGTGGTCTTTTGCTATGGGCAGTGGTACTGTGAGTGTCTAAATTGTGACTAGGAGGGGGCTGCTGTGGTCCATGAGATGAATAATTCCAAAAGGCCATGACGTCGGGCAACAAGGACCCGGCGGTTTAAGTCGCAGACTGGCAGAAGTAGCCTAGCAACCCCGAGTCAAATCCAACCCAAACGCGGAAGTACTCGGGCTGCGCGCAGGCGCAGCACCGGCCGGCGCGGCGGCGGGGGGCGGGGCTTGACAACCCCATTCTGCGCTTGCGCGCAAGGGGCGTGGCGGTCGCACCTGCGCGAGTCGGAGGAAGGAGGAGGGGCGAGGTGACGCAGGCGTAATAATAGAGAAGGTGCCAGAAAGATCCAAAACAAGTGGCCGCCGCCGTCGCCCCGGAGTCCTCAGACGCCGGATTCTGGTGAGGATCCCGGGAGGCCGAAGGGCGACTGGTGGCGGGCAGACGGAACCACCTGGGTGCCGGGGAGAGGGCAGTGCGGTCCCGGCGGGGCGAGCGGGGCGGGTTTGGACAGCACCACCTCTGTGGGGCGAAGCGCCGCTTGGGTTAGGGGCGCTTGTGGGGGCCAGAGGGTCCCTTTCGGGCGGCACCGCCGGGGTGGAGCCGGGGGGCTGGTCGGACCGGACCGCTGGACGGAGCCCAGGGCGCGTCCGGGCACCACTACCCGGGGTCAAAGGGCAATCGGTAGGGTGCCCCGGGGGGGGGGCCCTCAGGCTCGTTCGGACCGAATCCCTTGGTCGGTTCCGGAGGCCGGTTCGGAACGTACCACCTCGGGAGGGGCGTTCGGGCTCCGCAGGCCTGACCGGTCGGAGGTCGGGTGAGGTCTGCCGTCTCGACCTCTTCTTAGGGGACCTCGGGCGATACCATTCGCTTCCGGGGGGAAGAGGGAGGCCGAGCCGGCTCGGGCGTCCGGGTAGACCTGCCCCGCGGTTCCGGGGGCCGGGGGACGCCCCGGCGGGGTGGCGTTTGGGCCCCACGTCGCTGACCACTGCCCCCTCCCCGCCGAGTGGGTTCTAGGCCCTGGTTCGAGCTTGTTCCGACCCCCTCCCCCGGGTATGGCGCTGTCTGGGTCGACCCCCGCCCCGAGCTGGGAGGAGGACGAGTGCCTGGACTACTACGGGATGCTGTCGCTTCATCGTATGTTCGAGGTGGTGGGCGGGCAGCTGACGGAGTGCGAACTGGACCTGCTGGCCTTCCTGCTGGACGAGGCCCCCGGCGCGGCCGGCGGCCTGGCCCACGCCCGCAGCGGCTTGGAGCTGCTCCTGGAGCTGGAGCGCCGCGGGCAGTGCGACGAGAGCGACCTGCGGCTCCTGGGCCAACTCCTGCGAGTGCTGGCCCGGCAGGACTTGCTGCCGCACCTGGCGCGCAGGCGGCGCCGGCCAGGTATGGTTGGATGGGAGGGTGACGGACTTCCGACGGGGCGAGGGTGATAGACTTCTGCATTTGGGCCCCTGCAGTGCCTGGTACGGACAGGGTCCTGTCAGGCAGCCCGTGTCCCCATGCCACTACCCCCTCCTCCCGGAGATACACAAGAGGGAGCCGTGAGCTTTGGGAGGGGCGAGCTTGTGGAATTTGGCCATGTCAATAATGATGTTTGTGGCCACTTCGTGGAGGGCTTGTTTCGTGCCAGACACAGTAAGCCCTTCATAGGAACTGTCTGTCCCTTTATATCCTCCTGGTACTCCACCGAGGAAGTGCTGTTATTGTCTGTGTGCAGGAAAACAAGATTCAGAGACGTGAAGCAGCTTGTTCACACATAAGAACTGAATCCTGTGCGCTGGGCACAGGAGATAGAAGGCGACGGGGCTGGCAGAGTACTTATATGAGGCTTACGTTTATTGGGTAATCAGATCTTGAAACCGATAAGTGACTTGTTTTCGTGTGTGGTTATAGAAAGACCAAGGCAAAGTAATGGTATAGAGAGAGGAGGGAGTTGTTCCAAGTAGAGGGAGGCCCCCTTAGATTGGATAACCAGTCAAGACCTTTCTGGGAAGGTGACGTTTGAACCGAGGCTGCACTGCCGGCACTGTGCAAGCTCTGAGGCCCTGAGGCAGGGATGAATTTGGCATCCTCAGAGGCCAGTGTGGCAGAGGGGACCAAAGAAAGGGCAGAGGGGTAGGTGAGAAGCCACATCACAGGGGCTTGCAGATAACACAGCTAGACAGCGAGAGCTACGATTCACTCTGCGCTGGTTTGTGCCCAGAGTTGACGTCCTTAATCCTCCTGTTGAGGCCTTGGCAGGATTGCTTGGCGAGGTGCAGGGCTAGCCTGGGGAGGGGATTGTGAGCTCCCCTTTTCAGAATAAGCCCATGGGATTTGGATAACCAGGAGAAGGGCAGCACTAAGGAGGCATGACAGCACGTTTGGAGAAATATGTCTGACGGCCAGGCTCTGGAAGAGAAGATTTGGGGAGGCCAAAGAGGCCTGCTTTACCCCCTGTGGCCACAGGAAGAGGGGGGTGTAGGGGGGGTGCAGTTCATGGTGGGCAACATTGCTGGGATCCTTACAATGACTCCGTTTACAGAATAACTCCGGCTGAGTCCTCCTCTGTGTCTGGAGGCATCGAGCAACAACTGGGCGGGAGGTGTTGGAGAGGGAGTGAATGTCTGGACTCTGACCTCTGGGGAACTCGGAACCCTACGGGGCAGGTGTATACCTCCGGGGTGGGAATCAGAGGCTGGGCCAGGGAGGGGCCGGAGGCTGTGAATACTTCTTCCGTTTTTCTCCCCCAGTGTCTCCAGAACGCTACAGTTACGGCACCTCCAGCTCATCTACAAAGAGGACCGAGGGCAGCTGCCGTCGCCGTCGGCAATCAAGCAGTTCTTCAGATGCTCAGCAGGGCCAGTGGGAGACAGGTGAGCGCAGCTGGGTGGGTGTGAGGGCAGTTTCCCTCTCTCCCTTCTGACCCTGATGAACCTCCTCCATCAAGGAAGGGGCCCAAGGAGTCGTTTTGTTTTGTTTTTGCTTTGTGTGTTTGTTATTTGTATAAAAGCATGTGTCCAGAAGCAACGAATGGAGTTATTTCATCTGAACGGCGTCACTTCATGGGCTCATTGTTCACAGGGGTGTCTTTGCTGAACATGCTTCTGAGGTTCATGTTGAATAACTCTGGTGTCTTCGAATTAATTCCAATTCCCCCGGTTTTTATTTTCTTATCATTTTATTGATTGAGAGAGAGATTTGTTGTCCCACTTATTTATGCATTTATTGGTTGCTTCTTGTATGTGTGCTCTTACTAAAATAAAACTCCTCCCGACCCACACCTTTTCCCTTTTTCCCCCATGATATTGACTTCCTGATCCTGGCAGGCCAGTTGTTTTGTAGAATATCCCGGTTATTTCGGAGATGTCTAATAATTTCCTAATGGTATTATTTATCTTGTCCCTTTGCCCTCTGTATTTCCTGTGAAGTGGGAATTGGGTCTTAGAGTCTTGATTCGATTCAGGTTCCACATTTTTGGCAGGAATGCTTCTTGGTTGACGCGGTGTGCTTTCAATTGGAGCACATGAGGAGGCAGAAGGTCTGGTTTTCCTGTCATGAGTGGGCAAGTTTGATCCCTTGTTGAAGGTAGTGTCTGCCATATTTATTTATCCTTTGCAAAGTGACATCCCCTCTCCCTGTATGGTTAGTAAACAATCTATGGGATGACACTTTGACACATCCTATTCTGTGACAGCATCCAATGGTGATACCTGTCTGAACCAGTTATTACATTGGTGTTTGGAAAATGGTGATTTTCTAATTCTTCTACATCTATTAGCTGGTATTTTTTTCAAGAGGAATTTTTCTTTCCAATTCTGCCCTCCCTTTTTGGTGGAGAGTATCACTATGGACTCATGCATTCTTATTTATTTACTGTGTTATAATCAATTAGTCATTCTTCCTTGTGTACAAATTGGCTAGCTTCTGTGTCTTGTTGATGAGTCTGCATCATGCACTGGGCACTTCCTGCTTTGTGTCACTGCAAGATGTGGCACTCACCTGTACTTTCCTTCCCCAGCCCTGGAATCAGCTGTTTTCAGAAGCCTGGTTTCTTTCAGAGGCAGTGGTATTTAGAGACCAAGATCTGCATACTGAGTGTGTGGATCATTTCTAGATTATTTCAGTGAATAGATTTAGAAACTGTCCTTTTGAAAAGTTCATATTAGTATTTTTAATTCAAAATTAACATACAAGGATTTTTTTTCCTTTACTGAAAAATCTTAGTCTTTAATAACATTGAGATATGGATTTATTTGCTTTATTTTACAACAATTAAAAAAGTAGCTTCAAAATTACGGTGTTAATGCCACAGCTGACTCTGAAGGAAACCACATATTTGTAGTCCTGGTCCTTGGGAATATATCCCACTGAGAGTTGATACTCAAGAGTGTTCTTTCAAGTAACTTGAAATAATTATTTTTCCACTTATTTATGTTACCAATTATATACATATTTATGTTTCTGTTTGTGTTAAATTTTATAGTTTTTTTCCCTCCCTTCCTCCCTCCTCCCTTCCTCTTCCTCCCTTTTTTTCTCCCTCCTTCACTGGAGGATATTTTCCCCATTGATTTTAGAGAAAGTGGAAGGGCAGAGAGAGAGAGAGAATCATTGATGTGAGAGAGTTACATCAATTAGTTGACCCAGCTGGTGCTGGGGACCTACAGTAAGGTTCATGCCCTTGGCCAGAATTAACCTGTGACCCTTTGGATTGTAGGCCAACACTCTAACCTCTGAGCCATGCCAGCCAGAGCATGGTTTGTTTGTTTCTTTCATCTTTAAAATAAAAAAACACATATTTTATTTATTTCAGAGATAGAAACATCAGTGATGAGAGCGAATCATTGATGGGCAACCTCCTGCACTCCCCCTACTATGGACCGAACCCACAACTAGGAATCAATCCGTGATCTCCTGATTCATAGGTCAATACTCATCCACTGAACTACAACTGGCCTATGTTAGAGCTAAAGTATGTAGCCCGGCTGGTGTTGCTCAGTGGTTGAGTGTTGACCCATGAACCAAGAGGTCCTCAGTTTGATTCCTGGTCAGGGCCCATGCCTGGGGTTTGGGCTTGATCCCCAGTGGAAGGTGTGCAGGAGGTAGCCTATCAGTGTCTCTCATTGACCTCCCTTCCTCCCTCCCTCCCTCTCTCCTTCCTTCCCTCCTTCTCTCTCTCCCTCGCTCTCACTCTCCTCCAATCAATAAAAACATTAAAAAAAACTAAAAACCAAACAAACTATGTAAAAAAAACATGTTCTTAGAAGTATCACTTCCACTGTTGTTCCCCCACTCCAGTAAATAGGTAATCACTTTTATTCATTTCTGGTTTATCCTCACAGTGTTTCACCTTGCAAGAATAGCAAATGTATTGAGTTTCCCCTCCTTTTTTATGTGAAGTACAGCAAGCTGTAGCCACTTCTTTTGCATCTTGGTTTACCTCACTAAACAGTAATTTCTATACTGGAAATTACTCTGTATTCTTTTTGCTACACATTTACATTATTTTCAAGTATATGCAACTATCAGCTATAAACAATGCATTATGGCTGTTGCCTTCTGGTCCTGGTGTGACTGTGCAGGAGTTTCTGTATGGTCACACCTGGGAGGGGGGTTGCTGGGTCGGGAGGTGTTTGCCCTTCTAGATGACGCTAGGCTGTACTTACTCCCCATCCTATGGACAGGGCCTCTGAGCCAGGTGCTCGCTCACCCAGGTCTCATGGCTCTTCCCCAGGCGCCTGCCTTGGTACTCTACCTGTCATCTTGTCCTCAACCACTTCATTTTTCTCTTTTTAAAATTGATTTAAACCAAAGAAAGGGGGAGAATAGAGGAATAGAAACATCAAGATAAGAGAGAATCATCGATTGGCTGCTTCCCACACATCCCCTATTAGGGATCCAGCCAGCACCTCGCATGTGCCCTGACTAGAGATCAAACCTCAACCTCCTGGCTCATGAGTCGACATTCAACCACTGAGCCACACCAGCCAGGGCTCTTTTTTCCCCTTTTTAATCCTCAAGGAGTGAGGATATTTTTTCCATTGATTTTTTTTTTTTTCAGAGAGAGAGGAAGGGAGGGAAGAGGGGGAAGAGAGAAGAAACATTGATGTTAGAGAGAGACATCAATTGGTTGCCTCCCATACATGCCCCATGCATCCCAACCGGGGATAGGGATCGAACCTGCAAACCAGGTACACACTCTGGACTGGGAATTACACCTATGACCCTCTGGTGTGCAGGCCAGTGCTCTAACCACTGAGAAACACCTGCCAGGGCTCAACCATCCCATTTTTCTCAGGCTCCCCCCCAACCAAGCGACAGCGGCGCAGTCGGGGCCGGCCCAGTGGTGGTGCCAGACGGCGGCGGAGAGGGGGCCCAGCTGCCCCCCAGCAGCAGCAGCAGCAGCAGCCGGAGCCGGCCAAACCCACCTCAGAAGGCAAAGTGACCTGTGGTAGGTATCTGAGGGCCGGGGAGTGCCTGCACAGTGTGGATGGCAGGCTGCTGAGCCAGAGGACAGGAGGAAGGGTATTTGTCCGAGGTGTGGCATACCTAGTGACACCTAGCAGGAGGACAGCGGTTCTTGTCTCTGTTTAGTAGTGGAATACTATTACTCTGTTCCTCTTGCTTATGTACATTTTGCCCATCGTTAAGGATCACATCCCGTGCTACCTCCCTGATAATCCATTGCCCCAGTTTCATTTATTCAGCAAACATTTGCAAGTGTGTATTTATCCAACAGTCATTTCTTCTGCAATGGTGGAGTGATATAGGGGTGAAAACTGGACCGTGTGACAAGTTGCTTGATTTACCTCCTGGCCTTACCAGTTATATGGGCTATCTGATCCTGGGCAGTGACTGAACCCCTCTGTGCCTGTTTCCACATCTGTAAAAGGAGACTGTTAATGGCACCTCCCAGCTATGGTTGTTGAGAGAGACAATGAGTTAACAGTTGTAATACATTTAGAACAGCATCTGTCCTGGGCCTTGTTCTGTACCCGTTTTCTCTTGGCACTGTCACTGTGCCACGTGCTTGGGCAGGAACAGCGGTGAGGTCGCCGCCTTAGTGGAGGTGAGCTTTTTCGTAGAGTGACAGGCCAGTGAAACTGATGCTCACTTTAGGCAGTGTGCTCTTCGAAGAGAGGGTGGGGATGGGGTGAAGCAGCCCACACGTCTCCGAGTGGGTGGGAGTTGGCTTTTATTCCTTGCAGCAAGTGCTGTCAAGGAATTTGAGCAAGGTGGTGAGATAATCTGATACCTGTTTTGAAGGGAACACTGACTCCATCTGGAAAAACAGTTAATAAATGTGTTGGGATTTGTAAAGTACTTAGAACAACTCCAGGCACATGGTACATGCCCTGTCAGGTATTTCTTAAATAAAAGTGGGAGCAGGGACGTGAGTGACAAGGCTGCCCATTCCAGCAAGAAGGAGAGGTCTGATCTGTGTTGGTCACATTGGAGAGGGTGAGAAGGGAGTGGATTAATCGAATATAATAAAAGCCTAATATGCAAATCATCCCCTGGGGCTGGCCAGCTGGCCAGCCATGGGAAGGGAGGCCCCCGCTGGCAGCAGCAGCTGCTAGGGACCCTGCCCATGCACGGATTTCGTGCACTGGCCTCTAGTTAGGAAATAAATGTAGAGCTGACTGGACCTGCAGACAGGTTGGGTTAGGTGTGTCGGGGGTACTCTGCTCTGGAGACTCATGCTAAAACCTTGCCCTGGAGAAAAGCTACCTGTCTTGAGGGAAGGACACAAGCCGGGGGGGGGGGGGCACTCTCTTAGTCTCCCTCCCCACTCACATCTCTGAGTTGGGCAAGCCTGTGGACACAAGATCAGGTGGTAAAATGCTCAGGCAGAGGTGGGAGGGTGGCAGCATTATAGATGGGAAGGTTTAAGGTTGAAGCAGCTCTGCATTCCTCAGAACACCTCAGCCTGGGATGTTCCTCTAGCCATCTGCAGCACCTCCTCCAGCCCACAGCGCAGCCATGCCTGCCACCTCCCAGTGCCCGCCCCTTTATCTCCCCTGTAGATGAGACTGCAGATACCTGAGCTGGGCGGGTCAGGAGGAACAGACCAACAGAGCTAACCTGTGTCGAACAGAGAGACGACACCAGCTTGAAGGGTGGCTGCCTGGTGGTGACTCTCCCCCCAGTCAGGGCTAATGACCAGAGCCACCAGGCTGGCTGGGCTGCCCGGGCACTCACTCCAGTCCAGGGAGCCAGCCACACTGAGCCTGGGAGGGGTTTTGCCAGTGGAGGCATCAGGTCTCTTCCTTGAGGGCAGGGAGGTGGTTCATGGGGTATGGCTGGCAATGATAGGGGGGATGGGTAAACAGGTCTGACTGCTGACTCATCCGTCAGGCAGGGTGGGGCTGGATTGAGGTGCTCCCCGTAGGGCCCTGCTGAAAGCAGCAGTAGCTTACCTTTGATGAGGCCCAGTCCCAGCGGTGGAAGGAGGCCTTCCAGACCTGAGTGCGGAAGGATCCTGCTGTTCTTGCCCCCTTCTCACTTGTGACAGCCCAGTTAGCTGCCCTCCACGGAGGGGTAGAACCAGACTAAACTCCCAAGGGCCATAGCGTGTGAGGAAGGGAGCACAGGGGGGTTGGGTGAGTTTTCTGGGCAAAGACACAGGGCCTGTTGAGTTTTCATATCCCTCTCAGGGCAGTCACTGGGCACTTAGCTGGGAGTGCCATCCGACTGACTTGGAATTTTCAGGACAGTGTTGAGGTATAGGGGTCATGGGCTCCATTGTGCAGAGTGGCAGTGGTGGGGCTTTTCATTTGGTAATTCCATAAGTATTTATAGAACACTCATGCTAGGTGCAGCAGGGACAGGAGGCTCTTGCCTTCTAGTAGCTTGAGTTCTGGTAGGAGGAGTAAGCCAAGAGACAGATGCCAGATGTCAGCTGAGAAGAGAAAGCAGGGCAAGGGGGAAGAGATGGAAAACACAGTTCTAGTCGTATTTTCTAGGTAGGGTGGTCTAGGAAGGCCTCTCAGAGGAACATGGGATCGTTGGGGTAGAATGTTCCAGATAGAGGGAACAGCAAGAGCTCAAGAGGGAGTATGCCAGAACTGGTGACGGGGTGCAGGCAGGGAAGCTGACAAGGTTGGAATGGAGGGAGCAAGGGGAGGCTGCTAGGAAGTGAAGGCAGAGCCTGTGAGCCTTTGGCTAGCGCTTTACAGTTTTTTAAATGGTAAAAAGCAATGAGAGGATTTGAATGATAGGCTGTAGTACTTTGCGTTTTATTCAGTGCTTTTTATGATGTCCTTAATCCTCACCTGAGGATGTTTTCCCACTGATTTTTATTTATTTATTTTTTAAAATATATTTTATTGATTTTTTTACAGAGAGGAAGGAGAGAGCTAGAGAGAAACATCGATCAGCTGCCTCCTGCACACCCCCCACTGGGGATGTGCCTGCAACCAAGGTACATGCCCTTGACCGGAACTGAACCTGGGACCTTTCATCCGCAGGCCGACGCTCTATCTACTGAGCCAAACTGGCTTCGGCTCCATTGATTTTTAGAGAGCTGGAAGGGAGGGGAGAGTCAGAGAAAGAGAAACATAGATATGAGAGAGACAACTGAGGCCTTGACTATAATTGAACCTGGAACCTTTCAGTTCTTGGGCTGAGGCTCTAGCCACTGAGCCCAACTGTGGTTAGGGCTCCTTAAATGCTTTCTATGGAGGAGATACAGAAGCAGACAGACTAGTCTAATAAACCCCATTTTTTATCACTCAGCTTCAGCAGTTGTCAACTGTGGCTGATCTCATTTCATCAGCCATATTGTTTGGGAGTATAATTTTTTATCTTTACCTTTTTCTTCTTCCTCTTCTTAAAAAATATCCTTCAGCATTTCATATAATACTGGTTTGGTGATGATGAACTCCTTTAGCTTTTTCTTGTCTGTGAAGCTCTTTATCTGACCTTCAATTCTAAATGAGATCTTTGTTGGGTAGAGTAATCTTGGTTGTAGGTTCTTGCTATTTATCACTTTGAATATTTCTTGTCATTCCTGTGTGGCCTGTATAGTTTCTGTTGAGAAATCAGCTGACAGTCGTATGGGTAATCCCTTGTAGGTAACTAACTGTTTTTCTCTTGCTGCTTTTAATATTCTCTCTTTGTCTTTTGCTCTTGGCATTTTAATTACGACGTGTCTTGGTGTGGTCCTCTTTGGATTCCTTTTGTTTGGGGTACTCTGCGCTTCTTGGACTTGTAAGCTTATTTCTTTCACCAGGTGGGGGAAGTTTTCTGTCATTATTTCTTCAAATAGATTTTCAGTATTTTTGCTCTCTCTTCTTCTGGCACCCCCATAATTAGGATATTTGAAGTTGTCCCAGAGGCTCCTTACACTATCTTCATATTTTTTTAAAATTCTTTAAAAAAAATTAATATCTTTTATTGATTTTTCACAGACAGGAAGAGAGAGGGACAGAGAGACAGAAACATCGATGAGAGAGAAACATTGATCAGCCACGTCTCGCACACCCTCCACCAGGGATGTGCCCACAACCCAGGCACATGCCCTTGACCTGAATCGAACCTGGGACCCCCCAGTCCACAGGCCGATGCTCCATCCACTGAGCCAAACTGGCCCAGCGTATTTTTTTTATTCTTTATTCTCTACTGGTTGGGTGTTTTTGCTTCCTTATATTTTAGACCTTTCACTTGATTGTTGGGGTCCTCTGGTCTGCTGTTGGATCTCTGTTATTGTTCTCTGTTTCAGTCAGTGTGTGCTTACCTCTTAAAGGCCTCACCATGTTCCTCGGAGGTTTCTAGAAGATTCTTGTAACCTGGTCACTGTGGTTTTGAACTCTATGTCCAGTAGTTAGCTTTCTCCCATTTCTTTTATTTGTGACATGTTTCTTTGTCTCTGCATTTTGGCTGCTTCCCTGTGTTTGTTTCTATGTGTTGTGGGTAGCTGCTAAGTCTCTTTGAGTTGATAGAGTGGCCTTGTGTGCTAGGTGTCCTATAGGACACCAGTGGCTCAGCCTCCCCAGTCACCTAGGTGGACACTCTTGGTGCACCCCTTTGTGGGCTGTGTGCACAGTCTTATTGTAGTTGAGCCTTGATTGCTGTTAGTGTCACTGGTAGGAGTGACCTACAGGCCAATTGGCCGTGAGGACCAGCTGTGTCTACAATGGAAGAGCTGCTGAGCAGGAGACTCCCTTTTGGGGCAGGACTTGCTTCAGTGGGGCTTTGGTGCTCACTGAGTCAGCCCCTTGAGCGTGTCACTTATGGACACACTCTGCTATTGTCTCACACTGACCACTGAGTACACTGACTCTTGGGTCTCCAAGGAGGTGCAAAGCCACTGCCTGGGGCCACCCAGCAGGAGCTACAGAGGGATTTTGAGATTCCTCCTCTTTGTATTGGGTTTTGAGGTGCCCAGATGAGGCCCAGCTGTGAAGCAAGGCAGGCGGCTGCTGGTTTGGCCGTGGGCCTTCTTTTGATAGCTTTGGGGCTCCCTGACCCAGCTCCAGCTTTTTTGACAGGTTTTAGGCTGAGAAAGGACAGGCCATTCATATGTAAAAGCCGCTGCTGCGGGCCCCCCCCCAACAGCTTGGGTGGGTTGTAAATGGGGCGGGGCAGGGTTCAGGGACTCTCCAGGGCAGAGCAAACAGCAATGGCTGCCAATCAGCCCTGCACTGGGGAGGTCCCAGCACAGGAACAGTGACCATTTTGAGTATCTGTCTGGAAGAAAGCTGCCCCCGCATTCCTGCCCTGATGCCAGACAGTCCAGCTTCTTCCTGTGTGTCTGGGTCCCCCAGAGTCTTGCCCAGCACTGGAGCTCAGAGCAAGTGAGAGCTTGTATCCCCCCCCTCACCCCCCTAAAAAAGCGGCACACCTGGGTGCCAGCCTATTCCGCACCTCTGAACCTCCTACCAGCCTCAGTGCGCTTTTTTCTTCACCGCTTTAGCTGTAGCACTTGCACTCAGCCAGCTTTCCCGCAGTTCTGGATGATAGTTGTTCTGTGTTTTAGTTGTGATTTTGATGTGGTTGTGGGAGGCAGCAAGTACAGTGTTTATCTATGCTGCCCTCTTGGTTCTCTCCCAGAATTCTTTTTAAAAATTAACAATAATGTTTTATTATATATATAATTAACACTCACATTTCCAGTTGTCTCATTAGTATCTCTCTTAATCTACTGTATTCCCCCATCACCTCTTTTTTCTTTCTTCCTTGCATTTTGTTTGTTGAAAGTAGTTGTCCCATAGCCTTTTCCAAAGATTGGATTTTGCCAATTGCATCCTGTGGGAGGGTTGGTTGCATGTGCTCCCCTGTTATCTATATCTCCTAAAAATTGGTAGTTAGGGCTCAAGCGGCTTGATCAGAGGTTTGATGGTTTGTTTTTCAAACTCTATTCTCAGGTGAGCTTAACCTTTCTCTGACATTGGTGGCAGCTTCTCCTCATTATCTTGATCCATTAATTCAGTAGATATTGATGAACTTTACATTTGGCACCTAGACTCTGGCTCTGTCTTGGGAAAGAGACCGGAGGAGAGAAAGGGTCGTGCTGTTGTCCAGAGGAGGGTGGTCCGGGCCCTGTGTGGCGGTGGAGGGCAGGGTCTTCCCATGGAGCTGGCCGCCTCTCCCCACCATGCCCCCAGCGAGCACAGGCCCTCTGCCCAGCCTCCTAGGAACTCCCGGGAGGAGACCGGAGTGAAGTTATCTGGCCCCAAGCCACACCTGGCACAGGGACTGGCATGCAGGCTGCTCACTGCTCTCCTGGCCCGGGGCCTGTCCTCATATCTTCCCTGGTCCCTCACTAGGAAGTCCCTCCCATTTTCCTCTGCCCTCAGGTTTGTTTGGGTTGGGAAGACCAGAGGGTTCTTGGGCTCACACGAGTGTCAGATACAGGAAAAGCTCTCGTCTACAGGAAGACATAACCCTACCCTCTGTCCTGGGGCGGGGAGCATTTCCCTACAGCGGTCCAAGTGGAGAGGGACTATTGACAAAGTCTTGGTGTCTGGCCACAGGAAAAAACTCAGCCAGCCCCCCGGCCCAGGTCACATGCATGCTGGGTGCTCTTCTGCCTCGCCCCTTACAGAGCCAGACCATCTGCTTCTCTCCAGGTCTACTCCTTCCATCCTGGGCCAGCCGCCTTCGGCCTTCCCCGGCTGGTGTGCTGCTTCTGTCCCGGTCCCCCTGCTGTACTTGGCCTCAGCTGTTCGCCTGCATCCAGCCTGGAACCCTCACAGTGGGCCCAGGGGAGCAGGCGCTGGGGGAGGGGGTCTTCACGGAGGAGGCCACTGGAGTGCGGGGGGTGTGGTCAGCTCAGGAGGTCCAGACTCCTCCCTGCCAGGCCTCCGGTTGTCCGCTGTGCCCTTCTCCTCCACTGCGGTCCGGCCGCACCGGCTCGGTCTGTGAATGTCCCAGGTTGGTTTTCTGCCTCTGGATTTCCACGTGCTGTCCTTTCCTCTGGGAATGCTGCTCTGCTCTCCTCCTGCTTTTCTATCTCAACCTACTTGTCCACATTCACATTCACTTCTCATGTCATTTCCTGGAGAGGTTCTCTGTGATCATTTCAATCTAAATTACACCTCGTTCTCTATAATTTTCTCTCTTCACCCTCAGGATGTCTTTTAATTACAGATTCTATGTATGGTTGTGAGAGGCAGCAAACAGGGGTAGTTAAGAGCTGGGCTCCCCAGTCAGGCACTTCAGTTGGAATTCCAGCTTTTCCACTTCTTGTTTTTGTGGCCTTGAGCAGGTGATTCATTCCCTGTGCCTCGGTTTCCCCATCTGCAAAAAGGGGATAATGGCACTGCCTTATAAGGTTGCAGGGATGATCAAAAGGGTCAGTAGGTGTAAAGTGTGTGTCAGCCTGCAGTAAGTACTAGAGAGGTGTCACCTATTATTATATTATTTTGGTGAGGACTCAAGAGGAAATTGCACGTGTGCTGTGATTCAGAGTCAGTGCTGGAGCAGCAGTTCAGATAATGCGCAGCTTCTGTGCGCTCTCCTCTGGTGTTCAAGACCAAGGTTGGCCTGAGGTCTCCTTTATCATTATCATGGGGATAATGAAGGTGCTGTGAGGACTCGGGGTCAGGGAAAGAGTTGTGGGCTAAGGAAACGAGTTGGGTAGGGTCAGGCCAATGGCAAGTGCTCCCTAACGGGGTTATATGTCTTTCAGTTGTTGTTGTGGGGTGCTCATGCCACCTCCCTGTTAATCAGCAAACGGCTGTGGAATAAAAGAATGAGTGAGGCACACATGGCTCCACTCCGGTCTGTCCTCCAGAATAGCTCCCCTCGTGCTATGGTGGGCTTGGGCGAATAGACAGTTTATGCCACAGGAGAAGGGCTATCTGGCAGGGATTCCTCTGGGAAGACATGGTGGTTGAGTGGGCGTTGTGGTCAGAGGAGGCGCAGGCCACTCTTGTGGGTGAGTAAGGCTTGGCTTGGGGTACTTCCCTGTGGCTGGAGAACAGGAAGGGTAGGATTTAGCTGGGACCGAAGGAGATGGGCAGGGGTTGTGGGGTTAGCTGTGGGTGTAAACTCACAGTTCCTGTTTCTGGCTTTCTTCTGTGTTGTAGGCCCTGGGTCAAGCATTTCACGAGCTGTCTCATTTAGCCCTCATGACCCCACTGTGTAGCAGAGACTTCTTGTTTATGTGTTTCAGATGGGAAAACTGAGGCTCAGAGAGGTGAGGTCACATGCCCAAGGCCCCACAGCTAGAGAGTGGTAGAGCTGGGACTCACCTCAAGGTCTGGCGGACTCGGCCAGCTGGCTCTGTGCCTCTGCCACCGAGCCAGCCTTGCGTGGCCTTGGTCAGGTGCTGCTTCACGCAGTCGCCTTGTTCCCCAGCCCACACTGATGGAAGCATGGTCAGACATTCATAGGCGTCAAGGATGTGAGCCCAGAGTTCTTTTCTGGTCCGTAGGATGGAGGGAGCCAATGTGAATGGGAGGCTCTGGGGCTGAGGCCAAGTGGGCTTCCCTGGGCCTTGAGCAGAGGGTGAGGTTCCGCTTGAGGCAGAAAGAGGAAGGGTTTGGGTTTGAGTGGTAGGAGGAAATGGGTGGTGCTGAGAAGTCGTCTGGGGGAGCAGGGACCTTCCTTGTACTTTCTGCTCTGATGCTCACCCGGTCTGTGAAAGGTAAAGGGAGTCTGGGATGTGGCACTTCCCCTCCCAGAGCTTCAGGCTCCTCCTCGGTCATATGGGTTGGATGTGGCCCCTGCCCCACAGGGCTATCCTGCTGATCTCACTGGGTTTCCAGAGGTCAAGTAGTCAGCACACTGGAGCTGGCGGAGGCTGCCATTCTTGGAGCTCCCATGAGCACTTTGCCAGCTAGTTTCTATTTTTTTAAATTAAGATTTTATTTATTTATTTATTTATTTGATTGATTTCAGAGAGGAAGGGAGAGGGAAAGAGAGACAGAAACATCAGTGATGAGAGAGAATCATTGATAGGCTGCCTCCTGCATGCCCCACACTAGGGATTGAGCCCGCAACCCAGGCATGTGCCTTTGACTGGAATCGAACCTGGGATCCTATATTCTGCAGGCCAACACTGTTCACTGAGCTACACCAGCTAGGGCTGATTTTACTGATGTTTTAGAGAGAGGAAGGGATTGAGAGGGAGAGAGAGAGAAACATCAATTGGTTGCCTCCCACATGTGCCCCATTGAGGGATTGAACTCAACACCTGGGCATGTGTCCTGACTGGAAATCAAACTCGCCACCTTTTGGTGAACAGGACGGTTCTCTAACCAACTGAGCCACGCTGACCAGGGCATATTCTTTGCTCTTTTTAATCCTCTAAAGGCCCTTCCCAGCAGAGATTGTCCCCTGGTTTAGGCAGGGACCTGGGCTCAGAGAGGTTGTGACTTGTCCCAGGTCACACAACTAGTGCCTGGATTGGAATTGGCTCCATTGACCTGAAGCTGCTCTCTGGACACGGGAGGTTCAGCTACGAATGTCACATGCTGCCCCTGCCTGGCCATGTGACCTTGGGCAAGTCCGTGCACTTCTCTTTGCCTCCATTTCCTCCTCTTTACAGTGTGTGTGTGTGTGTGTGTGTGTGTGTGTGTGTGTAGGGGTGAGGGGCGGCAATAGGACCTGCCTCACAGTGTTATTTGTGGATTCAGTGACTTCATAGGAGCCTACCACTTGGGGTGGCCCCTGCAGAGAGTCAGGGTGCTGTGTGAGGTATGGACTGCTGTTATTTATAGTTTATGGCTGGTCCTCAGGACAACCTGTGCCATCCGTGAAGAGGAGGTTCTGTTAGTAGCCCCATTTCACAGGTGCAAATTCAGTAATCCCAAAGGGAGGTGATACGCCGAGGTCACATTTATAAGGATCACCTTAGAAGTCCCATGTCCTGTCCACTGCACAGAGCTGCCATTTCATTTGGCGGATGAGGGTAGGGTTGTAAGTGACAGAAACTCACGCAGAAAAGAAAGTGCCTCATGTGATGAGCTCGGGAATCTTTCCCTCTCTCTTGGTCCTGGGTAGGTTTCATTTTCTCCCCTCGTGGGGGCAAATTGGCCAGCAGTCCCAGGCTTCCAGCCCACCATCCTAGCAGCCTCTGCGGAAGAGAGCACCTGGTTCCAAGAGAGCCAGCCCATCCCAGCCTCAAGTCTCCTGGGTCTGGTTCTTGCCTGGTAGGTGCAGGATAGGGGGTGTGGTTGGCTCTCCATGAATCTTAATTATTTGAAGCCAAGAGAGGGGTGAGGCTGGTTGTCTAAAGGCAAGTTGTTCATTCATGCATTGATTCCTTCACAAATACATATAAGTAACTACCATGTGCCTCAGGGCTATACAAGTGAACAGAACAGAGCAAAATCTGCTTTTCACATTGTGGGGATGTGGGTGATAAGCATGACGGGAGGGGAAGCGTACCTTGGGTGAGAAGGCGGTGTGAGCACCTTGGGAAGAATGGAGCAGGTATGGGATCTGCATTGCTGGGGCCAGGGTGCTGGTTGTAAAGTTTAAAGTGGGATGGTTGCCGTGGGCCTCTTTGGGAAGGTGGCATTTGAGCAAAGACCTCGAAGGAAGTGAGGGAGCAAGGCCTGTGAAGACAGGACAGAGCGTCCCCGGCTGACAGAGCATGCCTAGCAGTATTGGGAGGGGAGCCGCAAGGAGGGCGGTGAGGCTGGACTGGGGCACGTGAGCGGGAGAAAAGGGCACCAGGTCAGGAGGTACAGGAGGCCAGACCAGAGGAGGCAAGCTGTGTGAGGGTGTCACCCATACTTGGGTGTGGTTTCCAGAAGTGGGGAGGATGTGGGTTAGGTGCAGTGCAACCCCCAGGGTAGTGGGAGGAGCCTGCAGAGGAGGCTCAAGTGAGGGAGGAGGCGTGGCGGTCCCCTGTGCAGTGTATTGGGTGTGTCAGCCCCTCGTTGACCAGTCCCTCTTTCTCCATAGACATCCGGCTCAGGGTGCGAGCAGAGTACTGTGAACATGGGCCCGCCTTGGAGCAAGGTGTGGCGTCCCGGCGGCCCCAGGCGCTGGCGCGGCAGCTGGATGTGTTCGGGCAGGCCACTGCGGTGCTGCGCTCCCGAGACCTGGGCTCCGTGGTGTGCGACATCAAGTTCTCGGAGCTCTCCTACCTGGACGCCTTCTGGGGGGACTACCTGAGCGGCGCCCTGCTGCAGGCCCTGCGGGGCGTGTTCCTGACTGAGGCCCTGCGAGAGGCCGTGGGCCGGGAGGCTGTCCGCCTGCTGGTCAGTGTGGACGAGGCCGACTATGAGGCTGGCCGGCGCCGCCTGCTGCTGATGGAGGACGAGGGGGGCCGGCGCCCAGCGGAGGCCTCCTGATCCCGGGTCTGGCGAGACTGACCCCCTCTGGGCCACCTTACCTCAGGAGGACGAAGACCACCTGCCCCAGGGGACTGTCACTCCAGCAGCTCTGACTGAGACAGACAGACAGATGGCCAGGCCCCCTGACAGCCTGGCGTGTCGCCTTGACAGCTCCTCTGACAGGATGTGGGCTCTGAGGCCTAAACCACTTCCAGCTGAGTTTCCTTCCCAAGCCCCCTCCTCTCACCCTCACCCTCATCCTCAGTGTGTCCCTCCAGCCCAGCAGGCCAGGGCCAGGGCATGCAGGGCCCAAGGGAAGGAGGTGGCCACACAGTCACCAAAGGCCCTGCACGTTAGGTTCACTCCCCTGGTTGTGTGCACACACGGCGCCGTGGAAGTCTCCTCTGGGCCCTGTCCTGGCCTGCTCCCCACAGTTCTTTGGCCTAAGGGCTCTTCTCAGGATCTCTGATTTTCTCGCCCCAACCCTGGGCTTCGGCCACACTAGGCACTGGCGCTGGGCACACAGGGGCTGCTCACTTCGCCCACACATCTCTGCAGCCAGCCAGGGCTCTGCCCGCCTTCCCCACACAGACCTGGCCCTTCACCTTACCCTGCTCCCAGACTTGGACACGGACTTGAACAAGGACTATCCTCAGAGTGTCCACGTGTGCTGCCAGCAGGATCAGACCAAGTGTGCTGCTGTTGGCCATGGGGCCAGGACCAGAAGCCAGCTGCCTTCTCAGAAAGGGAAAGGCAAAGGCTTGGGGGCTGATGGGAGAGGTATTTTATAAATGGCACCAATAAAACTGCCCTGGAAGGGGCATAGGTGGGCATCAAGGCTCCTGGGATTCTTTCTTGATGGGCTGGCGGGAGGAGCTGGTGGGGGAAGCCTGGGCCTAGTAGCGGTCCTGGAGTTGCTGGCCCAGGGTCAGGCTGGGGGTGAGCAGGATGCTGGGTCATCTGCAAGTTGCCACCACAGGCTTGCTGTCCTCTCTGGGCCTCAGTTTCCTTATCTGTCAGTTTACTGCCTTGGAGTCACAAACTCTCCCAGTCCCATTCACACACACTTTGCTCCTTGGGAGTGTGTTTTTAACTTGTTCGGTGACAGGCCAGCCATCGGCAAGGCTGATGGAGCTCAGAGGTTCGCAGCCGGGCTTCTCTGCCCAGAACCCTCTCCAGGTGGCCCCTACCTGTCACACCTAAACAGTCACCTCCTCAAGTGTGGGTCTGTCCTTCCTCTTCCTGAGGCCACACACTTCTTCCTGCCACCCTGTGGCCTCAGGAGGCTGCGGCCTCCTGCTCTTGCCCCATCCTTTGTTTATGGGCTTAAGAACTCAGGTTTCTTACACAACACCCAGGCGTTTCCTTCCTGCTGGGGAAGGGACCCAGGCCTGGAGGCTGGGGGTAAGGTGGGCAGGGACTCCCACTGCTGGCCTTTCCTGGGGGAAGGGATGGACCTGCCCAAACCGGGGGACCTGTCCTGGGCCCTTGGCCTGTGATGTACAGAGGACCAAGTCCTGTCCAAGACCTGGTCCAGCTAGCCGTGTGACCCCAGCTGCCCCTGCGCCCTCTCTGGGAGGAAGCTAAGGCCACTGAGAACCCACTGAAGATCTGTGTCATAGTCCCCCGAGTGAAGTAGGGATCTGATACACTTTGACAGGGAATGGGCTCAGAGGGGACAGAGCAGCACTGAGATGGGAAGGAGCTCTCCCCCAGAGGACCGAGTTAGGGTGGGGAGGGAGACCGGAGCTCCTGCCATCTTTACCCTTCACTTGAGCTGGGACTCTCCTTGGCTTTTGAGGACCTTCCCAGATTCTGGTCTCAAACTTTACCTGGAACATAGTGTACTTCAGGATGGGAACTGCTGCCTGTTGGCTGGGCTGAATTCCAGGCTCCGCCCCTCCCTCGGGCCATGGCGCCTGTCTCCTCACTCCTAGTGAATGGTGGGCCCCCCCAGCCCTCACAGGACTAGACTGAGGCTCTAGTTCCACGTGGCAAGTCCCCCCACCTGCCTCAGCCCAGCGCTATTCCTTAGGCTCGCCCACACGCCCGTCTCCTTTAAGTTCCCTCTCCATGGTTTCATGCTGCTTGCTGGCACATGCATACATGTGGGGAGTAAGGGATCCTAACTTGAAGAAAAAAATTTTTTTTTTTTTTTAAATTTCAGAGAGGAAAGGAGCGGGATAGAAACTTCAATGATGAGAGAGAATCATTGGCTGAAAGCCCCAGCTGGGCATCGAGCCCACAACCTGGGCATGTGCCCTGCTGCACTTCCTGGATCATGGGTCAGAGCACAGCCGCTGAGCCATACGGGTGGGCTGGGAGCCGTGCGCAGGCGCAGTGCAGGCCAGTGGCAGGAACCTTAAGGCAATGTTTCCTGCCTCCAGAGCCTCCCCGAACCCAAGCATTGTGGGACACTGCGTGTGTGCGCCCCAGCAGATCCCCGAGGCCGGAAATGGGTCAGACCCAGGTCTTAAGGACAACCCAGGGAGATCAAAGAGCCTCGGCAGTGGAGAAAGATGTGTGGGGCAGGGCCTAAACAGGCTGCTGCCCAGAGGAAGGCGGGCCATGGTTTCACAGAGGAGAGGAGCAGTTCACCAGAGTGATAAGAGGGGACACTCCAGGGAGAGAACCTCGCTTAAACCGAGGGACCATTCCTGAGTGGGATGAGAGAGATGGCAGAGTCAAAGGTAAGCGGCAATGCAGCCAGCCCCCTCATTGGATTTGCAGTCATCTGCTGGCACACGCTGGCAGACAGACGCGGTCCTGGCGATGACAACATGAGGTGGAAGCGTGGGGCAGGCCCACTGTGTCTGGGGCAGGGGGGCACAGGTCCCCAAAGCCTGCGAGGGCCAGGCCTGGGCTGGTCTCTGCTGGGGACCCTAGCGGACTCCAGACTGTGCCCTGGCTTCTGTTTCTGTGGGTGAGCCAGACCGGGACACTGAGCTGCAGCCCAGAGTGGCCAGTGACTGCACAAGCAGCCGAGGCTGGAGGAGCCCGAGGTCACTGAGCGAAGGGACCCAAGAAGGCTGCATGGATTGAGAGGTGCCTGTTCGTTCTATTAGAGATTAATACCACCACCAGCAGCAGCACTAAGACATCTTTATCTCTCTCTCTCTCTATATATATATATATATATATATTTCAGAGAGGAAGGGAGAGAAAGAGAGAGACAGAAACATCAATGATGAGAATCATTGATCGGCTGCCTCCTGCATGCCCCCCACTGGGGACCTAGCCTGCAACCCGGGCATGTGCCCTTGACAGGAATCGAACCTGGGACCCTTCAGTCTGCAGGCCGACCCTCTATCCACTGAGCAGACCAGCCAGGGCCATCATTTCTTTCTTTGTTAAAAAAAAAAAATTAAAAAACTATTGATTTTAGACAGAGGAAGAGAGAGAAAAAGAAAGAAACAACTTCGTTGTTTCACTTATTTATACATTCATTGGTTGATTCTTGTATGTACCCTGACCGGGGACTGAACCCGAAATCTTGGTGTTTTGAGACGATGAGCAAACCAACTGAACTACCTGGCCAGATACTTGACAGTAATAATTTCTTGCCTTTCTTTAACTTTCTAGTTTTACAGCATTTGATGATATAGTTAATTTTATCTCTTTTTGCCCTTGACATCAATGGCATAATAAAATATGTTTACTGTTGTGTCTGGTTTCTTTTGCTTAATGTGGGTGAGTTTCTTCCATGAGTTTATTTTTAGTTTACTCATTTTTTAAAAAAAATATATATTTTATTGATTTTTTACAGAGAGGGATAGAGAGTTAGAAACATCGATGAGAATCATCCATCAGCTGCTTCTTGCACACCTCCCACTGGGGATGTGCCCGCAACCAAGGTATATGCCCTTGACCGGAATCGAACCTGGGACCTTTTAGTCCACAGGCCGACGCTTTATCCACTGAGCCAAACCAGTCTCGGCTAGTTGACTCATTTTTATGAACATCCCTCAAGCAGTCCATGCATTGCACTATTAATGGACATTTGGGTTGTTTCCGGTTTGGGGCTGTTAGCCACGTGGTAGAGTCAGGATTCTAACACAGGACTCTTTGGGTCCCAAATGAAAAAGATCTGGTTCTCATCACAACTTAATACTGTCTCTTGTGTTTAAAATCCAATATCCTACACCCGGATGCCAGCACTGCCTTCCGGGCCGGCACGCCCTCGCTCCCTTCTCACTTGTAACCTCAGCGCCCGCTTGATCCCTGTGGACATTCTTCTGCATGTTTCTCGGTGAACAAAAGCTTCTGTTGGGATATTCCCAGAAGGGGAATTGCTGGACATGGGTACAAGTATGTTCAGGTTTGGCAGATTCTGCCTGTTAGTTTCCTAGGGCTGCTCTAACAAATAGCCGCAAATTTGGTGGTTTAACACAACAGAAATGTATTTTCTCACAATCCTGGAGGCCGGAAGTCTAAAACCAGTTTCACTGGGCCAAAATCGAGTTGTCCGGAGGCCCACGCCCCCTTCGGCGGCTCTGGGGAAGAATTTGTTCCTTGCAGCTTCCTACTTCTGGTGGCTGCCAGCAATCCTAGGTTCGTGGCCGCATCGCTTCAATCTCTGCCTCTGTGGCCACGTTGCCTTTCTGTGTCAAACCCTCCTTGGCTCCCTCTCATAAGGATATATATGTGATTGCCTGCCAGGCCTACCCGAATAATCCAGGCTAATCTCAAAGTCCTTACTTTAATCACATCCGCAAAGTCTCTTTTGCCACGTAGGATAACTCACAGATCCCAGGATTAAGCCACGGACATCTTTTTTTTTTTTTTTTTTTTTTAATGTATTTTATTGATTTTTTACAGAGAGGAAGAGAGAGGGATAGAGAGTCAGAAACATCGATGAGAGAGAAACATCGATCAGCTGCCTCTTGCACACCCCCTACTGGGAATGTGCCCGCAACCCAGGTACATGCCCCTGACCGGAATCGAACCTGGGACCCTTCAATCTGCAGGCCGATGCTCTATCCACTGAGCCAAACCGGTCTTGGCTAGCCATGGACATCTTTTTGGGGGACATTTTTCAGTCTACAATACTCATAAATTTTTTTTTCTAAAGTGTTTATACCAGTTTACTCTCCCACCTGTACTGAATGGGAGTTCCCTTACTTCACATCCTTGCCAATGCGGTATTGTCAGACACTTTAATTTTGCCAATCTGACAGATGTGTGGTGGTATATCATTATGGCTTATTTTTAAAAATATATTTTATATTATTTTTAAAAAATATATTTTATTGATTTTTTTACAGAGAGGAAGAGAGAGGGATAGAGAGCTAGAAACATCGATGAGAGAGAAACATCGACCAGCTGCCTCTTGCACACCCCCTACTGGGGATGTGCCTGCAACCAAGGTACATGCCCTTGACCGGAATCGAACCTGGGACCTTTCAGTCCGCAGACTTACGCTCTATCAACTGAGCCAAACCAGCTAGGTTTATTATGGTTTATTTTTATTCTCCCTGATGATTAATTTCTACTCATTTTTTAAGACATTGATTTCAGAAAGAGGAAAGATGAGGGAGAGAAAGAAACATCAATGATGAGGGAAAATTATCAATTAGCTGCCTCCAACACACCCCCACCCCCTTCTAGGGACTGAGCCAAAACCTGGGCATGTGCCCTGACCTGGAATAGAACCGTTATCTGCTGGTCCATGTGTCAACACTCCACCACTCAGCCACACCAGGCAGGCAATTTCTTCTCATTCTTTAAAAAATATTGTTATTGATTTCAGAGAAGAAGGGAAAGAAAGAGATAGAAACACAAATGATGAGAATCATTGATTAGCTGCCTCCTGCACACCTCCCACTGGGGATCAAGCCTGCAACCAGGTCATGTGCCCTGACCAGGAATCGAACTATGACCTCCTGGTTCATAGGTCGTCACCTAACCACTGAGTCACACCAGCCAGACTCAGCTCATTCTTGAATGAGGAGTAAGAGATCTTCGGGTAGACAATATTCTAGGTGAAAGAGCATGTATGAGGATTGCAGAAAATATTTATTTGAAGTGAATAAGAGGTGTTTTTTAAGCATTAGGTTATTAAAAGTAAAGATAATGCAGAGATATAAATGGAATAAGACCAGTGGTAAATCAGATGGTCCATTGTGAGGCTCTGGCTGCGCGGGGAGGGAGAGGAGCCAGGAGGGGCCTGGCCGCCTGGCAGGAAACAGGGGCCGAAGGGCTGGAGCCTCTCTGAGTTGAGGCTACAGGTGTGAAGGCATCGAGGCCTGCCAGGCCCGGAAGGCAGTGCTGGGGTCCGGGTGCAGGATATTGGATTTCAAACACAGGAGGCAGTACTGGGTTGCAGTTAAAACCAGGGCTTTTAAAATATAAATACTAGCCGAAACCAGTTTGGCTCAGTGGATAGAGCGTCAGCCTGCGGACTGAAAGGTCCCAGGTTCGATTCTGGTCAGAGGCACGTACCTTGGTTGCGGGCACATCCCCAGTGGGGAGGTGCAAGAGGCAGCTGTTCGATGTTTCTCTCTCATCGATGTTTCTCTCTCATCTGTTTTTAACTCTCTATCCCTATCAATTCCTCTCTGTGTAAAAAAAAAAAAAATAAATACTAGTATTTATTCTTATTGATCGATTTCAGAGAGAGAGAGACAGAAACATCAGTTTGTAGCTTCAATCATTTATGCATTCCCTGGTTGATTCTTGTATGCGCCCTGACCAGGGATACTGGGATATTGGGATGACTCTCCAACCCACTGCGCCACCCAGCCAAGGCAAAACCAGGGCTTCTTCATTCGGGACCCAAAGAGTCGTGTGTTAGAATCCCGACTCTGCTCCTCGGCCAGATGTTTCATCCAGGGAAGTGACTTCACCTTCCTGGGTGTGTATCCTCACCTTTAAGACGGGGATATGAATACCCACCTTGCAGGTCTTGTGAGGGGTAAACACATGTGACCCATTTGGCACAGCGCCTGGCACTTGCTGTGAGTGCTCAGTGAGTGTTCGCTGTGGGCGATGCACTTCCAGGTAATGACTAAGACAAGGTGTGGCCATGGGAGTGGGCGGCTGGAGGGGGATGCAGGTTAGCAGCGATGAGGCAGGAAGAGACTGAGAGGCTAGATCTCGGGTGAATGAACCATCACAGGAGATTAAGAATCCCAGTAGCTGCCCTGGCTGGTTTGGCTCAGTGGATAGAGCATCAGCTTGTGGACTGAAGGGTCCCAGGCTCGGTTTCAGTCAAGGGCACATGCCGGGGTTTTGGGCTCGATCCCCCAGGGCGCGCAGGAGGCAGCCAATCAATGATTCTCATCATTGTTGTTTCTTTCTCTCCCTCTCCCTTTCTCTCTGAAATAAATTTTTTAAAAAATAAAAAAGAATCCCAGTAGGGGCAGGATGGCAAGGACTGGGGTGAAAAATCTGTGAGGAGATACTAGAGCAGGGGTGGGCAAACTTTTTAAAATATATATATATTTTATTGATATCTTACAGAGAGAAAAGGAGAGAGACAGAGAGCCAGAAACGTCGATGAGAGAGAAACATCGACCAGCCGCCTCCTACACATCCCCCACCGGGGAATGTGCCCGCAACCAAGGTACATGCCCTTGACTGGAATCGAACCTGGGACCTTTCAGTCCACAGACCAACGCTCTACCGCTGAGCCAAACCAGTTTTGGCAAACTTTTTGACTCGAGGGCCACAATGGGTTCTTAAACTGGACCGGAGGGCCAGAACAAAAGCAACCTGACCGTGCTGGCACTCTCATCTTGGGCTGCTGGGGAAGGAGCGGAGGGAAGAGCAAGAGAACCCTCCGCTCTTTCGGCTCCGCGGGCCGGATAGAACAGCCAAACGGGCCGGATCCGGCCCGAGGGCCGTAGTTTGCCCACGGCTGTACTAGAGTCTTCAGGAATGAGGGGAAGGGACCAGGGAGCCAACAGATGTCGGTGAGGAAGTGTGACAGAGTGTGTTAAACCTGGGGACAAGGAAGCGAGGTTCTATGAAGTCAGATCAGAGTCGGGTCTGCCTCCCCTGATTCCCCACTGCCCTTTGTGTGTCCCTTTGAGATGCCCGCAGCGGTCATGTCCTGTTCAATGACCACTTGTCGACGGAGGGAGCGCGCCTGGCCCCTCCTGTGGTAGCTGGAGTAGACGCACACCTTGGAAAAAGGACTGCTGAGTGCCTTGGGAGTGAGGGGAGGAGAAAAGTACTGGGTGACATTCAGCCAAGCGGCAGAGCCAGGGTTCTAACACAGGACGCTGTGGGTCCCAAATGGAAAAGAGCTGGTTCTCCTCACAACCCAGTGCTGCCTCACATTGGACCATCTGCTCTCTCTCTCCAGCTCCCAGTAGCCAGGGTCCATCAGGAAACAGGGCACCGGAGCTGGGATTTCGGAGATAATCTAACGAAGGGGCTATTTGCAGAGGTGTGGGCAGAACGGAGCAAGTCGACAAGGGAGATGAAGGCAGCAGGAAGCTGTGGCCACCCTTAGGTCTGCTTGGGCAAGGAAAGGACATGGAGGTATCACTGGAGGCCGGTGAGAGCCCCGGGACATACCTGAGTGGCACTGGAGCCGTGGAGGGCACAGCGGCCGCTAGAACCGCGGTGCTGACACAGAGCTGGGAGGGGGCGGGAAACAGCCTGGATGATGCGTTCTTCTCCCCTCTGGTGCTTCCCAGGGTGGCCACATAGCAGTCGGAGGGCGAGGGAGCCTGGATGACGCTGCCCAGAGGGGTGGAGTAGTGGAGGGTGGGCCTGGAAAGTGACCAGCACTTCCTGGTTTCCCTTCCACCCTGACCTTCTGCCTCATCGGTCTCCACATCCCTAACCTGGGCCCATGTGGTTGAGATTGGCAAAGCGGTGCATGTGGGAACCACTTCAACTTCCTGGTCAGCCTCCTCAGTCACTGCTCTGCCATGAATACCCCCCAATCCCACCCTTTCAGCCCCAGCAAGTTGAGTCAAGGCTAATAAATGTAGCTTAGCCAACTTTCTTCAGCTTCCCATGGAAACCCACACCCAGATTTGTGCCACTTCCCCAGGCTCTGTTGAGGCCAACCTCCCTAACACTCACCCCGTCGGGACCCCTAGCATATTACTCCACCATTCTTCCCCTTTCTGTGTCAACAGTCCTTCCTTCTCAGCCTATACATTATCCAAAATTTTACCACCTTCAAAACCAACAACAACAAAACCTCTACCCCCGTTTACTCTGTGCCTGTCCTTTGTTTCCTACTCATTTCATCTAAAGTTTTTTTTTAAAAAAAATATTTTATTGATATTTTTACAGAGAGGCAGGGAGAGAGATAAAGAGCTAGAAACGTCGATGAGAGAGAAACATTGACCAGCTGCCACTTGCACACCCCCTACTGGGGATGTGCCCGCAACCAATGTACATGCCCTTGACCGGGATTGAACCCGGGACCTTTCAGTCTGCAGACCGACACTCTATCCACTGAGCCAAACCGGTTTCGGCTCATCTAAAGTTTTTGTAAAACAAGTATGAGTTAGTGTCCTGTGGCTGCAAGCAGCAGAGACTGACTCCTGCTAATGTGAGGGGGCAAGGAACTGATTAGAAGGCGATGAGGATGACACCCACGGTGGAAGGAGCTGCGGAAGGACACGTAAGCTCGTGACTCAGGTTCCAGGGAGAGCTTCCAATTGGTGCAGCTTGAGTCACGTGGCCTCCCCTTGGCCTGTGGACAGCGGGGCACCCGGGTGGAAGTCTGATGGGATAGCATCTATGGGTGGGCTGTGGGTGGCTGCCCAGAGGAAAATCAGGGGGGTGCCATAGACGATGGGGACAGGGATGCCGGGCAGGCAGGAACCACAAATGCCGGCAGAGCGCTCCTGCTCACCAGCCCCTGCCTTCCTCCCTCACTGGAGCCTCGGCTCACTGGAACCACTGGAACCCAGCTTGTTAATGAATGGCCTTTGCCAAATCTATGGACACTTTTTTTTGTCTTTACGTACAGTTAATTCCACTGACTAGGGTCAGTATCTCTCTCTTAAAAATCTTTCCTCTCTTGGCTTCGGCATAACCAAGTAACCCAAAACTTAGCATCTCAGAACAACAACCATTTATTATCTCACTAGAGGCCCGGTGCACGGAATTTGTTCACGGGGGTGGGAGGTGTCCCTCAGCCCAGCCTTCACCCTCTCCAATCTGGGACCCCTCGAGGGATGTCCAATTGCCCGTTTAAACTGCAGTCAGATATCCCTCTCACAATCCAGGATTGTTGGCTCCCAACTGCTCACCTGCCTGCCTTCCTGATTGCCCCTAACCTCTCCTGCCTGCCAGCCTGATCACCCTAGCCACTCCCCTGCCAGCCTGATTGATGCCTAACTGCTCCCCTGCCAGCCTGTTTGCCCCTAACTGCCCTCCCCTGCAGGTCTGGTCACCCCTAACTGCCCTCCCCTGCAGGTCTGGTCACCCCTAACTGCCCTCCCCTGCAGGCCTGGTCACCTCCCAACTGTCCTTCCCTGCAGGCCTGGTCGCCCCCAACTTTCCTCCTCTGCCAGCTTGGTCACCCCTAACTACCCTCCCCTGCAGGCTTGATCACCCCCAACTGCCCTCCCTTGCAGGCCTGGTCCCTTCCAACTGCCCTCTCCTGCTGGCCATCTTGTAGAGGCCATCTTGTGTTCACATGGGGGCAGGATCTTTGACCACATGGGGGCAGCCATCTTGTGTGTTGGAGTGATGGTCAATCTGCATATTACTCTTGTATTAGATAGGATAGTTTCTGCAGGTCAGGAACCCATGAGCTCCTCAGCTGAGGAGCGTGGTCTCTTCTTAAGGCTTCAGTTGTATGTATGGAGAGCTAGCAGGACATAGTTTCCTTCTGGAGAGAGAGAGAGAGAGAGAGAGAGAGAGAGAGAGAGAGAGAGAGAGAAGAAGAAGAAGAAGAAGAAGAAGAAGAAGAAGAAGAAGAAGAAGAAGAAGAAGACCTTCTTCCTTCCTTCCTGGCCGGGTTGGCTCAGTGGATAGAGCATCAGCCTCTGGACCAAAGGGTCCCGGGTTCGAATCTGGTCAAGGACTTGTACCTTGGTTGCAAGCTCCTCCCTGGCCCGGAGCTGCAAAAGAAACACAAATATGAATTCAGTGTGCTGGGACACAGACCCCGTCTCGGGAAATTCTTGAGTTTTAAAAAGAAAATGGTTCTGTCTTGGCCAGGTAGCTACATCAAGGTTTTGGGTTAGATCCCCTGTCAGGGCACATATAAGAAGCAATCAACCAGTGCCTAAATAAGTGGAACAACAAAGCTCTCTCCCTCTCCAAAATATATATTTTTTTTAAGTAAAGGAGAAATAGTTATCTCAAAGTTAAAGGGGCATTGAACTCAGAGAGGACGGCGTGAACATAGCACACGTGCAGCGAAGAACACATTGTGTGCGAGAGAAAGACGCTGCTGGAGAGGCTAGTGCGGCCGGCACTGAGCACCTCTAGGTCTCAGGGACCACGGGGGGTGCATAGGGGCAGCTTTGCATTGGATTCAAAACCCTCCACGTAAGCCAAGTCCGCTGGCTTTATGTTTGGATATCAGGGTGGGAGAGATGATGGTCTCATTTCTCACCTAGATGCTTAGGTGGACCGAGGTGCCATTCATTGACATGGGAGAAAATAGAAGGAGGCACTGAACTTATTCAAATAAGTTTTTTATATTTGTATTTTATTTACTATGTTGTTAATCCTCACCTGAGGATATTCTTTTTGTAATATATTTTATTGACTTTTTTACAGAGAGGAAGAGAGAGGGATAGAGAGAAACATCGATGAGAGAGAATCATCGACCAGCCGCCTCCTGCACACCCCCCACCGGGGATGTGCCCGAAACCAAGGTACATGCCCCCGATCGGAACCAAACCTGGGACCCCTCAGTCTGCAGGCCGACGCTCTATCCACTGAGCCAAACCGGTTTCGGCTGAGGATATTATTTTCTATTGATTTTTAGGGAGCATGGAAGAGAGAGGGGAAAAACAGAGAGAAACATTGATGTGAGAGAAACACATCGATTGGTTGCCTCCCGCACAGGCCCTGAGCAGGGTGCAGGCCGGGGAGGAGCCTGCGAGTACACGCTCTCGCCAGGCATCAAACCCAGCACCTTTGGTTCACAAGCCAACGCTCTACCCACTGAGCCACACTGGCCAGGGCACGTCATATTGTTTTGATTTATTGACATGTTTGAATCTCTACTGGACAATTTCTTGAGGGCAACAATTGTACCCTCTCCCCCTTTGCCTACTCAGCACCTCCCATGGAGGCTGTACTTACGTGGGTACTCACTCCAGCTGTTGTGTGTGTGTGTGTATTTTAAATATATTTTATTGATTTTTTTTAACAGAGTGAAAGAGAGAGGGACATAGAGTTAGAAACATCGATGAGAGAGGATCATCAATCAGCTGCCTCCTGCACACCTCCTACCGGGGATGTGCCTGCAACCAAGGTACATGCCCTTAACCAGAATCGAACCTGGGACCTTTCAGTCCACAGGCCGACGCTCTATCCACTGAGCCAAACTGGTTTCGGCCAGCTGTGTATATTGATGCATAAATGCATAAAGTGGATATTTTTGATAGCCTAAGATATGTGAGTTAGCACTTTTTAATTAATTTTTTTAAGGGGAGAGAGAGGGGGGAGAGAGAGAGAGAGAGAGAGAGAGAGAGAGAGAGAGAGAGAGAGAGAAACATGGATGTGAGAGACACATGGATCAGCTGCCTCTTGCCTGCCCCCAACCAGGGTTTGAACCTGCAGCGTGTGCCCTGACCGGAAACTGAACCTGACACCTCTTGGCAGGATGACATTCCAGTCAACGGAGCAGCACCGGCCAGGGCACGAGCTGGTCTTGAACTTGAGCAGGAGTTAGCCAGGGGAAGGAGCGTGAGGAAGGCGTTCCAGTGACAGGGAACGGCACATGCCACGGCTGGGAGGCAGGGGCAGCAGGGGAGCAGCAGGAGGGAAGAGAAGAGGAGGACTTGAGAAAAATTCGGTTAAATTCTATGAAATTACTGTTTTGTAAGAAAAAGCCAGTGGATGTTTGGCGATTTCATATGGTTCATCTTAATCTTAAGGCGGTCAATGGGCTGGACGAGCCTTGGAGCCTGGCTGGGATGTGAATGTGAGGAAGAGGCTGCCAAGCCCGGGGGCTGTGTTTCCGACCCGAATGCCAGAGGGATGGGAGAGGAAATCCGGGTCTGGGGGCCTGTGGGGAAGGTTGGATGTGCTGGTTTTGAGGTGCCTTCGGGCCCTCTAAGAGGCTGGATATCTGGGTCTGAAGGTTAGGAGAGAGGGGTAAGTTGGAGACGAATTTGGGGATTACCAGAGTGGAGAAGACAGTTGTAGGAGGGGAGGATTCACTCTTGGAGAGCAACCGGGACCAAGGAGGAGAACCAAAGGGGCGAGCTTTCTTAGGATTATTTGCTTATTTATTTAAAACAGTTTTTTTTAGCCGAAACCGGTTTGGCTCAGTGGTAGAGCATCGGTTTGTGGACTGAAGGGTCCTGGGTTTGATTCCGGTCAAGGGCATGTACCTTGGTTGTGGGCACATCCCCGGTAGGGGGTGTGCAGGAGGCAGCTGGTCGATGTTTCTCTCTCATCGACGTTTCTAGCTCTCTATCTCTCTCCCTTCCTCTCTGTAAAATATCAATAAAATATATTTAAAACAAACAAACAAAAAAACTCCTTCTTTTTAAAATTGATTTCACAGAGGAAGGGAGAAGGGAAGAGAGAGATAGAAACATCAACGATGAGAGAGAATCACTGATTGGCTGCCTCCTGCATGTCCCGCACTGGGGATCAAGACCACAACCCAGACATATGCCTCGATCGGGAATGGAGCAGTGACCTCCTGATTCATAGCTTGACGCTCAACCACTGAGCAACACGGCCGGGCAGATTTTAAAATTTTATTTATTTATTTTAGATCTAATTGGCCTTATTAAGGGATTCATGAATCAGGCAGCCACAAGCTCCACAAAAAGGATTTTGAAACGATGGCTGTGACCATGTGTTGTAAAGAAGGAAAGCCGAATAGGACCGAAAAGCCTGTTGGATTTAGCAAGGAGGAGGTCGTCTGGGAGCGGAGCCCTGGAAGGACAGTAAGCCCGGCCTGGGACTCTTTCCGTCTAAGTAATACACCACTGCAGCCACCAGGGGGCAGTGGCTACACGGAAACCAGGTGGGAGGGATGCCCTGGGGCGAGGGAGCTTGTGGGTAGCTGTGCAGGGACAAGCGTCAGTCTGTTGCATAGGCTGCTTCCTAGTGAGGCTGCTGTCCCCACGTGACGGGGGCAGGGAAGGAGTTCTGGAAGGGCAGAGGAAGGAAGCTATTCCGCGGGGGGACAGGAGCAGACCAGAAATCCCCAGTCCTGTCTGGTTAGTTTCCCTCTTGTGGGCCTTTGGGGTGCAGGTGGGGCTTGCTAACATGAGTACCTGGTAGTCATAGGGTTTGCATTTTGGACCTTGCTTCTCCTGTCTCATTTCTTGATAGTCCTACACCTTGCATTCTGTGAGACTTACTGACTTTTTAAAAACAATGTTTTTATCGACTTTAGAGAGACAGGAAGGGAGAGGGAGAGATAGAAACATTGATGAGAGACATCAATCCCCTGCCTCCTGCGTGCCCCCCATGAAAATGCCTCTCCCTGATCCCCATCGTTCATGTTTTATCTCAGACATCACTGCCTTCCATTTTATTTTATTTTTATTTAAAAATATATTTTGTTGATTTTTTTACAGAGAGAAAGGAAGAGGGGTAGAGTTAGAAACATTGATCAGCTGCCTCCTGCACACCCCCATCTGGGGATGTGCCCGCAACAAGGTACATGCCCTTGACTGGAATTGAACCTGGGACCCTCCAGTCTGCAGGCCGACGCTCTATCCACTGAGCCAAACCGATTAGGCCATCATCACCGACTTTTAGAAAGTCTTCCCTCACTCTGGATTCCGCAGAGCCTGTGTGTTCCCTATCTCGAGTCTTACTGTTCTGGCTTGTAATTGTTTCCTTTTATTATTTAATTTATTTTAAATATATATGTATTTAAAATATATTTTATTGATTTTCTTTTTTTTACAGAGAGGAAGGGAAAGGGATAGAGAGTTGGAAACATCGATGAGAGAGAATCATCCATCAGCTGTCTCTTGCACACCCCCTACTGGGGATGTGCCCGCAACCAAGGTACATGCCCTTGATGGCAACCAAACCTGGGACCCTTCAGTCCGCAAGCCGACACTCTAGCCACTGAGCCAAACCCATTAGGACAATTAAAAAATTTTTTTAATTGATTTCAGAGAAGAAGGGAAAGGGAGAGAGATATAGAAACACCAATGATGAGAAATAATCATTGATCGGCTGCCTCCTGCACACCCCCTACTGAGGAGTGAACCCACAACCCGGGCATGTGTCCTTGACTGGAATCAAACCCAGGACCCTTCAGTCCACAGGCTGACACTCTATCCCCTGAGACAAACCAGCTAGGGCTAGTTGTTTATTTTTTGGCCAGCTTTATTGCAGTACAACTTCAATAAATCAGATTAACCAATTTTAAGTGCACTCTTTCTTTATCTGTGACACACACACACACACACACACACACACACACACAGCCATGTAACTGCTACCACAATCACGATGCAAAACATTTCCGCGGCTCCCCCAAATTCCTTCCTTGGTCCTTCGCCACCGCCCCCTGGCCCCTCGAGCAGGCCCAGCTCCCTTCAGCCATGGACTTGCTTTTCTGTCACTAACGTTTTGCTTTGTCTAGAATTTCATATAAATGGAATCCTACAGCGTGGAGTCTTCTGTGTCCAGCTTCTCTCACTGCTCTGGGCTGCGTCTGTGCCGCCGTGTGTGTCGGTCAGTGTGTATTTATTGTCTGTTCTCCCAGACCAGGCTCTCGGTGAGGGAGCCCCCGTCACCTTTGTGTCTTCGGCTTACGGCACAGTCTTCGCACACAGCGGCCCTCAGTTCGCACTCGCCCCCTCCTCCTCTCACCCCTCCCCTGTCTTAAATGGGATGATCGGGCAGCACCCGCCTGGGAGAGCGCCTGGCCTGGGCTGAGCTCGAGGCGGGTCCATCTGCAGGACGCTCGGCCCGCGGCCTTCGCCCGGCCTTCCAGCTGCTCCTCCGTTCCCGGCCGCCTCCTCGGTCCTTTCTGAGCCTCACCCCTCCTCCCGGTCCTCAGCTCTCCACTCCGCCACCCCCGCTGCTGACCTTTGGAAGTCTCTGTCAACCTGTGCCCCGGCCTCCTGCTTCCGGCCATTGCCCCGCCCCCACCTCCAACACCTTCGTGGGGGGGGGGGGCTTGGGAGAATCTTGAAATTTTGTGCAGACCAGAACAAACTTTGTCTCATTTCTTTTCTTTCCTCCCTCCTTCTAGTTCCCATCTCCTTTCTCCTCTCCCCAGTCCCATTCCCTCTTCTTCTTTGACAACAAAAAGATTCATTGATCAGCTATCATATATAGTGATCTTCTCCTTGCAATTATGGAGATATTCGCAGCTTCTTCTACCCTCTCTCTTCTTTTTTTTTAAAAAAAATAATTTATTGATATTTTACAGAGAGAAAGGGAGAGAGATAGAGAGCTAGAAATGTCGATGTCGATGAGAGAGACACATCAACCAGCTGTCCCCTGCACACCCCCTACCGGGGATGTGCCCGAAACCAATGTACATGCCTTTGACTGGAATGGAACCCGGGACCTTTCAGTCCACAGACCGACACTCTATCCACTGAGCCAAACCGGTTTTGGCCCCTCCTCTCTTCTTGATACCTCACCCTGCACTCCACCATTCTCCAGCCAGTTCCCTCTCACCCTTCCCCCTTCCCAGCCGCTCCTCCTTTCTCTCACACCCCTGCTCCTCCTGCCCCTGTGCTCCTTCCTCACCCACCCTCTCCCCAGCTGCTCTGTCCTTAGGGCCCCCTCCTTCCCTCACTCCTTCCCTCTCCTCCCCTTTCCTCCCTTCTTTCCTCCCTCCCTCCCTTCCTTCCTGGTCCCATTCCAGTTCTGGTTCTCTTTCCCTCCTCCTTCGCCCTTTCCCCCTTTTCCTCCGTGTGCCTCTATTTCCCCTCTTTTACCCCTTTATCCTTGAGATTGTAAGGGAGATCCAAGGCTTGTGACCCAGCACACACACACACACACACACACACACACACGGTGTGTGGCCACAGGTGTGTGAACATTGCACCAGTGAGAATGTGCATCTGTGTGTAGTTACACGCCGACGCACACGCCGATGCACACGCACGACTAAATGTGTCCGTGGCTCACAAAGCCCTGCGCTTAGAACAGGCCAGGGACTGTGACTTTACACGTTTCTGAGACGTGACCAGGCAGGATGAGGAGGGAGCGAGAGCTGAGCACACCCGTTCACGTGCACAGAAAGAGGCAAGCACGTGCACCCTGGGCCCGGCCCACGTACTCACTCCTCAGAGGAATCGGCGCGTTTCCAACGGAGCTCTCTTAGGAGCACGCGTGTTTTCCCGTGGTGTGCTGTGTGCTGCGTACATCTTTGCATGTGTCTGGCCTGTGTACATGGCTGCAGTCACCCTCGTGGGGTCACGACTCAGGGCTGGGTGGAGCCCCCCCGAACAGTTAGGACAGCCTGTACCCCGGGTGCTTGAGTCACCCCTGGATCTGCCTCCGGTGAGGACGCGAGGGATGCCAGCTCCGGCTCACCGGGTGCTCGGTGACAGGAATCTGGCCGCCGCGGCCCTCGGCGTGCTGGGCGGCGGGCATCCCCACGGCCGCCCGTGGGTCAGGCCAGCGCTTCCGGGCCCTGAAGACGAGCTCCCGTGCTCAGAGTGTGTGCGCTGTGCACACCATCAGCGCTTACTGGCCATTCTTCGGCGGGATGGGCGCCCACCCCCCGCTGTCCTGTAGGCGCCGCCCTGGCCCCGGCTTCCCCTCCCACGGGCACCCACCGGGGCCTCTGCAGCTCCTCTGCCGCAGTGCACACAGGCTCAGGAGCTGCCAGCGTCTTCATCTCCGAGCCCACGGCCCCCTCTTGCTCCTGGCCGGTGGGTGGGCCCTGAGCTGTTACCCCAGGGGCCCTTGGGGAGTCCCCTCCTCACCAGTGCGCCCCGGGCCTCTGTGCAAAAGCTCGACTTGTGTGTGTCACACTCACTGGGGGTGGAGGGGGGGCGCCAGAGCCCGCTCCTGGGTCTACCATGTTCCCCCAGGGAGCGCGGCCCACGGCACGCCTGCATTTCCTGGTTGTGCGCGGGGCGGGTTGTGGGGAGCTGCCGGGTGTGGCTCCCTGCCCCGTGGTCGTGCCGTGTGTGTGTGTGTGTGTGTGTGTGTGTGTGTGTGTGTGTGTGCTGGCGGTGCGCCGCTCCTCCTTTCCTGTGCCATGCACACGCAGTGCGGGGGCAGCGGCCCGCTCTGCACGGAGGGCCTGAGTGGGCCCGTCTCTCACCCACGTGCCGCCCAGGGGCCAGCGTCTACCCTGTGTGCACAGGGGCCGGAGCTGCTCCTTGCACGCGTGGGCCCCGCTGGGCGCAGGGGGTAGCGGGCAGCTCCGTGTCCGCCGGCCCGGGGACACATGTTCCCGGGGTGTATGTTCCCGGGGCAGGTGTTTCGGGGTGTATGTCAGCTACGCACTGGCAGGGTGGGTCTCGGGGGCCCGTGAGCGGCCGGTGATTCTCGTGTTTCTCTCGCGCACACGTCCCGAGGGCCCCATGTGCCCACTCGGTCCACTCGGAGCAGCCGCGCGCGTAACAAAGCGCCCAGTGGCTGCGGCGGCCGAGCCCGCGCGGCGCGCGCCCGCGCTCTCTTCCTCCTCCTCCCCCTCCTCCTCCTCCTCCCTCCTCCCCCCACTCCGGTCTGGGTACCACCGTCCTCCGCCCGGCACCGCCGCGCCCCTGCTGGCGGGGGGCGAGAGCCACAGGCCTCCGCAGACCCAAGCAGACTTTCCTCTGGTCCTGGTCCGGGGTCCCTTCCTCCTCAGCCCCCTGTCCTTCCTCTCCAGCCCAGCCGATGGGCCGGACACAGGGAGGTGCTCAGTGAGCAGGTGCTGCCTCCCCCCGCCCCCCCGCTGGTCTCTTTCCCCCACCTGCCTCCACCCCATGGGCCACCCCTAGCCCCACTGTGACTCTCCTGTCCCCGCTCTCGCCCAGCCGGCTCAGTCCACCCGCCCTAAGCTCTGTCTCTCTGTCCCGCTCCCCTTGCCCCCCAGTCTGATTCTCCACGTCCCACCTCCCTCCATCTCTTGCTGTCTCTGTTCATCCACCAGAAAGCCTCTTCCCGCGTCTGTCTCCCCCACCGTCTCTCTCCACCTCCTAGGCTTCTCCCGTCATGTCTCTTGCGGTCTCTGTCTCTGTCTGCCTCTCCCTGGGTGTGTTTCTCTGCACCACGCGGACTCTCTAACGCTCCCTCTGCTTTCTGCCCATCCCTGGAGTTCCTCACGATCTCTGCAGTTATTTTGGCCTCTTCTTCTGTCTTGCCTTCTGTGTCCCTCTTTGCACATTTCTTTCCGTCTGCCCGTTTCTTAGGTTCTCTCTCTGAATCCCCATGTCCCACTATGCTTCTGTCTACATTTCACGAACCGCCCGTCTCATGTCTGTCCCTGTTGCTGTGTGTGCCTTTTCTCTCTGTCTCTGTCGTCTCTGTCGCTTTTGGTCTCTGTCGGTGTCTGGCCCTGGGTCTCCCGCCATGGTTGTGTCTGTATCTCTCTCTGGTTCAGCCTGTCTCTCCTGTGCCTGTCTCTGCCTCTCCATTCCTCTGTCTGCATGCAGCTCTTTCTCTGATTCTCGGTCGCCTGTCTCTCCCGTCTCTGCCCGTGTCTCTGTCCCTCTGTGTCTCCGGTCTGTGTCTTCCTCTCTGGGACTTTCCTCTTTCTGGCTCCTCGCCCCTCTCTCTCTCTCTGTCCACGGACTTCTCCTCCGTGTCTCGTTGTCTCTGTGGCCCTTACTGCCTCTCTCTGCTTTTGTGCTCCTCTCTGCTGCTCTCCACCTCGCTCCCGCTGTGCGCGTGCCTGTGTGTTTGTGTCTCTGTCGCCTCTGTCTCTGTTAGTCTCTCCCTGCTTCCTCGCTTCCTCGCTCCCTTGCCTCCGTGTCTCCGTGTTTCTGGTGTCCCTTTGGGTCCCTGGGTCTTAGGGCCTCTCCCTGCTTTCGGGTCCCGCTCTGCCCCACACCCCTCTCTCTCGGTCCCTATGTCTGTCTCTGTGTATCTCTGTATGTCTCTGTCTCCGGCGTCTCTTTGTAATCTGCCCCTGCTCCCGTGTCCTCTGTGTTCCCTGCCCTCTCCTCTCCTTCTTCTCTCTGTCTCTGGAGGTCTCTGGGCGTCTCAGAGTCTCTGGCCTCAGGGTCTCTCCTGCCATTGAACCCCCCTCTGCTCCCCGCCCCCCCGTTTCCCCTCCGTCTCTTTCTGTGTCTCCGTGTGTCTCTGTGTCTCTCTGTGTCTCTGCGGGTCTCTGGGCTTCTCCTTGCCTGGGTGCTCTTCTCCAATCCCAGCTCCTCTCCCCCTCTCCGTCACCGCTTCGGCGTATCTCTCAGTCTCTCCGCGTCTCTCTGTCTCTGTGTCTCTCTGTGTCTCTGCGGGCCTCGGGCCTCTCCCTGCCTCCGTGTCCCCTGCGCTCCCCGCCCTCCCCCTCTCCTCCCTCTCCTCTCCCCCCCTCGCTCCCTCGCTCGCGCTCTCTCTCTCTGAGCATCCTTGGGCCCGGGGTTGCCATGGGGACAAGGTGGGAGCCGGGGATGGCGCGCGCCTGGGCTCGCGCCGGCAGCTCAGGCGAAGAGCAGCGGCCAGAGCAGCGCCAGCAGCAGGCAGCGAGCGGGCGCGGGAGCGGGAGCGGGAGCGGGGGCAGCGCTGGCGGCGGCGGCTCCTCCTCGGCCATCCCCTCGGAGCCGTGCCGCTGACGCGCATGGCGAAGACAGCGGCGCCTACCGATGGGAGCAGCGGTAAGGCAAGGCGGCGCGGCGCAGCCGGGCGGGCGGGCGGGCGGGCGGGCGGCGGGCAGCCTCCTCCTCTCGCCAGCTCGCCTGCGCGCCGCCCGCGCGCCCTCCCTTCCTCCCTCTCCCCTCGCGGCCCCGGCCCGCCCGCCCGCGCCGCGCTCGTCCTTCCATTTAAAAATCTTTAAAACTTTGCATATTAATATCTGCGCTTTGCATAATCTGACCCGCGCTTTATTGATTGCAAGAAGCTTAATGCAGCCGGCACCGGCCTATTGCAGAGAGCTCCCCGGGCGGGAGCCGGGCGGGCGCCGCCGCCGCGCGCTCCGCGCCGCGCTCCGGCCGCCGCCGCCGCCCCGGCCCCGGCCCCGGCCCCGGCCCCGGCCCGCTCGCCCCTTCCCGGCGCCCGGCGTCCGGCTTTTGCCCCCGGGCCGGGCACTTTCGTTATGTGGGGGGCAAGAGGGGGTCGGCTCGCTGTCGGTGGCGGCGAGAGGACCGGAGGAGAGGTGTGCGTGGTGGTGGAGGTGGAGGCGGAGGTGGGGGGCTGGGGCCGGGGAGCGGCGCGCACGGAGGGGAGAAGAAAAGGGGAGACGGGGCAGCGGGCCGGGGAGAGGAGCGGCGGGAGCGGCGCAGAGCGAGGCGGCGGCGGAGGCGGGAGCGGGAGGACCGGGGAGGACCGGGAGGGACGGAGGGCGAGCGAGGCGGACGGAGGAGAAAGGAGCGGGGCGCGGGCAGCGCCGGCGAGAGAAAGAGCGGCGGCCGGCGCCGGCGCCGGAGGGGGACCGGGCGGTGGGCGTTTGTCGCCGCCGCTCCCGGGCCAAGGAAATAAAGAAAAGGGGGCAAGGAAAAAAAAATATAGAATGCCACCAAAAAGAGGAAAACGAAAACGCGCCGAAGCCCGCGCCGCCGCGCACAAAAAGAGCGGGCGCGGCGCCGGCTGCGGAGCGGCTCCGGGCCGGGCGGGATCCCCGGTCCGGGCCTGCGTCCGGGGAAGGGGCGGCGGCGGGGAAAGCGAAGCCAGGGGGGGGCCAAGGCCGGTGGTGGTGGTGCCGCCGGTCCCCGCCATCCCCCCGCCTTTCCCGGGGGCCGCGGGGGCCGGCGTGGTGTGGTGATGATGGTGACAATAATGGTTGGCGAGGCCGTCCGAGCTCCGGAGCCAGCGGCGTGGATGGGGGTGGGGGTGGGGGGGGAGAGGGTGTAAGGAACTAGGAGAGACTGAGGGGGTGGGAGCCGGAGAAAGAAACGGGGTGTCTTGGGCTGCTGGAGGGTGGGAGTGGGAAGCAGGGGCGCAGCGACGTGGGCCGCGGAGCGCCAGGGTCCGGAGTGAGGTTGGGGACCCAGGGCGCGCCCCTCAGCTCTCTGGGCAGAGTCCGTAACTTGGGGGACCCTCGGCTGCTTCCTCCGGCCTCTTTGCTCCCTTCTCTTTTCTTCTTCCCCGTCCTTTCTCGCCCCCCGTGTCCCCGTCTCTTTTCCTCCCTATCCTCCAGTTTTTCTGTCTCTTCCTGCTCTCAATAAAACCTCCCCCCGCCCCCCGCCCAGCTTTTCTTTTAAAAAACATCTTCTTTCTCTCTCCCCTTCCCTTTCTTTTTCCCTCTTTTCCTTCCCCCCTTCCTTTTATTCTCCCTCCCCCTCCACTCACTCCTCCGGCTGGCTCCCGTCCTTTCTGTCCTCGCCCTCCGTGCCATTTGTTCGCCACTCTGGTAGCACCGGCTCTGAATGGGGTGCCAGGGAGAGGGGCTCCACGCAAAGACAAGAACCCCCAAGTCCCCCTGAGCCACGCCTCAGTGCATTGCTACTCCCTTTTCCCTGGATGGGGGCTCGGGTCTGCCCTGGGGGGGTTCCCCCTCCCCCCCCCCTCCGGCCTCCCAGCCAAGTCCAGCTGGACGCTCACTGGGGCTGTGGGAGGGGGAGGGGAAGACCTTAAGTGAGGGCTCGTGGCTATGGCCTCAGCCCCACGGAGAAAGGAGGGTGTGGACAGAGGAGAAAATGGCACGGATGACCAGTGGGAAGTGAACGGGGAAGGAAATTGGGGCCAGGGGCCACGTGAGAGGGTCCCCAGAGCGCTGGAGGCCCAGGTTAAAAAAACAAAAAAAAAACCCTAAGAGAAAGCTCTGATCTGCTGACCACTCCCCGCTTTATCCTCCCCTCCGGGCCCGTGGAGTTGGGGAGCAGGGCTGCCTTCAGAGAAAGACCCAGCGAACCGCTTCACGGGGTGGCTTTCAGGCCCTGGGCGCGCCGCCGGGCACCTGTGCCCCCCTGTTCGGGGCGCAGGGGGGGGCACAACGTCAGTGCGCGGTGTGCAGAGTCCACCATGGCGGCCGCACGCGGGTGCACAAGGCCGGTGTGAACGGTGGTCGGTGTTCAGGACCGGCTGGCCGTGCATGCCTTGGCAGAGCGAGGAGCCGAAGGGGCAGAGTCGGGACATGTGTGCTCCATGGGGGGGCTGGGTATTGGGGTCCCCATGGTAGGCAGTACGTGTGCAGGAGGGAGTTGGTGGGCATTCATACCGGCCTTCCCTTGTCTTGACGTTCACGGAGTCCTCGCCGCACGCACCCTCGGCAGGCACCCTTCGGCTCTGCGTGTGGCGGGCGTCCACGCGTGTGCAGGTCTGGGAGCCGTGCCTGGGCCGGTGGCGGGTGTGTGGAGCTGGATGTGCGGCGTGGGTAGAGTGGGTAGGCTCTGCGTGCAGGCACTAAGTCTGGACGCGGCGTGTGCCGGTGAGGATACGTGTTAAATAAAGTCTCATGTGTGAAAGCACCGTCTCTGCACAGCGCTGTGGTTCTTGCTGTTCCTGTTCTTGCCGGGTGCCTCTGGGTGTCCTGGGTCCGAGGGAGGTGGGCTCGGGCGGCAGGGCCTGGGTGCAGGGGCGTGCACGGAGGTCGCAGGTGCACGGGTGGGCTTGACGGCTCGCTGGCACGGCAACCTTGAAAACGAAACCTCCTGCGGCTCTTCCCTAGCAACACGGCGTCCGGCCCAGGGCCACAGGCAGGCTCTCCGGTTGCCAGGGACACAGTCCTGCGCCCTGGTTTCGGGACAATGCTGGACAGAGGCCATGCGTGCCCGGCGGAGAGGTCCACACCCCCGCCTCCCTTCTGGCCGGCCGCTGTGCCGTCTTTGGGGGTTTTGGTTGCCTCACGTCCCTCTGCCAGTCTTTACAGGGAAAATGGGGTGTCTGTGGCGTGGGCCATGGTAGGGAAAGAACTCAGCCACGAGAGAGAGAGAGAGAGAGAGAGAGAGAGAGAGAGAGAGAGAGGAGCCTGTACATCCTAAACAGCACGCTGGCCAGATTTCCCCCCAGTGGGTCCATCGGTGGCCACCCCAGGCCGCCTTCATTGTGATTCATACACACTGACTCCCACATCTAAGCCTAACTCGGTACCTCTCTGGCTAGAGCTAGTCAGGGCCCTGGTACGTAATCCCAGTGCGCGGGGGATGGCCCCGGAGCGGGGACAGATGGCCGGGCCGGGCTGCCTGGACCTCGATGGGGGCCGGGGACCAGTCTCCACGTCCGGCATGTGCTGGTTAATCCCCACTGTCGTTGTTGCTGTTGGTGGTGGTGGTTTTTCTTTCTTTCTCTCCAGGATTGAAATGGTTGAGGAACTGGGTGTGGAAAAAAATTACTGGAGGAGGGAGCGGGTGTGGGGTCTCCTTAGACTGGGGTCTGTTTTTTTTTCTTCTAAATACTATATTTCATTTGTCATTCCCCCCGTGGGCCCAGCACCTCCTGATCTAATAATAATAATGAGGCCGCCGCTGCCCCTCACGCCCGCCTCGCTCTTACAGCAACCCCGGCGTGCCCCGTTCGCGGAGGAGGGTTTGAGACCCACCGGCTCTCCCAGCCCCTAAGCCGCCACGCAGCGCTGGGTCCCGAGCTTGAGCTGGGCCTGCCCTCCGGCGTCTGTCCCCGTGCCGCTGGCTGTCCCAGCCCCTCTGGCTCTGCCCCTTCCCCCTCTCACCTGCCCCCTGAGAGATGTCTGTCCACAGACAGGTCCACCCGTGGCTCGGGGAGGGCTTCCAGGACTCGGTCTGGCTTTGTATCCTGAAGGGAAACCCCGCAATCGATGGGATCGGGGTCGAGAGCTCACCCTGTCGGTGACATTTTGGGGCTGGGCCTGTTCAAAGACAGGCTGTGGTGGAGCTTAGCCTCCCCGCCTGCGCCCTCCTCCCCCCCCCCGTCCCCCTCCCCCCTGCAGGCCTGCCGGGAAGCCTGGTGCTGCTCAGCCCCTTCCCAGCGGCAGGTGCACCGTCCCTCGCTCGCCCACAGCCCCACCTTCGCCAGATCCTCTCGGGGAGCAGGCAGCGCCCCCCGCTCTGACGGGGCGGGAGGAGGCTGGGGGCGGCGGCCCCATCCCAGGCCCCGTGTGCGCCGGTGTTTATGGAGCGCGGTGAGTCACCGAGCTCATGAAGCACAGCGTGTTCCCGGCGGCAATCAGGCCTGTGCTGTGGCGGCGGCAGCCTCACCTGAAAACAGTCGCGGCTCCACCTCGTCCCCACCCCGACGAGCAGCACAAAGGGGGATCGGAGGTGGAGGGGGCGCGTTTAAACCGGGACGTGGGTCTTTCAGGACGCGCCGGCCTTGTGGACGGTGTGTGTGTGTGTGTGTGTGTGTGTGTGTGTGTGTGTGTAAGGGGCAGGAAGATGGCCGAGCCAGCAGGAAGGAAGCTGCCCAGGTGGAAGTTTGGACTCGATCTGGCCAGCCCCCGGGAGCTAGCCCGAGTGTGATGGCTCACACACACACGTGCACCTCCTGACACTGTGCCTTGGGCGGCGTGGACTAGTATGTGAGCGTGCGTGCGTGCGTGCGTGTGTGCGAGCACCCTGACGTCTCTCAGGCACGGCCGCCCTCGCAGGAACCAGCAGGGGGGACTTGCACCCCCCTCCCCGGAACCCCACCCCGCGGGGGGCCTCGGCCCACACACCAAAGTGTGCGAGCAGGCGGGACCCTCCCCCACTGGGGTGCGGGCTCATGTGGCATTCACAGGCTTAATCCGCCGCCGTGAGCCGGGCAGGCAGCATCTGTCACTTCCACAAACACAGGCCCGGAGCCGGGAGGCACAGCCGCCGGCCCACACACCCGAGCCGCAGACACCCGTGCGAACCGCCCCCGCGCCCAAGACCGAGCATGTCCTGGGCCCACATACACAGGTGTGCCCGCACGCACACTCAGCCCCGTGTCAGCCTAACTCCCCGTGTACACAACCACACTCCCAGACACTCTGACTGTAAGCACAGCTGCTGAGATCCTAACCCCTTGTTCTCCCCCCCCCACACACACCGTACACCATACTCACCCTCCTTTGACTTAAAACACAGCTGTAGCCATCCCACCAGCCTAGCACACATGCCTACGAGAGGACTCACACACACACACACACTCACACACACACACACACGCACACACACACGCACACACACAGCCTCGTGATCCGCCAGAACCACTGTGGTCAGCGGTCACTGGGAAATGACAGCCTGAGAGCGTGTGGGGTGGGGGTTACCCCGAGGCACGGGCTGCAGGTCACCCCGCGGGGGCGGCGGTCTCCCCCGAGGAGAGGGTCAGGCAGACCCTGACGGGGCTCCATCGGTCCGGACGGCTCTGCCAGGTAAGGGAGATTCAACGAACGCAGGCCGAGAGCGGGAGCCAGCTAATGGCCGAGGCCGCCGAGGGCCGAGATGGCCGGTCGGCGAGGGGGGGAGGCTCGACAATTGATGTGACTCGGGCCGGACAAATGACGGTGCGTTTGGCTGGAGCCGCGGGGACCCGGCCATTCTCGCCTCGGCAGGGAGAGGGCCGGAGCGGCTGAGGGGCACAGGGCGGGTTCGCCTCCCGCCCGGTGTGTGCGCCTCGGAGTCTTTGTGTGTGTGTGTGTGTGTGATTGTGAGTGTGTGTGTGAGTGTGTGAGTGTATGTGTGTGTGATTGTGTGTGTGAGTGTATGTGTATGTGAGAGAGTGTGTGTGAGTGTGTGTGTGTGTGAGAGTGTGTGTGTGAGTGTATGTGTGTGTATGTGTGTATGAGTGTATGTGTGTGTGAGTGTATGTGTGTGTGAGTGTATGTGTGTGTGAGTGTATGTGTGTGTGTGATAATGTGTGTGAGTGTGTGTGTGAGAGTGTGTGAGTGTGTGAGTATGTGTGTGTGTGTGAGAGAGAGTGTGTGTGAGAGTGTGTGTGTGATTGTGTGTGTGTGAGAGAGTGTGTGTGTGTGAGAGAGAGTGTGTGTGATTGTGTGTGTGTGTGAGAGAGTGTGTGTGTGATTGTGTGATTGTGTGTGTGTGTGAGAGTGTGTGTGTTACAGCTCACCCATAAAGTGCTCAGGGCCTTTCTCATGAGGCCCTGGGTACCTTTGTGTCCAAGTGTGTGTGTGCTGCATCGAGTGTGAGGGGCATTTCTTACTGTGAGGCGCTATACTCTGCCGCGTGCTGTGCTTGCATTTTATTTTGCTTTTGCTTCGGAAGGAGGTGAGGGTGCGGGAGGGGAGCCCGGCTTTGGTCTCCCAGCCTCCGGTATCTGGTGGCCCATGACGCCGCCTTTGTGCATCCGCCCGGTCTCTGCCGGGGCATCGGCGGGCGTGGGCTCATGTGCTTGCTGGTGCCAGAGTTTGTCCGCAGCAGCGTCTCCCTCCGAACGTGGCTGTGGGCGGTGGGCCAGGCCAGACGAGGGCCCGTCTCCCTGCATCTCATCACCCCTCCGGAGGGGGTCACGCATCCCACGCCGGGCCTGGCTGGGACCCAGCGGCACAGCGGTGAGACACAGCGGTCCTCCTCCTCCTCCTTCTCCCCTTTCCCCTCCTCCCCCTCCTCCTCCCCCTCCCCCCGTGACCTTTGAGCACAGCAGCCCCAAATACATATTTATCAGGGGGGCTGTGGGGACAGCCCCTCCCCCACCACTCCCCTCAGGGCCCAGGCTGCCTGGCTGCGGAGAAATTAACCTTGTGACACAGGAGCTCGCTGACACCCCGGCCCCTCCCCGTCCGCACGGCGTCTACGAGCATGGGTGTGTGTGTGAGCGAGAGACGGAGTGGGTACTCCCCAGACTGGGGACGCAGCAGCTGCCCAGGGAAGAGAGACACACAGGTATACACATGTTTATGTCCCCATCTCCCTCCCTCTCTCCCTCCCTCTCTCCCTCCCCCCTCCCCCCCCCCCTCTCTCTCTCACACACACACACACACACACACACACACACACACAGACTGTCTCCAAACGACAGAGGCTACCCAAGTCTTGAACAGATAAGAATATTTTAAATTAGATGCACATGCAGTGGTTCTGAAACAGACGATTTCCAAACACGTGATAGATGTGTGCACCATGGGTCCTGAGAGCCAGGACATGTGTTGCCCTCGGTCAGAGGCTCTCTGAGAAAGCGTGTAGGCACCGAAGCCTGAAGGTCCGCACCACGTCCAGAGAGGCTCGAGGGACAGACCGGGAAGCGAGCGTGGCACAGACCCCCCGGGGACGCCGCCCGACGTCTGCGCGTGCACTGGGCGCTGAGCTCACAGGGCACGCGGGCACCGAGCACCCGGCGCTCCCCCTGGGGAGGGCCTTCTTTTGAACACAAACGCTCAAACACGGACGCGGGAACCCGGCGGCACTCGGCTGACATGCCCGCGTGTGCCCACGGCCACGTGCAGCGGTCCCACGGGGAAGCCCCGCGTGGCGACCAGAAGGAGCGGAGCGTCCCCCACGCCGAGCAACCTGCGCACGGCGGAGGCTCAGCTCTGACACGCCCGCAGGATGGAGCCGTCCACTGTGCGGGGGCTGAGCCTCGCGCCAGCCGCCAGCCTGGCCCCGCTGAGGCGCTGGGAAAGGGTGCCGGGCGGACACCCCCGGGCCGGCCCTCCGGAGACCCTCGGTGCGTGGCCAGTTCTGGGTGGTGGTAGCAGCCGGCAGGGAAGGAACAAGGGGCTGTGGGAGGGGAACCTGGGGGCACCCCGTTTAGGTTGGTGGCCCCTCTGCAACACCTCCGAGGAAGTGACATTGAGGCTGAGCGTCAAACACAAGGCACCGTGCACACACACACACACACACACACACACGCACACCCACACACACACCCCCCTCCTGAGACTCCCCGGGGCTACACAGGCAGGAACAACCCGGGACTCGGACCCTCGGACCCGCCCTGCTGCGCCTCAGCCCTCCTGGGGGAACGCTCCTGTGGGCACGGGCCGGCTGGGCCCAGACGCCTGGGCTCTGGCAGAGGTGCGCGTGGCGGGCTGGTGCCCGCTGAGCAGGGAGGCCTGGCTGCCGGGGAGAAGGTCACCTGGGAAGTGTGGGCGCCCCAGGAAAAGGGGGGGCAGGGGGCTTCCCAAACAGAAGCACTTCCTGTGCACAGGCACGGAGGTGTGAGCAAGGGCGGTGTCCCTGGACCAGCATGTTTGCTGGGGGCGGGGGGTGAGGGGAGGGACGAGGCCTGACGTGGTGGGGAAGGGCCGGGAGGCACAGACGGGGAGTGAGGAGGGGCTCACAGGGTGTGAGCTGAGCACCAAGTCGGGGGTCCCTTGGAGTCTGGTGTGGAGGGGTGGTGGGGGGAATGCCCTGGCCATCCACTGTGGTAACCCTGGACAGGGCCCGGCCACGGAGGGGATAGGCCGCCGTCCCCTTGCTCCCAACCCGTCTCTTGGCCACTGGGCGGAACAGGACAGGCCACAACGTGGCCCACGTGGAGATTAGCTGGGAGCTGGAAGCCCAGGGCTACCCTCCCCCGCATCGGCATTCTGTTGTTTCCCGAGGCCCGTGGCCGGCCTGAGCTGGGCGCCAGGCACCGGATAGGCCAGACCCTTTCCTGCCGCGAGGAGCCCCCAGTCTGGGGAGTCGGCCCTGACCAGGCCCCGACGGGGCTGCAGGCGTGATGGGAGGCGTCCTGAGCTTACTCTTAGGGAGCGGATGGGTCGGAAGGCCCCACAGGGGGCGTGGGGAGGGGCTGAGGACGGGGCCTGGTTTCGGAAGAGGAAACCACCCTCCTGTGCCACGGTGAGCAAGCCCGCCGCCCTCCCTCATGCCTGGAACAGCGTCCTCACCGAGGAGCCGCCCGAGCTGGTGCCCGCCGCCCGCCCACCCCTTTCCGCTGCTTCCCTCCTGGCTCCGGAAGCCCCGCCATGCTGCCTTCTCCCGGAGACACTCCGCTCGTCCCTGCCTCCGGCCGTGGCACCTGCTGCTTCAGTTGCCAGGAAAGCTCCTGCCCTCACCCTTCAGCTGGGCTGTGACCCCAAACCTGCCTTCCGACAGGGCGGCCCGACCTGTGTTCCCTCACCCGGTCTCTCCCTCCTTGGCTCCTAGCTGCACGTTCTTGTCTATTGCCCCTGGGGGACAGGGCTCTGTCCCGTTCAGGGCTGTCCCCGGGGCCTGGGCCGTGCTCAGCGCACGGGAGGGCTCTGTGTTTGTCGGGCGGGCGGGCAGGAGCAGCCGGGCCCCCACGCAATGGTGGAGCCGGACACGCGCTGCCCCCGGCCAGGCGGAGGGAGCTCAGCGCTGGGGACGGCTGCAGGGGCGGCGGTGAGACAGGCTAACCCCTGCCTGCGCCTCGAGGCAACCAGACTCCAAACTCACCCCCCGGGCCTGTGTGCTCCCCTCCGACCCCCTCACCCAGCTCCCCGACCCAGCCATCACATCTGCTCACCCACTGCTGCCTCTTCTCTTCTCTCCCCTCTCCCCCTCCCCGGGCCAGGGGGAAGGGCCGAGCCGGGCCGGGGAGCCACACACGCACCGGGAGTCCTGTCCTGGGTGCGTGGCTGCGGGCAGTCAGGCTCCTCCTCGGCAGGGAGGTTCGGTGGGCGAGGAGGCTGCGCGTGTGATGGTGGTACGACTACTCGCGGCGGTTCACTGAGGACTGGCCCGGTGTTAGGAAGGGGCTGGGCGCTTTGAACTTTTCTTCTTCGTCTTCTTTCATTAAAAGAAATGGAGGGAAACCCCCGCACGGCGTGTCCCTGGAGCGTCAGGCCTGGGGCGCGGGAGCTGAGTCACAAAGGGGACATAGCCGTCTGCACAGAGCTCACTGCTTCACCGTGTGCTGTGCACACGCGTGCTCTACACACGCGTGCTCGCAACCGCGCCGGCCGGCCAGCGGGGCTCGTGCCGTGCTCCGCCTTCAGCCGAGGCCCCCCGGGAGGGTGTGGGGGTCCCTGAGGCAGAACGTTCAGAGGAGAGCCCCGCCCCCGCTGCCGAGCTCCCCTTTCCGAGCCCAGTGGGAACCTTCATCCTCATATCTGGGTGGTAGTGGGGCCTGCACAGCCGCTCGCCTGGAACTGACCTCAGGAAATGCTGACTGACTGACTGACCGACTGACTGACCGACTGACTGACTGAATGGCTGATCGACTGACTGACTGACCAACCGACTGATGGACTGACCGACCGACAGACTGACTGACTGACTGATCAACTGACTGACTGACCGACTGACTGACTGACTGACCGACTGACTTATTGACTGATTGACTGACTGACTGACCAACTTACCGACTGACCGACTGGCTGGCTGGGCTGGCTGACCGACTGAATGAATGATTGACTGACTGACAGATTGAATGAATGAATGGCTGGCTGGCTGAATGAATGAATGAATGAACAAAGAACACATTTAGCCGGATGTTTCCTTGCATTTGCTCACCCTAAGACAGATTACAGCATGTACCTTCTCCTTTCCCCTCCCACTGGGCTCCCTCCTGTCGCTCACATCGGGCTCACGAACAGCATTTGCGGCCGACAGACCTGACATCATTTCCATCCCTCACTTGCCCCTTTCTGGGTCAGGCCTCCTGCTCGGTCTGGTGTACCCATGGCCTTACTGGACCCTCACACCGGCACTGGGAGGCAGCTGCTGTTGCCTCCATTTCACGTTTGAGCAAACTGAGGCTCCGAGAGGAGACGGGACTTGCCCAGGGCCACGCGTTTGGACCACCACAGAGCGAGCGCTCTCACGCGTCCTCTGGCCTGCGGGCACCCTGCTCTCGCAGCGTCTCCCCTCCCGGCGCTGGGGTGGCATGAAACAGGAGCCAGGAGCCCGGCTGGGGGCCAGCTCTGCACTGCCCGTCGTGACTCTGAGAGAGCCCTCTCCCTCCCTCTGGGGGGTGGCTTTCCCGCCAGTCTGTGACCCCCGCCAGTTTCCCGAGGAGGGGACAGGGCAGAGGACTCGGCCTGGTCCTATCCCGCCCCTTCCCATGGAGGAGACGTCGGAGAGCAAGCGTTTCTCCACTCAGCACTGGGATTCACGCACCTTCGGGCTGCGGGCCACGTAACAGGCCGGGTGGGAACGGGAGGGGACAGGGAGACACCCTCACTGCACGCCCACCCGTGCCTCGCCCCGGTCCTGCCGCTGCGGGCTAGTTAGCCCGATTTCTGTAATTACAAATGAATGTTAGCCCATGTGATATTTGCTCATTGTTAAAAAGAAAGAAAGAAAGAAAGAAAGAAAGAAAGAAAGAAAGAAAGAAAGAAAATGCAGATTTTTCAGAGATGAGGATAAAAACCCACCATGGCAAACCAGTTAAATGAAACAAAAACTAACTTCTTGATGGTCAGCCTTCTAGATAGCTTTTTTCCACCCGGTAGGACGCCTGCGATTTTACCCAGAGAGTGGATTAGAACTCAGGCGCCTGGGGCCAAACTCAGAATTCTGACTTCTGCTTTACTTTTTCCCCCTCTTTGGGGGAAAAATTGTGTGTGTGTGTGTGTGTGTGTGTGTGTGTGTGTGTGTGTGTGTGTTTCATAAACATGGGGTCACGCGCCATATGCCAGTGTATAGCCCGCCATTCCCCTTCCTCACTATGGATTAGAAACATCACGCGCTTGTCGATGAACGCGTTTCAAGCATGCTTTCCGCGCCCTCGCAGCCCTCCTTTATGCGGCTGCTGGGCCATCGTGTGTGCTACCAGACCCCGGTCGTGGGACCCCGAGGTTGCCCCCGGTTACACGTATCCCCGTCAGCATATGAGGACACCGAGGCCCCCAGAGGTCCCCCAGACGTGAGCAAAGCCAGGGCACCATCCAAGGGGCCGAGGGGTGGAGAGGGTGCGGGGACGGCTCCCAGCCTCACTCAGGGAGGGGCTGGGGGGCCCTGGGTGCAGGGGGGGCTGGGGCTTGAGGAGGAGACCACCTTCTTCCAGGCCCCCAGCCCCCGCAGGCTGCGACCCGAGCACCGTCCATCACGCCCCCCCCGCCCCCCGCCACGGCCTCCCTCCCTAAGCCCACTCACCGCCGCTCCTTCCTTGCCAGCTTATCAATAGGTTAAGTGGTCAGGTCAGGGATATTGACCATTTGATTAGGACCTTGTCAGATCAATCTCTGGCGCATCTCACGGGCCTCCTCCCCTGCACACACCCCGGCCGGCCTTGCTCTTCCGCGCCAGGGAGCAGGTGGCCTCGGACCCTCCCTCTGCCCGCCCCACCCAGCACCCCAGAACCAGGAGCCCAGAGAAGGTGGGAGCCAGTCCTGTCCTCGTCGCCTCCCAGCCTGGGCCTGCCGGGCCAGGAGCCCGGGGTGCCACCTCCGGGTCTGCCCCTGCCTTGCTCACCCTGCCCGCACCCCCCAGCTCTGTGGGGGCCCCTCCTGGTCCTCTGTCTAGGTGCCATGCTCCCCCCCCCCCCCGGCCCTGCATCCCTCTCTCTTGCTTGATGTCATCGGTCTTGCCTGTTCTGCATCCCATGCCCCTCAGCGACCAGTCAGATGGATCTGCCTCTTGGCTGTGTGACCTCGGGCAGGCGACTTCACCTCTCTGAGCCCCCCTTTCCTCATCTGAACCTTGGGGGTGAGGGTTCTGTGAGACCGCACCTGCAGAGCCACCAGCCACGTCCGCTGCTCAGGGCGCGCTGGCCATTCTCACGAGGGGCTGCTCTGCTCTGCTGGCCTGGCCGTGGGGGCCGCCACTCGGTCCATCCGTTTGTCCCTCCGAGGAGGTGTACGCGGACGGCCTGTGTCTGCGGGGCCAGGGGCACGGCCACCCTCAGGCCTGTCCCGGCCCCAGCGTGGGCCACACCCTGTGCTGGTTGATGCTGGGAGCCCCCCGGGGAGCCGGACCCCAGCCCACTCGCCACGAGCCCACAGTCTGGCAGGCAGGCAGCAGACAGACCGTGGGACTCAGCGAGGCACTGTAGCCGCTGCGAGGAGAGCTGGGGGGCCAGGCCCAAGGCTGAGCTCCCCCCTTCTCCAGGGAATACTCTGGAGACCCCCCCTTCTCTGCGGAACAGCGTAGATTCGGAGTTAGAGAAATCGGGCTCAAGCCCAAGTCCTCCCCCTCCTGTGGGCCAGCTGCTCCCCCAGCCTGCCCCTGAGCCCCCATCTGTGAAATGGGGAGACGCATCCTCTACACGACCCCCACTCCCACCGCCTCCCCTCTCCTCTCAGGCCCGGGGCCAGCTCCCCAAGGGCTGTCTCTGCCGGAGAGACGGAGAGACGAGAGACGTTCTCTCCTTGGGAGCAGGTCTGTCAGAGGCGCACGGGGGCCGGCGGCCGGGAGCCGGGGGCAGATGGCGTGCGGGGTAGGCTGCCTGTGGGCATGGCAGCCGGCCGAGGGGGCCGAGGGAGGAGACAGCGGGGTCCCCGCAGGAGGGAGGAGCCCCCAGCATGGGCGCTGCCCCGGGGAAGACCCCGTCCCCGAGGCGTGCCTGACTCCTGCCCTCCGGGGCCCAGGGATTCCCCGCCGCCCGCCATCACTTACACCAATATTGACGGTTAATGCCGTGTCGCCACCGTGTTCAACACTCGGCGCGGCTAATTGTTTTGACTGGGAATCGGCAAGGCGATTAAACGCCATCGATTTTGCCCTGCGCGCCGCATCGATTTTTAAATTTCCTATTGATCCCGGCCCTAAATCTCCTTAACCAAGACCTCACCGTGGAGATGACAGCCGCTGATTAGCTCCGGGGAGGGGTGGGGGGCAGCCCCTCACGAGGGGGGGGGGAGAGAACCCCGGCTCCTCCCTCCCCCAGGAACCAGGGGTCTCGGCCCCCCACCCCTGCAGATGGAGGCCCAGGTAGAGAGAGGGCCGTGGGGTCGAGTTGGGCCGACACCTGGCCCCCGTTACCCCGCTTGATTCCTCCCCGTCTGGGCTCTCCCCGGCTCCCTCCACCCCGGCTCTCTGTCCGCTTCTCTCCCCATCTCTTCTCTCCCCGGTCTGTCTGTCTATTCGTCTCTCTGCCCGGCCATTGGTCCCCCTGTCCGTCTGTCTCTTCCCTGTCTCAGCCTGTCTGCTGCTCTTCCTCCTCCTGAACTCCAGTCCTGGCTCTTTGTATCCTTGGCTGGTCCCCGGCCTCCTCTGAGCTGCCAGATGTGCCATGAGATGGAAATGGGGTCTGCCACCCGCAAGGGCCGTGGCTGATGGGCTGTCCCCCCCTGGAGTGCACCACGGGACGCGGAGCGGAGAGTCCCTCTGAGTCACGACTCCCCGAGTTGCTCCTGTCCGCTGGTCAGCACTTGCTGGTGGGAATGTGCCCTCTGGGCCCCCGTCCCTGAGCCACGGTCCCTGCCCTGCCCTGAGTGCCCAGGGCAAGCCGGCGGGGCTGTCTCTGTGCAGGTCCAGGGCTTCCCCAGGAGGACGGTGTCCCCACGAGGCAGGGTACCAGGCTTCAGGGAGCCGCTCCGCCCGCACCCAGAGGGACGGCATCCTCGAGAAGTCAGGTCTCCTCGGCGACGCCTCTGCAAAGTGGGGAGCAGACGGCGGTCACTGCCTTCCGGTGGGGCTGCGGAGAGGGCCACAGACACTTTGTGGGGACAGCGCTCCCCACATCCTGTCCGCCCTCCACCCTCTCTATCTCCTGCGCAGAGCACGCGAGGCCTTTCTAAGGACAGCCCAGGCCGCGCTGCGTGGGCAGGCTCCGCTGGGCGCAGCCCCGGTGCCTCTCCGCCCTGTCCTTCCTGCTTCCCCGCCGAGCCCGGGCTCCCTCCTGCCCTCTGCCTGAGCGGAGGGGACTGTCTGCCGGGCTGGGCCTTCCCTGCCTCCCCTGGGCTTCCCGCCGAACCCTCTGCCTGCCCCATGTTGGCCTAGCCTCTTACTCCACCCCCTGCCCACGGGCCCCCTGAAGACAGGGCTGGCCGAGGTCTGGTCTGGACCCTCCACCCTCGGTCCGGAGCCGGCCCAGACGAGCCCGGCGTTTGCCCATTAACCGAACGAGTAAACGAAGGAGCGGACACCCACGTCACAGGCACCGGCGTGGCTTTTCTTTCCAGCTTCCGGCACCCAGGAAGGAGTCACCCTTTAGCTTTCCTCCTCCCGCGGCCCTCCCTGCCTTCCTCCGAGCTGCACGGCTTGGTAATGAGTTCGCAGGCCACCAGTCCGTCCTCGGAGCCAAACCAGTTGGGGCCGCGGCTCGTTCATGACTCAACTCCTCGGTCTGTCCACCCACCCGCCCAGTCACCCGTCACGCTAGTACTGAGTACCCCCCTTGCTGGCCCCCTGTCTCGGCTATACTGCAAGGCAAACCCATCGGTGGGTGGGGACACACGTTTCGCCGGGCAGCAGGCCGCGTGCCCACCGAGGAGATGGGAGCACCGAGGCTCGGGGCCCGGGAGGACCTGACTCCACGTTCGCCAATCTGTGGCTCCGGCGCTGCCACGGGAGCAGGGTCCCTCCGCTCGAGGTGGGGGCGCCTCACGGACCCCCCAGGATGCTGACCACCTTTTCCTTTCTCCCCAGGTTCTCAACTGGACCGGGTTGGTGGCCTGAATGTATTAGTTTCGCTGTGTCTACCCAAGAGGTAAGAGGGGTGGCCCCAGAGGTCTGCTCTGGGTCCCTTTCCTCTCAGAACCCCCTGATTTCTCACCCTTGTCTTCCCCCCACCCCCCCACCAGGGGTGCTGCCCACCTCGAGGTTTGTCTGACTAATCCGTATTTTCATCCTCTGTGTGTCTTGCAACTTCCTGGCCAAACCAGTGGTTCTGGGTGTTGGCGACCGTGGGGGTTTCTGTTGGGTGTCGGGGCTCAGTAGGGCAGAGAGGGGTCACCCGGTGGCTCAGATCACAGCGTGGGGTGCGGCACACCCGTGCCTGAGCCCCCTCTTGTCCCTTCCTGACTGCAAGTGACTGGTTACGGTCAGAGCTTCGGTTCCCTCGTCTGTTAGAGGGATACTGACAGAGACAGAAGGCTAGTGAGGCCGTTCCAATTCCAGCCTGGAGCCGGGTTTCCCCGCCTGTGCCCCAGGCCCACTGTGCGAGCCTCAGTTTCCCCACCTGCCACAGGAGGGTAGTCACAGCAGCCACCCCCAGGACGGGGGGGTGAGAAGCTACTTCCTGAAAGCTCGTAGGCTCCGAAGTGGGAGGTGGAGAGGCCGTTGGAAGCTCTGGGCACGGGTGAGGGCTGCCGGGACCCTCCGTGGGGCCGGCCGGGACCCCGGGAGAGGCGGTGCTCTCCGCCCTCAGCCCGCGGGAGGCGGGGCTCGGACAGCCGCGCCGTGTCTGTCCCACTGGGCTCGGGCCCGGCAAGGAGCTTCAGGAGCAGGGCCCGGGCCTGGGGTGGGACTTCCAGGCTGCCGCCCCTATTCCAACCGGAGCAGCTTAGCGCGGGCCTCGGGACCCCCGGGGGTCCTCTGGCTGCCCTCCTCGGCCCCTTACCCAGGCGTCCTCGCTGCACCAGGCAGGGGTCACAGGCTCACTCCAAGAAGCAGATGAAACCGCAGCCCAGGGTTTGCCGCCGGATGTGGTGGGAACTATATAGCCCAGCAGGTGCCTGGGGCGGGCTGCTCCCCAGGAGTACGGGCGCCCCACTTGCCTGATTTTCTGATTTTCCCAGAGAAGCCAGAAATCCAGACTTCCGTGTGAAATCTCCCAATTTTTTTTAAAAAAAATATATTTTATTGATATTTTACAGAGAGGAAGGGAGAGAGCTAGAGAGCTAGAAACGTTGATGAGAGAGAAACATTGACCAGCTGCTTCTTGCACACCCCCTACCGGGGATGTGCCCGCAACCAATGTACATGCCCTTGACCGGAATAGAACCTGGGACCTTTCAGTCTGCAGACTGACGCTCTACCACTGAGCCAAAAACGGTCTCAGCGAAATCTCCCAATTTTTAAATGCTGGCAACTAACACAGAATTTCAGAAATCCATGTGTGGTCCAAATTCCAGGTTCCAGGCAGCCTCTGGCCCGTAGATTTCTAGGTTTAGTCTAGACGTTCCCCCGGGGAAACGCATCTCTGCATCTGCATGACCGTGTGCTCCGACCTCAGGATGCTCACGGGCCCCCGAGACTCCTCCGCGAACCCCCTTCTAACTGGTGAGGGAAGCAGGGGTCTGGGTGCAGGCCGCTGGCTTCCTCCAGGGGGCCAGACTGGAGCCTTCCCAGGAATTCCCTCCCACGCTCTTGACCTTGAGAGAGGGTCAAGGGGCTTCCGGGTAGCGGCCTTTGTTTGAGGGACGGAGGTTTCGCAGAATGCCCGAAAGCTGGCCTAGAGCAGCGGAGGAGTTTAAAAGTGATAATGTTTCAGAGCAGGTGGAGGTAACGATCGGACCCATGATTTTCGTTCTTTGTGTTCAAACAGGTGTCTGCTACCTTTTCATAGACGTGCAGGTGGCAGACGTGGTAGCGTGCCTGAGAGCTAAGTCCTACCGAGGGAACGGGTGGTCGTCAGGGGTCACCCACGTGCCAGGGCCTGTCCTGGGCACTGCACTAACCGTCACCGCAGCCCTCGAGGTAGACGGCAGTCACCGGTTACAGGAGAGGGAAACTGAGGCACGGGGAGGGGAGGCGAGCCGCCTAAGGTTACAGCCAGTAAGTGGCGGGGGCAGAGTTTGAACGAGGGTCTGCCTGAACGCCAACCTCCTATTCCCCCGCCTCAGCAAAACCCACCCCACGTGTGGGGGTCCTCGCCAGACGCCGACCTTGGTGCTCCGAGAGCCATGTTTTTAAAAATTCTCGCTCAAGGATATATTTTTACTGGCTTTCGAGGGAGAGGAAGAAAGAGGGAGGGAGCCGAAACCGATTTGGCTCAGTGGATAGAGCATCGGTCTGCGGACTCCAGGGTCCCAGGTTCGATTCCAGTCAAGGGCATGTACCTTGGTTGCGGGCACATCCCCGGTGGGGGGTGTGCAGGAGGCAGCTGGTCGATGTATCTCTCTCATCGATGTTTCTGACTCTCTATCCCTCTCCCTTCCTCTCTGTGAAAAATCAATAAAATATTTTTTAAAAAATTGTAGACTATTTAGTGAGAAATGATGTTAAAAAAAATAAAAAAGAAAGAAAGAGGGAGGGAGACAGAGAGACACAGACAGACATGCCGCCTGGGCATGCGCCCTGGCCAGGAATCGAACATGCATAGGATGACGTTCACCTCCGGAGCCACTGGGCCAGGGCCGAGGGCAGGCGTGATTGGGGGAGCTCGGGGAGTCTTGCTCGGAGTCAGCCCGATACACTTAGGACGAAGGGATTGGACGGTGCTGGCCACCTGCTGCTTTTCTGGTAGAAGCCGGAGACTGACCCACAGCAGAGACGCTGGTCTGCAAGCTCAAGTCCGAGTGGTTGGAGGGGAAGCCCGCCTCCCGGAGATGTTAGGGGCGGCCACACCCCGTTAGGTCTGCCATTTTGTTACAAACAACAACTGCAACAAGCGTGGCCCCGCCCGCGGCCTGTCCTGTATAGCCACTCTCGGAGGGTGGGGATGGAGCCCCGGTGGGAGCTGGCGCCCGGAACCCCACAATGAGCGAGCCCCCTCCAGGCCTGGGGGTGCCGGCCGGCCGGCCTCGGTGCCGCGTGCCCCCCTTCACTCCCTCTGCTTTCACCCCAGCCCGCCAGGCCCTCGCCCTCTCGGTTGGGTTCATTCCTCCACCTCCCTCCACCTCCCTCCGGGTCCCCCACCCCCCACCCCGCTGGCCTGCCCCGCCCGCCCGCCCGCCCCTGCTCCAAGCGCTGCTTCCATATCTGATCTCACGTCACATGGCAGTGTCTCCGCAGCCCCGCGGTATTTGTTGAGAGAATAAGTGGAGACACAGACCCACACACCATATCCACTCCTTTATTCCTTCAGCCAGCATCTCCCGACGTTTCCTGAGGTCCCCTCCGTCTGGTGGCGCAGAGGCAGCGTGTGTGACTTCTGAGGGGCCCGGGCTGGGGGGAGACAGGCTGTGAGCCGGCAGGTCTGCGGCCGGCCAGGGAGGCGGGGGCTGTGCGTTCTTCGGGAGGAGGAGGAGGTCAGAAGCCACGGAGGGCGCGGGACCGCGGGTGCTGGTGTGGCGTGGCGTTCCCGTGGCCGCGTCCACGGATCCACGGCCCGGCCCGGGCTGGGCAGGAGCAGGGCTCTGCCTCCACCCTGAGCCACCGTGAACCGCCCTTCCTTCTGCCCTTCCTTCCTTCTTGGGGTCACAGGCGACTCAGACACAGGCTCCAGGGCGTGCCCAGGGTGCCCACGCACGGCGTAAGGGGGGTCTGGGGTGCCCCGGCAGCGGGACCTTAGCTGTGGGTGACCGGCTTCCATCGCTGGGTCTGGGGGGTGACTGTGCAGGGAGGAGGGCGTCTGGGGGGGCCTGCGAGGCAGTCCAGGGGTGCTGCCGCCAAGAACCGAGAAGCCAGCAGGTGCGGCCAGGGACTTGCCGGGACCCCCCAGGCCGCTGGCCACCCTCAGGATGCTTGGGGCTTGGCTTTGGCTACAAGGATAGGGTGAGTGCTGCTACAGATGTGGCTGCGGCTGGGGGTGGGGTGGGGGGCCAGGCGAGAGCTTCCGTGTGGGGTGGCTCCTGGGAGGTGGCTGGTGCGCCGTGGCTGTGGGCGGTCCACGGGCGAGGCTGCGTGCGGCCAGGGAGTGCGGGGCCGGAGGCAAGGGCCGCCGCTGAGATGCTGGGAGGTGACGCGGGATCTCCACTCCTTCGGCTGCCCTCGCCGTCTCTGCGTGGGGGAGGATAGCTGATGCCCACCCACATCCGAGAGTGGCTGCCAGCCTCGGGGTGGGTGTCGCCGCTGTGCAGGAGGGGACAGTGGCTCAGGCCTCTTGGTGCTTCGGGGCCTGATGGGTCCCCGAGATCCGCGACGGCCCCAGAGTAACCGAAGGCTCGAGCGCCGGGGGCAGGCCCTCGCTGTGACTCCACGTCGTCGAGGGCACCGGTAGGTGGAGGGCAGGCCGCTGACTCTGACCTATGACCCCAGGCATAGCGCACCCTCTCTCCGACCTTGGCCTCCGCTCCCGCGGGCAGGCTGCCGCCGAGTCTCCGCCTCTGGCTTCCTTCCTCCTCCTTCCTGGGGCTCACGGCGCCCCCTTCTCTCCTTCGCTTGGTCTTCACCCCGGGCATGGCCTCTCCCCTGCGCCTCAGCTGCCTCCTTTTCCTCTGAGCTCGGATCTGCTTCCAGCCTTGCATGCAGGGTGTGTTTAGGTCCAGTCTAGCTTTCTGCTTGCAGAGAGAGCCGCACAGAGAGGTGGGCCTGGTCGGGGTTAGGGGAAGAGAGAGAGCAGGAAAACATAGCTCTTGAGGGAAGAGCAAGAAAGGAGTGTGTCTTCCCCCCCCCCCACCCGACCCAATTGCAGAATGACTCCCGAGGTTCGTGCACGGCCAGCTGCCCTCCTCGTGGGGCAGTCGAGAAAGGGGAGTCTAGGAACACAGCCGGGAGGAGAGAAGAGAGCGGGAGCGAGAGACTCGGAGACACAGGAATTCCGGGGAGAAGGGGTCACGGAGCCAGACAAAGAGGTGGGGGGGGGGCAGCACACAGTCAGCCGGGCACGCAGAGCCGGGGCCTCGGACACAGAAGGAAGCAGAGCGAGTGGGAGTGTGCCCGCGAGGGGCGGGCGGGGGGCCAGTGAAAGCCCCGGGGCTTAGGGTGACCGGGCAACGAGAAAGAGGAGGACCAGGAGGTGGCCCGCGGGCCGGGAAGGACATGCTGAGCCTGGTGTCTGGGGCCGAGGCCCCTCAGCGGCCCCTGTGCCAGGCGGGCGGACTAGAGGGATGTAGCCGAGGCCCCTGGCACGTGTCTGTGTGAGGAGGGAGAGGGTCAGGCCTGTGGTAGGGGGATGCTCTGCTCCCACACGCCCTTGTGATCCCGAGCGCCGTAGGCCGCTGCCCAAGGCGACCCGGTCAGTCCATCCGGGCCCCTCCCCACCCGCCCCCCCCCACCCCCGGGTGGCGTCTGACAGGTGCCCAGAGGGTGTGGATAGGGCTTGGGCACCCCTGGCTTCTGGCCCGGGGGTGGGTGGGAAGAAAGCCGTGTGTGTGTGTGTGTGTGTGTGTGTGTGTGTGTGTGTGTGTGAGAGAGAGAGAGAGAGAGAGAGAGAGAGAGAGAGAGGTCGCTGTGCACTTGGTCTCCCTCCAGCCCTCTCTCGCTTTGCTCTCTGAGACTTTCCTCCTCCGGCTGCCCCTCTCGCCAGCTGTCTCTCACTTTCCTGTCTCCCTGTCTCTCTCTCCCTTTCATCTCTCTGTCTCGACCTCATTCGTTCTTCAGTCTTTCAGTTCCTCTCTGTGTAGCGCTCCTGTTTTCTCCCTATCTGCCCTCCCCGTGCGCCCCCCCCCGCCCCCGTCCGCCCCCCCAGCTCTCCCCCGCGCTCCCCGCCTCCGGCCCGTTCTCTTTATCTCGGTCTCTGCGTGGCTCCGTCACCGGGCCTTTGCTCTGTTGTGCTCGCGTTTCCCCGGTATCTCCTCCTGTCTCTCGGTCTCTGCTTCTCTGTCTCTCCATCTGGCCCCCTCATTTGTCCTTCCCCTGCTTTTTTTCCCCTGCCTTTGCCTCCTGTATCTGTCTCTTCTCGTCGCTTTCATCCTCGTCTCTCCGTCCCTCTCTCATACGCTCTGCGGGTCTCTGCCTCATCCCTCGTCTCTCCGCGTCTCTGGCGTCCATCCCTGCCTCTGTGTGTGCCTCTCGCTCCCCCTCCCTTCCCCCCCTTTTTTCTGATTCTAACACCCACACTCACATCCTACCTCAGGAGTAATTGCTTTTGTCTGGGTTGGACTGGACTCGTGGTGGGGGGAGGGTGGGGGAGCGGGTGGCGCTGGGGGGGTTGGGAGGGACGGAGGTCGCTTGGTGGAGTTGAGGTGGCGGCTGCCAAAGCGGGGGATGCTGAGGAGCAGAGGTCCCGCCGCGAGGGGAGGGGAGGGGCCCTGGGCTCTCCTGACGGGGTCGGGGCTCAGGCCGGGAACGGAGGAGGCAGGCAGGCCCGGCATTCGGATCTGAGGCGATCGATGCAGCAATGAAAGGGCTGGGCTCACGTCCTCCCGGGCGCCATCCTGTGCACCGGTCACCATGCCCCCACCAAACACACCCGGGGCCTCCGGTCCCCTCGCGGGGACACACAGGGCCGTGGTCTCACACACACACACACACAGACACACACACACACACACACACACACACGCACGGGAGCCACGTAGACACACAGAAAGCACACGGACCTCCGACACTCATAAAGGGAAGGGCTCCGATTGTGCAGAGACGGCCACACCTACAGCCACCCACCGGCGTGCACGGGCACGGAGCCGCACACGCGGACACACGGGCTCACACACCCCAGCCCCGGGCACTCACGGGAACCCGGTGGGGGCTGGACACACCAGCACTCCCATGTCCTGGAACACAGGAGCACGCAGCCTCCTCGCTACCTGGGGCCCGAGGTCGCGGAGACGCTCCTGGGACAGACGGAGCTCCGTGCACATTCAGACATTTGGGGACAGCCAGAGTGGGGGATCCTCTTATGGAGGGGCACCCGGAGCCCCCAGTTCCCCGGGACACACCCACAGGCTGCTGGTCTCAGAGACATGACGGTACGGAGACACCGAGCCGGGCGGAGACACAGAGGCTGGGAGTCCCACCGCCGAGACTCAAAGGCACACGCCACCCAGCACACACGCCACCCAGCACACGGGGCACACGCACACCCAGCACGCAGGACACACGCCACCCAGCACACGGGGCACACAGAAACCCAGCACACGGAGCACACGCACACCCAGCACATAGAACACACGCCACCCAGCACACCGGGCACACGAACACCCACACACAGAACACACGCCACCCAGCACACGGGGCACAGCCCAGCCCTTTCCTCTCACCCCCACGCGTGCAGGCCAGGCTCGGGGGGGTTGGGGGTGGCCCAGCCGGCTGTGCCCACGGAGCTCCAAGGGTGGGGCAGCCAGGGGCTGGTGGGTGGGCAACCAGCTGCCGGGGGCGGCCCCTCTGTCCCTCGCTCTCACTCCCCCTCGCTCGCTCGCTCGGACACCCCGCCAGGCCTGCCCTGCCCAGGGGCTCAGGACAAGCTCTCCCAGCCCCCGGGTACCCGCGGCCACCTCCAGAGACCCAGCTCTCTCACACCTTCAAAGGACCCACCTCCCTGAGCTGCTCCCGACGGAGGGGCTCCCTGCTTTGGCCCCGGGCGGGGGGGGGGGGCTGTCCCTCAATTTCTCCCGGCCCTTTCCCGGCGAGGGTGGCCCCCGTCCCCGTCTGCTCCCCGCCCACTCCCATACTCACCCCTCCTGCTGTCCCGGCTCTTCCCTCCGCCCTCCGCTGCTGCACGGGGTGGTGAGGGGGGTGGGCCCCGGCCCCCGGAGGCACGAGTGGGGGGCACCGGGGGTGGGGGGCCCGGGTGCGGCTCCGGGAAAGGGAAGCCAGGCAAGCGGGGAGAGAGACGCAGAGGCAGGCAGCCAGCCAGCCGGCTTTATATCCCTGCCGTATTGATCCACCATGTCACAGCCCCGGTCGATAGCCAGCCGAGAAGGAGAGGGAGCGAGGGGAGGGGAGGTTTGGGGGAGGGCGGCGGGACCCCTATAGTCCTCGGCCCATCTGGGCCCTCTCGGCGGGCTGTGGGGGCATTCACCAGCTGGCCCACCCCCCAAAAAAGAGCGGCCCGCCACCGTACCCTCCCCCTCTTCCTCCTTCCTGGCGGAGGGCCGCTTCCGAGAGCCATTTTAAACACGCGGGTCTGCCCGTTGCTTTTTTGTTTCTGGCGGTTCTTCATCCCCATTGTGGGCGTGCGTGGGTGGGGGCTCACGGCTGCTCGCGGCCTCTGGTCCCCTCTGTCCCCCACCGTCTTAGGGTCCCCTCTGTCTCCCACCGTCTTCGGGCTGGGCGGGTGTGAGGCCTGGAGGCAGTGCTGTGTTGGGTGGGGACACACAGACAGTAGTGAGAATCCCCTCCTTTGCCGTGGGGCCTCCCTGGACGCCCTCTCCCCGGGCCGGGCTGGGCCGCCCCCAGCCTGGTGCTCAGCTGGCCCGGCCCACACCGTGCCTGCCCTTGGCAGCCTGAGGCCGTGCCAGGCTTGTGTCAGACACAGAGCTTCAGACTCCTCTCTCCTGCCCCCGGACCCACGTCCCAGACTGGAAACCGGCCTCCCCTCAGCCTCCTCTCTGCAGAACCTCTGCCCCCTGCCCCCCCTTAGCTCCCTGGCCCCGGTGGGGCAGGGAGGACGGCGCCCCGGACCGGGAAGGGAGCCCTGGATCAGCTGGGAGCCCTGGGGCTGTGCTTCCCTCCGGCTCCGGCCCTGGCTGTCTCCCTCCTCGGAGCCTCAGTTTCCCTCCCACCCCCTTCCGACCACGGCCAAGCGCAGAAGTTTTGTGCGGCCCTGGGGTCCACAGGGGAGGGTGCAGATGGGGGGCAGGGCCAGCCGGAGGGTGCAGCCGGCCGGGGCCAGAGGGGTGCTCGCTGCCCCTCCCCCAGCGGGGCTGGCGGGGTCCCAGGTGTTCCCCCTGCCCCCCAGCTCCCGGGGGGCTCCGGCTCTTTGTCTGTGCGGACCCTCCCCCCTCCCCGCCCAGCCTCCCAGAGGTTGAGGAATCACCTTCGCCTTGACCCGCGGGAGGGCCCCACCCCCGCCTCCCGCCCTTGGCCATCCCGCAACCCCTCTCCCCCCGCCGCCCGGAGCACCGCGGCCCCCCACCCCCGGCGTCGGGCGGCTGCTCCCTTTGTTACGGAGGGGGAGGGGAGCCAGCCGAGCCAAGGGGACGCGCCTTGACCCTTGACCTCTCCCCTTCCCTCCTCCCATCCGGGTCCCCAGGGGCTCAGAGCCCCCGTGACGGACAGTTCTGACCATCAGCCAAATGGCTCTGGGAGCGAGCTGGGCCAGGTAGGGGGGAGGGGAGGAGGCCTGTCGAGGGCCTGAGCCTGGCAGAGGGGGGGTTTCGGGGTGTTTCCTGAGCAGCTGGGGGAGGTAGGCACCCACGAGGGCAGACCCTGGTGGCACCGGGGGGTGTGGAGGCAAAGGGGGGCTCTGCTCCGAGCCAGCAGCCCTGGAAGCCCCGTGGGCAGGGGCCTGGCCTGGCCGATGCCCGCCCCCACCCCCAGCACCACCCCACCCCCACCCCCGGCCTGCGGCGTCGGGAGTGCAGCGAGTTTTAAAAAAAAAAAAAATTAAAAAGAAAAAAAAAATAACAGGAGCAGGAGAAAGCTGGGGGAAAAATATATAAGAAAAAATATAATAAGAACTAAGCGGTGGCTGCAGGAGAGAGAAAGGGCAGGCGGCGGGAGGGGGGCGCAGGGGGCGGGCGGCCGGGCTGGTCGCTGCGGAGGCCGGGCTGCCGGGCTCTTCCCGAGCCCTCCGCGTCCCCCCTGCCGGCCCCCTCCAGCCCCGATCGATCCAGTTTCTTGGCAATAAAGCATTTTTATTGTCAGCTGCCCTGAATGCCAAATGTGAGCCTGGTCCCGCTCCCCCCTCACACGGCTTCCTACCGCCCCTCCCCCAGCCCTCCCTGCCCCCTCCCCGCCGCCACCCCCACCGCGGGATCGGCCTCGTCCATCACGGCCCCCTCCTCTTCCTCCTCCTGTCAGCCGCAGCCCCTCCGTCCTCGGTCCTCGGTCCTCGGTGATCCGCCTCGCCCCTCCCCAGCGGGGCCGGGGTACTCTCCCTCGCCCCAGATCTGCAGGGAGCGGGGAGGTGGGCTCTGGAAGAGAGGTCTTGGGGTGCACAGGGAGGAACAGGGGGTGCTCCGGGGGCGGGCAGGGAGATGGTGGCCACAGGTTGAGGAAGGAAGGTGTGGGCGCCGGCAGCGGGCTGGGGCAGAGAGCAGGTGGGGAAGGCAGGCGGGCAGGCGGGCCCACTGGTCCCTGCCCCCTGAGACCAGGCACGTCCCCGGAGCCTGCCCTCCCCCTGCCACCCTGGTGTGGGCCCCGGCCCCGGGGAGGTGGACACAGGCGGGGGTTGGACACCTTTCCACTCGTCCACCCGTTTCGGCCCGGCCGGGGGCAGACGAATGTCAGGGCTGCTGCTGGAGGAGGGCATGTTGGGGAACAATTTACAGAGACCCGGGTGCCCCCCCCTCCCCAACCCGGATTGCTCTTCCTCTCCCTCTTTCCTCTCCGTCTCCCCGGTTTCCCCTCTCCTCCTGCCTGTCTCTCTGGGTGCCTGGGCTCTCTCCCCCATGGCTGCCTCCCCTGCAGGGATGTGAGAACCCCCTCGCTCCTCTCTGCTCGCCCTGCCGGTCCCCGGCTGCTCTTTCCTCACACCCCCCTCTCCCTCTGCTCTGCTGGTGCGTTCCCCTCGCTCTGCTGGTGCGTTCCCCTCCGGCCGCTCCCCCCCCCACGCCCCGGTCTCATTCCGCGGCCGGGAGAAGGAACCGAGGCCGGGCCTGGGAGTGTCAGCGGAAGGGCCAGAGACGGGTCTAACGCCCTCTCCTCTCTCTCAGCGCGGGGGTGAGGGCTCACCCGGCCTCAGAGACAGAGCCGGGGCCGGGGCCCGCATGCCGCCACAGGTGCTGTGTGGCTTGGCTCCACTCACTTGCCTGCCCTGAGCCTCAGTTTCCCCTGAAAACTGAGCCGCTCCGGCGGCCTGCGGGGCCTCTCTGGCGGAAGCCTGTGCTTGCAGGGACCCCGCTCTCCCAGGCTCCGGGGAGAGTGGGTGGCAGGTCCTCCTTCTGGGGAGCACCGTCACCCCTCCATCGGCACCTCTCCTCCCGGGACAGCTCAAGGCGGCGGCCGCCCTCACCTGCTCCTGGCGGCTGGGGTGGCGGTGACGCTGGAGAAGCCTCGGACAGAGCCAGCTGGTCCTCTAACGGAGCTGGGCCTGGGGTAACGGGAGCAGGCGGGCTTCGGGCAGGGGTGGGGGGCACACCCCTCCATTGTCGGGGGCCCAGCGTGCCCGTCCCCTCCCAGTCCTCCCAGTCACCTGGGTTTGGAAGGGGGGTAAGCAGGCCTGGGTCTGGTCCCTCTGGCACGTGGGAAGAAGCAAGTTGTGTTAAAAAGGAGGTGTGTATGCCCTGGCCGGCGTGGCTCCGTTGGTTGGAGCATCGTATAATAAAAGGTGGCGGGTTCGATCCCCGGTGGGGGCCTGTGTGGGAGGCAACCCATCCATGTTTCTCTCTCTTCCTCTCTCTAAAATAATTTTTTTAAGTTGTAAAAAAACACACAAAAAAAACAACAACAACACAAAAACACCCAAGGGCGATGCACACACATGCATACCTACCCACATGTCACGTGCTTGCTTGTGCCTAAAACAGCCTGACTCTTCCCCAGTAGGGACTTTCATGTACTGCCGTCAGATAACGGTTTTGCAATTAGGAAAGGATCTTCCTAACGGGAGAGAGAAAAATCCCTTTGGGCCACGTGCTGGGGCAAGACTTGAGCAAAAGGGCCGGCGTGAGTGTGTGTGTGTGTGTGTGTGTGTGTCGGGGGGCGGGATGGAGAAGAGGTTGGCAGGTGATCACGGTGTATGGGGTCTGGCTGAGGCCCAGGGAAGCTGGAAGGGGGTGAGGGGTCTGAGGGTGGGGGTGGAGAGAGGGCAGGAGGTCAGCTTCCCACTTCTTGGCTTGAGACCCAGCCACGGGCTCGGGTCCCTTTCCATCTGCCTCCAAACGCCGCTCCTCTGAGAGGTCTCTCTGATGGGCCTCTCACCGCCCCCCAGACCTGCCCCTTTGCTCCGTCTGTCTTCTTGCTGGGAGGGTAACAATCCTAAGGGTTGCTCGTGGACTTCGTACTACCCGCTAAGCACGCCATCTGCGGGCTCTTGCTGGATCCCCCGGCACCCGAGGTGGCAGGCGCGATCACTACCCCCTCTGCAGATGGGGACACTGAGGCTCGGGAAGGGAAGTGGCTTGCCCAAGGCCGCCTGCCAGTGAGTGGCAGAGCCAAGACCCAGTGACTCTGGTTGGCTCTCTTCGTGGGCCTAGCCACAAATGTTTGTCAGGAGCTCACTGCCGGCCCCAGCCAGCTTGGCTCAGTGGATAGAGCGTCCACCTGCAGGCTGACGGGTCCTGGGTTCGATTCTAGCCAAGGACACGTGCCTGGGTCGCAGGCCCGTCTAGGTTGGGGCATGTGCGGAAGGCGACCAATCGATGTGTCTCTCTCACATCGATGTTTCTCTCTCTGTCTCTCCCCCTCCCTTTCACTCTCTCTCTAAAAAACAAACAAACAATAACAATGGGAAAGCATCCTCGGGTGAGCATTAAAAAAGAAAAAGAAAAAAAGAGCCTGCCGCTAGGAGTCGGATTCTTCTTGGAGGGACGTGGGGACCTGATTGCCTGGGTGGGGGTTCAGCCCCATCTCCGCCACGTGGGCAGCGGATTGTTCCTCTCGGAGCCTCAGTTTCCTCCTCCGGGTCACGGCCACCCTCTTGCAGGCGTCTGTGCACGAGGAAATGTAACCTGTCCAGCAGATAAGATTACGTGACAAATGGCCTTGCCCTTCTCTCCTGCTCTTTCTCTGGATCTTGCCCGACCTCTAACTTCCAGCTCCTTTGAGCTTTTACATTTAGAGACCACCCCTCCCACTCCCACCCCCCACCACTGTCAACAGTCCTTGTCTGCTTGGAGCCTCACCACTGCCGGGGAAGGGAGGCATGATCTTCTGGATTGTACAGAAGTGGAAACTGAGGCTCAGAAGACGCCAGTCCTCTGCCCCGGCTGCGTGTCTCCGAAAAGGATTCACTTGATGACACACCCCACGTGTCCGCTGAGCCGGCCCGTGCTGGGCGCTGGAGCTGAGCAGTGAACAAAGGGGGCGCCGCCGGCTTTCATGGAGCCGAACGACTAGGGGGGTGCGGATCTTTTTTTTTTTAAACATATTTTTATTGATTTTTTACAGAGAAGAAGGGAAAGAGATAGAGAGTTAGAAACACCAATGAGAGAGAGACATAGACCAGCTGCCTCCTGCATGCCCGCCCCCTACTAGGGATGTGCCTGCAACCAAGGTACATGCCCTTGACTGCAATCGAACCCGGGACCTTTCCGTCCGCAGGCAGATGCTCTATCCACTGAGCCAAACCGGTTTTGGCGGTGCGGATCTTTTTAAAAAAATATATTTTATTGATTTTTTTAAAGAGAGGAAGAGAGAGGGGTAGGGAGTTAGAAACATCGAAGAGAGAGCGACATCGACCAGCTGCCTCCTGCACATCCCCTACCAGGGATGTGCCCGCAACCAAGGTACATGCCCTTGACCGGAATCGAACCTGGGACCTTTCAGTCCGCAAGCTGACGCTCTATCCACTGAGCCAAACCTGTCAGAGCAGGGGTGCGGATCTTTAAGTGTGAATACCAATTAAATGCAAAATCAGAAGCTGCGACAAATCCCCCTAAAACAGAGACAGGACCAGGGAACCAGCAGAGGGAGGGTGAGGCGTTTACACTGAACTCTGAGAGGTGAGGTGAGTGTGACCAGGTAAAGGACGCTCTCGGCGGAGGGAACGGCACGTGCAAAGGGCCTGGGGTTGGGCGGGGCGTGGTTCGAAGGCTGCTTTTCCTTTCAGAGGCCCCGGGACGCCTCTGGGAGGCCGAGGCCTGGGTGTTTTCCACCCGGACTTCAAGGTGACAGGTGCTGTTGGCACGAGGAGTCATTGCCAGGCGGAGGTCCTGTGTAGAGGGGAGAGAGACGCCTTTCCACCGGAGGCGCCTGCTGGCGAGGAGGGCGTGCCCGTTCACTCAGAGCCGCCCTCGCTCTGTAAGTTCGGAGTGTTTCCCGGGCTCTCGGGACACCCTCAGCGTGCCTCCCAGCATTGCTGTGACTCAAGGCAGGTGGCCCGCGTGAGGCCCTCGGGGGAATGGCTCCCGCTGGCAGGAGGCCACGACGGGTCAGGGGGGGAGACCGGTGGGTGTCTCAGATGGCAGGCCCGAGGGCCGTGTTTCCTGTGGAGCCAACGGGAAGAGGCGGCAAGGATCCAGGGCAGAGGCAGAGGCCGCGCGTGGCGCCGTGGATTTCGGAATCCAGCTGCCCGGGTGCTGGTCCTGTTTCCACTGTGTGACGCCAGGCACATGCCCAGCTTTGCCGAGCGTCAGTTTCTGCGCCTGTGAGACGGGCTTGCTGGCAAGGGCCCTCTTCCGTCGTGCAGAGAGGCTTCCGTGAGAAGAGGCGTGGGAAGTATTTCTAACCAGTCGGTTCAGGGTTCCTCCTGGAATTGTCTAAAGCGGAACAACGCGATCCTGTGTCCCTGGACTTCTTCAGGGAGCTTGTCCCCATCTCAGTAAGTGCGTGTCACGCCAAAAACACGCCCGTTTCCCTTCATCCCGCCCTCTCCTCCAAGCGCCCAGAGCGCAGAGATCGAGTCCATGGTGGCAGGAACCGTGGCTCACAAACGCCTCTGAGGAAATGCTGGTGGAGCGTCCCCGGCATGAGGGCCCGCTGCGGAGACTGCCCGGAGACCACACAGTCCAAGAAGAGGCCCCGAGAGGTTGAGTGGCTTGCTCGAAGTCACACACACAGCAGAGGACCTGGCAGGCTGGGTAGAATTCTAATTTTTGAGGCTCACGGTGTGCTAAGAATGAAGGGACACCGAATGGGATTACAGACTTTCACTCTTGGCCACGACAGCAAAGTGTCCCATTAACTGAAACTTAGGAGACCATTTCAGGATTTTTAAAATATATATATATATTTTATTGATTTTTTGCAGAGAGGAAGGGAGAGGGAGACAGAGCTAGAAACATCGATGAGAGAGAAACATCGACCAGCTGCCTCCTACACACCCCCTACTGGGGATGTGCCCGCAACCAAGGTACATGCCCTTGACCGGAATCGAACCTGGGACCCCTGAGTCCACAGGCCGATGCTCTATCCACTGAGCCAAACCAGTTAGGGCAGGATTAAAAAAAAAATTTGTAGCGTGCTGCAGGAGATGCAGCCTGAGAGTGGCCCCCACATTGTAGTCAAAATGCGCTTGTCTCATTTAGTGACGCCCCTCAGGATGTGGTGCCTGGGCCAGGTGACACCCTCCCTCACCTCCAGCCCCGCAGCTGGGACCGCACCACCTACCCGGTGACGCTGCGTTGATGCCTCCTCCACCGTCCTCAGACGCGTACGTGGAAACGCAGAAGGCCCAGGACCTCGTGGGCCTTGAGGGGAGAAACGTGTGTAGGTTCCTAGTGACTCCGGCGGCGGCGGCGGGCCTGGCGGTGAGGAGAGCCTGGCTCCGGAGTGGACCGCCTGCTCGGACCCACCTCGGGGTGCTCCTCTGGGAAGGGGGATAACGACAGCGCCTGCTTTGTGGGGCCGCTGGGAAGGTGCCAAGAGACAACGCAAGAACAGCAGGGAGCATGGGAGCCGCTCTCGTCTCCCAGCACAATCGGCGGTCCGTGGGCAGGGAGCAGAGTGGTCTGAGAACTCCTCCAGGGCATGGCCAAGGCTGGCACACCCCGTGTCCCGGGTCTCGCCACAGGGACTGGCGTCGTGGGCCTTCTGTGAAGGGGCAGAACGGAACCCTGTTGAGGAGGCTTTAGCCAGGCCGAGCGGGGGTGGCAGCCCCGGGGAGGGCAGGGGGGCTGCGCAGACTTTCACGCTTAGCCATGACAGCAAAATGCCTTTGACTTCTTCTCCATCCCACCCACCTCCTGGGAGGCCCGGCAGGCGCTCTCAGTAGCCGCCTTTGCGTGGCGTGGAGGTCCCTGTCCCTGGGCTTCTTCTTTAGCAAACACATCCTGAGCACACACACACACCCTGCCCGCCCCATGCGCAGGTGCTGGGGATACAGCGGTGAACAAGTCAGACACCAGCCAGCAGGACCATTGTCATAGTTCCAATCTGAATGCTGAGTGGGTCCACGTGAGCACATTTTAAAAAATAAATAAAACAAATAAGCAAGTAGATGACTGGAAGAGAGCTCGGCCCCGCCCACTGCTGGGAGAAGGTCGTGAGCTAAGGCTTGGGATTCGGGTGGTTCTGTGCACCCGGGGCCCTTGTAAACGAGGAGGCTAAAACCCGACAGGGCAGACGCGCTCCTTGTCCTCCGGGCACGAACGTTCCAGTGGAAACGTGAATGGAGACAGTGAGCGGGGCGGGGAGGGAAAGGACAGAGCGAGCAGGAGAGTGGAGGCCTCGCGGGTGGTGTGATCAAAAAGACTTTGCAGGCCCTAGCCAGCTTGGCTCAGCGGATAGAGCATCGGCCTGCAGACTGAAGAGTCCCAGGTTCGATTCCGGTCCAGGGCACGTGCCTGGGTTGCGGGCTTGATCCCTAATAGGAGGCGTGCAGGAGGCAGCCAAACAATGAATGATTCTCTCTCATCCTTGATGTTTCCATCTCTCTCTCCTTTTCCTCCCTGAAATCAGTATGTATATACATTTTAAATATATTTTATTGATTTTTTTTTTTTACAGAGAAGAAGGGAGAGGGATAGAGAGTTAGAAACATCGATGAAAGAGAAACATCGACCAGCTGCCTCTTGCACACCCCCCACCGGGAATGTGCCCGCAACCAATGTACATGCTCTTGACCAGAATCAAACCTGGGACCCTTGAGTCCGCAGGCCAACGCTCTACCCAGTGAGCCAAACCTGTTTTGGCAGTGAAAATACATTTTTTAAAAAAATACTTCTATGTAGAGAGGACCAGTACAAGTGAGGGAGCACACCACAGGACATCTGGGGGAAGAGGGAGGGAGGAGAGAGCCAAAGCAGAGGTCCTGGGGCGTGTTGAAGCTTGGGCTCGGGCTGCAGGAACTAGAGCCAGCCTGGAGGGAGTGAGTGAGGAAGCGGTAGGTGGTGACGTACGTACGTCTCAGAGGCGGACAGAGGCCAGGCCCCAGGCAGGGTCTGGGGTGGCTGGGCTAAGCCTTGAAGCCGGGTTGAGCACCTTGGACAGCGGCCTGGGCCCCGGGAGCATTTGTAGCCATGAGCTCACCCTACCCAATGTGGGCTTCTACTGAGGTCTGCTTCTCGGCAGCGGATTGGGGGGGTGTGGGGAGCAGATGATATTGCAACAAGTATGAATTGATCCCGCCCACAGGAAGCGCAATAATGTGGATGAGTCATAAATGTACAGCTTAATCAATCTTTATCCAGCGAACGTTTGTGTGCTCACTACTTAGGTCGGGATCGAGGAGGCAGCCAGTGCCCCGGAGCCTCCATCCTGTGTGTCCCTGCCCAAACACAGGAGCCTCCATCCTGTGTGTCCCTGCCCAAACACAGGAGCCTCCATCCTGTGTGTCCCTTCCCAAACACACCCCTGCCCCCCTCTAATCTAAATTGTTTGATTTCTCTCTACTTCCAACCTTGATATGGTGGTGAACACTGAGTGAACTTTTTTGAATTCCTTGTGCATGGTGGCAAGTATTCTGCTTACTACGGATGAGGTTCCTGTCAGCCTGTGTTACTGCCCGGATTTCACAGACGAGGTGTCCGGGGCTCAGAGAGGTGAAGTCACTTGCCCAGGGTCACACAGCAAAGGGAACGGAGGAACCAGTTTCCATATTCTCGTCGGTCTGGCTCCCAAGCCGGTGCTCATACACCCCTGTACGGGTAAATACAGTCCGTGGGACGGGTGTCCTCATCCAACAAACATTCCTGGAGGCATCAGACCCTGCCCTGCCCCCAGGCCTTGCACCGTGGGGACAGACCCATTGAGAAGTAATTACGACGCCGATGCTGTAGGATTAGTACTAAAGCCCAGGGTGCTGCCGGGAGCTGTGGGAAGACTGGGGGGGTCATTGCTCCTAATTGGCCTGGGGCAAAGTCAGCGAGAGCTTCCAGAGGGGACATTGGAGCAGAGTCTGCCGAGGTGGGCAGCGGGTGGGCGACAGCACAAAGGACAGGCATGTGAGAGAGAGAACCCAAGTTGAACGGAGGAAGAAGTGAGCTCGGAGGGCAACATGGAGAAAGAGGTTGGCGGGGGGGGGGGGGTCCATACCCACGTGAGCTTGGAGAGCTAGCTGTGGGACTTCTTCCTGTGCGCCGCCGGAACCGAGAGGGGTTCACTCATTCAACAAGTGGGGTTCGAGCACCCACTGTGTGGCAGGCAGTGTTTTTCGGTGTTGGGGTTACCACTGTGAACAAGGTGGAAGAGGACACCTGCTTTCAGAGCGCTTACACTTCAGAGGGGGGGGGGCAGGCAATAAAGTCACCGAGTTCCAGAGGTTGTCTTGAAGACAATGAAACTGCGTGGGGAAGGGAGAGGGGTGAAGGATGAGGTGGCCCTCGAGCTGAGGCCGTCAGGATCAGAAGAACGGGAGGGGACGGGAAACAGAATTCTAGGGGAGAGGCCAGCGAGGTCAGAGGCCCCAGGGTCCGGGGCACACGTGTGTGTCTGACGTGGGGTGCTTCTCGCCAGGTCCCGCAGGGCCTGAGGCCACGGTGAGGGGACTGGGCTCGTCCTAGAGGCCGCAGGAAGGTCTTCTGGACCAAGGACAAGGGCCCGTGCGTTTCAGCCCCTGGATAGCTCCCTGGGCGGAGGCCGAGGCCGTGGCCGTGAGCCCGCGTTCAGTGCGGGGAGGAGTGGGAGTCTGGGCGGAGTGGAGTGTGCAGCCCGGGGGCAGCAGGGGCTTCTGGACTCAGGCCAGAGCCTCGTCAGGGGAAGACTCAGCGTCCCAGTGGGTACGTGGTGAGGGGTGCCAAGAACCCTGTTTTTGGAGGAGCTACAGTCGGAGACATACGAACCAAGCCGAGGAGCCAGAAGCTCAGCGCGGCCGTTGGCCTGCACCTGCAGGCTTTGGTGCGAGAGACCCCCGGTCCACGCCGGCCTAGCTGTGTGGCCGTGGGCATCAGTTTCCTCATCTCTAAAACGGGGTGAAGGCAAGTCCCTCATACAAGGAGAGGAGTTGGTGGAACCCCGAGTGCACTCGGCCAGGCCGTCTTTAGACTAGGCCCACGATTCTGCATTCCCCCTCCAGCTAGTTGATTCATCGGTCCATCTGCCTCGCCTGCGCTTGTTTCTTTCAGGCCGCGGGAGGTTAGAGCTGGGAGGAGTCGTAGCCTCCCACTTACGGGTGGGGAACGGAGGCCCAGAGAGCACAGGGAGCTGGCCCTGGGCCCCCAGCGGGTCAGCTTCAGAATGGGGACCTGGCTGGTCTCCAGACTTTGACCTTCTCTGAGCCATATCACAACGCTTCTCGATCTCTTCTCACCCGAGGCGGGCTTGGGAAACTGGTGGTGGTGGTGGTGGTGGTGGGGATGCCATCGGAGTGTTTGTGCCAATGTGTTTACCGACACCTGCTGACTTCCCGGTGCTCAGACCTTGCTGATTCCGAGACACCTCTTCCCGACCTCCTTCTTGGCACGGGCACAGGTCTCTTCCCCAGCCCGGGCCCCTTCCCACGGCCCCTGGGTGATGGCCTCGGCCCACCCAGCCCCCTGCGCAGCCACCCAGCCCCCTGCGCAGCCACCACGGGCAGACGCACTCACTCTCACTAGGATTTGCAGCCTCGTTTGCATCCGCAGGCCCCGTCCTCCCCTGACGTCGGAGCCATTGTTCCAGCCTCCCCTCCGGCCATCTTGCCTGCAGATCCCCCCACCGGCCTGTCCTCGCGCCAGCCCCCCACGGATCCTCCGTACACAGACTCTCCCTGCTTAAAAGCCTTTCACCTACAACATCACATCCAACCTCAAGGCACACACGGTGTCCTGCTGGGGACTTTCTCATCTGAGCGTGGTCCCCCTCCCCCCGGCTTTCTGTGGCAGGAAAGGCTCTTCTGCGTCCCGGCCCTCGGTGTTCACTCGTCCCCCGCCCCCGCCTTCAGCCAGCCGCCAATCCTGTGGCGTCTGCTCTCAGAATTGCTTCTGGAGACACCTGCTCCTTTTCTACCTAACCTTCCCCCCCCCCCTCCTACCCACTGCCACCACCCTGCTCCCGGCTATCATGTGGACCCCACCCATTTCTTCATGGCCGACCTCCTTCATGCCCTGGCCCCGCCACACTAGCCTCCCAGGTAGCCGGAATCATCCATGAAACGTGCACAGAGCTACATCACTCATTGGCTTTAAAACCATCTCAGGGGTATCCCACTGAACTTACAGTAAAGCCCAAAATGCTTACTGACCCTACAAAGCACTGTGGTCTGTCCCACCTTCCCACCTTCCTCTCCATTTCATATCCCACATCCTCCTTGTTCACTCTGGTCCAGCCGGATGTGCCTCCATTTTTTCTATTGAAACTAGAGGCCCGGTGCATGACATTCGTGCACTGGGGGTGTGGATGGGGGTGGCTTTGGGGTCCCTCAGCCCAGCCTGCACCCTCTCGAAGTCTGAGACGCCTTGGGGGATGTCCACTGCATGGGGAGTGGGTCTAAGCTGGCAGGCAGACATTCCCTGAGGGGTCCTTAGTGTTGCTATGGAGGCGAGAGAGGCTCCCGCCCTCGCCTCCCCCACAGTGAGCCGGGCTTCTGGCTGAGCGGTGCTCCCCCTGTGGGAGTGCACTGACCACCAGGGGGCAGCTCCTGCGTTGAGCACCTGTGGTCAGTGTGCATCATAGCCACCAGTCGTTCCAATGGTTGGTCAATTTGCATATCAGGCTTTCATTACTTAGGAGGTTTGCTATGTGGCTTGCTGCCTCAGGGCCATCACCTCCTCTGTTCCTATGGCCTGCACGCTCTTCCCCGCACTCTTTGTCTTATGCGTGGTCCAACTGCTGAGTAAGTGTGCCCTCCATCTTACATCTATTCTTGAAAGCACTTTTCCCCACTTGAAATTGCATATTTATTTGATAACGTTTTTAAATTGCCCTCCCCACCAAAGACTATAAGCCAACGTGGGGAAGAGAAAATATCTTTGCTTTGCTTTGCTTTAAAAAAAAAAAGAATTCAGCTTTACTGAGGTATAACTGATTGTTTTGCTTTTAACCACTGCATTCTCTGAGCTTAGCAATGGCCTGGCACACAATAGCGTTTGCTGGATACTTACTGACTCCGGGATGGAATATCAGGGCATTTCATCAACTCCAGCCTCCCCCTCGGACCAGGAGCTCCTGAGGCAGGTCCCCGCTCCTCTCGGGGTCCTCAGCCCCCGGCTCGTCACGAAGGGGCACGGAGGAGATGTTTGAATGGGAGGAAATGGGGAATTGATGGGTTCCTCCAGCAGCAGGAGTCCGATGCATTGCTGAGCATAACAAACAGACTCTAAGGGCCGCGGGGGGTTGGGCTGTGGGCCGTGCGGAGGGTCCAGTGTCCCTGAGTGGGCAGCGAAGGCTTTCTGCCGTCCACCGGGGGTCGGAGAGCGTTTCACGGCTCTAGGGAGTAGAGAAAGAGTAGGCTGTGAGGACAGGCCCGTCCTGAATCCTGCCCCACCACGCACACGCTGTGTGGCGTGCGGCTGGTGACTCGACCTTTCTGAGCTCCAGTTCACCAGCAGGAAGGGGAGGATCGCAGGCCTCGCCTCCCGAGACTGCGGTGAAGATTAGCAATAACGTATTGGCTCCGTCAGCACGGACTAGACAGTGCTGCCACCGCCGCCGCTGCCGCCGCCGCCGCTGAGATATTTTAAGTCCCCGGATGCTGGGTGCTCCTAAACACGACATGGGGCGGACGCAGCTTGACCCTGCCTTGCCTTAGGACCACTGGGGGGGGGGGGGGCAGGCCTGTAAGCAGGGAATGAAGGCTCCAGCCCAGCAGCCAGCAGGGTGGGGAAGAGGCGGGCCAGGCTGGGCTTGATTTGAAAGTATTGGGGGCCCATGGGAGGGAGGCATGGCCACGTGGCAGGACCAGCCAGACACCCCTTTCTTTGTCTGTGTGTCTGTCTGCCACCCTCATCCTATGTTCCCATGTGTTTAGGCCCCTAAGCCATCTCCTTCCCCTCCCTCCCCACCCCCCAACCCCACCCCCCTCCCAAAGGGTGCCTGGCCTAGGCTTCGCTGAGGGCCAATGTGCAGATGCTAAGGGAGGTTGTTGTCAATGAATCTCAGGCCCGAGTTCGTCTCCCGGCTCAGCCATCCACTCGGCGTGGCCTAAACCCCAGGCTCCCCTACCTGCCGCCACGCTGGGGGCCTGGGAGGCCTCTGAGCTCCCACGTGCGACAGACAGGCCTACAGATTAGGCAGCAGTCGCCCGGGAAGACCCCTCGGGTCCCCACGCGGCGCGGTGTGGGGCGCGGGGACACAGCCGGGCGCTCGGCGGAGCCGCCGCCAGACACGGCGGCATCTGGAAGGAGGCCGGGGAGCCGGGGAGCCGCAGACGGGGTCCCCAGGGGCCGCCGGGAGGAAGAGAGGCCGCGGCGGCGGGGGGCCCTGCGGGGTGAGGAATCCTGCTCGGCCGTCCCCCGTGGGCTGGCTGCTCCCCCCGCCGCTCCCCCGCCAGGCCCCTGGGGGACCTCGCTCTAATAATGTATTTGATCGACTCGCCGGCCGCGTACAAGCGATTATTGTCTTGTCGGGAGTCAAACGTATCGATCCGGCGAGAAATATGAGCGGAGCAATGGGGCCCGCGTGTCAGTTACCGGCCCCGCGGCCCTGGGGAGCCCCCTGCGTCTCCTTTAATTACCGCTCAGCCCCGGGCCGGCCCGGCCGCCCGCGCCGCTGCCTCCCGCCCGCGCCCCCTGCGCCCCCCGGGCCCCTGCTGCTGCGCCCCAGCTCCTGGGCCCCACCTGCCTGGCTCGGCACGGCGAGAGGCCTCTCTTCCAGCTGGTGGCCACCCTCCCCCGCGGCCACCTCACCCCGGGCTGCCAGGCCTGCACCGGGGTGCCCGGCGCTGCGCCTCCCTCCTCTCTCAGGCGGGGGCCCCATGCCCCTTCTCCTTCAAGGTTCCCCGATTCCTCAGGGACGAGGTTCTGGTCTGCCTGAGGCCATAAGAGCGGAGCCCACACCCGAGCCAAGAGGGGTGGGGCGCCTTGCTCCCGGCCCCCCTGGCTTTCCCTGTCCCCCCCCCCCCAGCTGCAGGCCTGGGGGGGCAGCTCGGAAAAGACACACAGAAGACAGTGACTACGTCCGGGGTGGAGCATCGAGGTGGCTTGTGGGGTTTAGGTCCCCCCATAGTGTCCTCATGACCCTCCTTTCCAACCCCCCCCCCCCCCGAAACAGAAACCCTAAATCAAAACAGAGCGTCCTGGGCAAATGGGCTTTGAGACAAGGTTCCAGTACCCGCTGCCACCAGACTGCCCTCGCGTATGAGAGAGAGAGAGATGGAGAGAGAGGGAGGGAGAGGGGGGGAGAGGAGACAGGGAGGGACAGGGAGGGAGGGGACAGGAGGCAGCGTCTGTGGGTTGGAGCCGAGTTGATGCGGGTGGTGTGGCTCTCTCAGGGAGGTGGCCTTCGCCGCTCGGGGCTTTGTGGAGTGGGGGGCAGCGGCGGGGACGGTCCCCCTGTGTGCGGGGGGTCACAGGGTGTCGGGGCGCACAGGGCCCAGGCCGACTGCCTGTGTGTGGTAGCCTGCGTGTGTGTGCACGGGTGTGAGTGAGGGCACACACGCCCAGAAGCATGCCTGGGCACACGTGTGTAGGGGTGCCCTGTGTCGGCGTGAGGCAGCAGGGGGGGGGTGTCTGAACAGGCGAGTGGGCAGGGGGGGTTGGTGTTGGAGCCGCTGCCCAGTGTTCCTGTGTGTCTGCGTGTGCACACGTGTGTGTGTGTGTGTGTGTGTGTGAGGTGCTGGGGTCCGTGTGTAGAAATACTTGAATGTATGTGACCGGGGTGGGGTGAGTCCAGACGTCATTGTGCGCACGTGTTTTTTGGGGGTCCCCCAGCTTAGGCTGGGCCGGGCGGGCTGGCGGGCTCTCTGGGGGAGCCAAGCGGCCCCGCGGCCTCGGGCCTGGCCCCGGGGTGGGGTAAGGGGAGGCGAGGGGCCGCGCCTTTGTCTGCGCCGCCTGCACCGGAGCCCCGCGCCTTTGTGTGACCCTCGCAGGTGTGCGCGCAGGGGGGAGGGCGGGCGGCGGGGAGAGGAGGGCGGCGGGGAGAGGAGGGAGGAGAGGGGAGGAGGGGGGGGAGGAGGGCTCCCGCCCCGGCCGGCCCCGCCCTCCGCCCATCGCCCGGGCGCGGCCGCCCTCTGGCGGGCGCGGAGGGAGCGGCAGCCGGGCCGGCGCCCCCTCCCCTCTCCCCGCCGCCCCAGGCGCCGTGTTCGCCGCCGGCGGGCTTCTCGCTGCTCCGGCACGGCCGCCCCGCGCCCTCTCCGCACCGCCCCCGGGGCCGCTTCCTCTCCGCGGGGGCCCCGCGCCTCACCTGCCCGCAGGTGTGCGGCAGCGCCCTGCACCCCCTGTTCCTCACCCCTGCACCCCTGTTCCTCACCCCCTGCACCCCCTGTTCCTCACCCCCCTGCACCCCCTGTTCCTCACCCCCTGCACCCCTGTTCCTCACCCCCCCGCGCACACAGCCGGCTGGAAACCCACCGCGAACGCCTCCTCCTGCCCCGCTTTCCGGCTCTGCGCTCCTGGGGACCCCCCCCCCCCAGCTCCCTGGTCCTCAGTCTTCTCCTCTGTGAAAGGGGCAGATAGTGGCTGCGCAGGAGATGACCCTTGTCAGGCGGGAACTGCAGGGCCTGGCTTTGGGAAAGCCTTCTCCCCCTGTCCCCTCCTCCCCCCAAAAACTTCCAGCCCTTTTCTTTAAAAAAAAAAAAAATATATATATATATATATATATATATATATATATATATATATATATATATATATATTTTATTGATATTTTACAGAGAGGAAGGGAGAGAGATAGAGAGCTAGAAACGTCAATGAGAGAGAAACATCGACCAGCTGCCTCTTGCACACCGCCCCTGGGGATGTGCCCGCAACCAATGTACATGCCCTTGACTGGAATCGAACCCGGGACCTTTCAGTCCGCAGGCCGACGCTCTATCCACTGAGCCACACCGGTTTCGGCCAGCCCTTTTCTTAGTGCTGTCATGGGCCCACCTTTCCTCCCCGGCCCACACGATGCGCCCCGCAGGCGGCCGGGGCCGGGGTGGGGGGCAGGCGCCCCCCAGGGGCCCCGCTGGGAGCCAGCTCTCCCGCCCGCCCACGCCGCCCCCCCGACCCCCACTTCCCCTACACGCTTGATCTGGGGTCACTGCCTGCAGGGGTGGGCCTTCCAGCGGGGGTATTTTCCCTTCCGAAGGGGGCGGACCCTGCGGTTTCCTCCCGGGGTGACTTCCGGCAGAGAGGACTTGGCCCCGGCGGGCGGGAGGTGACACAGTTGTTCCCCAGCCCGCGGGGCGGGCAGCGCGGTTCACTCCGGCATGGGGGCTCCAGGTAAGCGCCCGCCCGCCCTGCCTTCCTCCTTCGCTGTCTGCTTTCGCTCTGGCCCTCCGCAGCTTCCCCTTCCCACCCCGGCCCCCGCCAGCTCCTCCTGCCTCTCCCCTTCCGCAGCAGGCACCTGGGGGCTTCCCACCCTTCTCCCCGTCCCCGCCGCCCACCCTGTCCCAGGAGGGACACAGCCGGGCTGGTCGTGGCTCTCTGGGGAGGACAGGGGTGGGTGACGGAGTCGGGCTGCAGACGGTGGGGAGGCTGCTGGAGCTGCTGGGCTTCAGCGTGAGCGTGCCTGTGGGGGTAGCGCCAGTCCCCCGGTGTGATGGCTGTGTCTGCGTGTGCGGGAGAGCGTGCGCGGGCTGTGGGGTGTGCGGTAGGGGTGGCCTTGGCGGTGACCTCTGGGCTCGCCTCTTCACCGCGTCGGCCTCCGCTGCCACCTCCTCCGGGAGGCCTCCCCTGACCACTTGGCAGCCATCGGCCGTTCTCAGCCCCTTGCCCCGCGCTGTCTTCTCTTCATGGCACTTGCCACCGCTGAAATGTGAGGGCGTGTGACTGCTCCCCACACCCCCATGCAAGGTGGCGGAGTGCGCACTGAGCCCCAGGTACCGCACAAGGGGGGCTGGTTTGCTGCCTCATTTGGTGTAGTGTGCCCTTCTCTGCCTAATGATGGCTCTCTCTGCATGACGGGAGAGCCGACGGCAGAGTTAAGGGAGGTCCTGTGCCATAGCCGGTGCCTGACACAGGGCCCGGAACACGGCAAGCGTCGCCGCTCCGGGACCGCTTTGTTTGCGACCGTGTGGGCACGGCTGCGGGTACGTGCCACAGGTCTGGGCGTCTGTGGGGATGAGCCTTGCTTTGGAGCTTGCCCTCCCGCGTGCATCGGTGTGTGTGACCCTCCACCAGCACGTATTCGCTCGGCAGTCCTGTGCCTGCCGGGTGTGGGAAATACAGCTGAGAGGCAGCTTCCGTTCTGTGTGCTGGAGTCCCCGGTCCAGGGGGAGAGACAGATCTGAGGCGCAGGGGGGAGAGGGGGGACCGGGCTGGGAGGCCGGGGCACGGGGGACTGGGGAGCCCAGAAGACTTGTCCAGGTCGGTCTGTGGGGTGTCAGGGAAGGCTCCCCGGAGGAGGGGTGTCTGGGCTGACCTGTGGAGGATGAGTGGCTGTGAGCACGGCAAAAAGGTGGGGAGGGGATTAAGGTGGAAGGAAGACACCTTTCGGGATCACGTGGTTATTTATTGAAATGATCATATGTGCAGTCATGTATGTATGCTCACATACATGGTGGACACAGACGTGCAGGGCATGTGCACACACAGACTGACCAATCCCTGAACGGGGTTGAATGGGGTCTTCTACCCTTCACTGGGGTTTCTCACCGAGCCGGCCCCCCCCCCCCCCCCGGAGGCCTGCCCTGGTCCCCGCCCCGGCAGGAATGACCTCGTTGTGTGGCCTGGGCAGATGGCCCTGCTGCCTGGGCTTGGGCTGCACATCCGGGGACCGGGTTCAGGTCTACGCTGGCCGTCTCCCAGGCTGAGGAGGCTCTGGGTGTGTGTGTGTGCATGTCTGGGTGTGTGTATGTGTCTAGCTTGGTGACCTGGGTGTATCTGTGGATGCACATCTGTCTGTGAGTGACTCTGGATGTGTGAGTGTGTGCACATCTGTATCTATCTGTACATCTGTCTGTGAGTGACTCTGGTGTGTGAGTTTAAGAACATCGGTGTGTGTGTGTGTGTGTGTGTGTGTGTGTGTGTGTTTCTGACTGAGTGACTCTGGATGCTGAGCATGTGCATATCTGTCTGTGTGTCTGAGTGACCTGGATGTGTGTGTGTCTGTCTGTGTGTCTGAGTGACCTGGATGTGTGTGTGTGTCTGTCTGTGTGTCTGAGTGACCTGGGTGTGTGTGTCTGTCTGGAGTGACTCGGTGTGTACGTGCACATCTGTATCTGTCTGTACTTAAGCGACTCCGGGTGTGTAAGTGTGGAGTGGCCATAAACAACCAGCCAAACCTGTGCCAGTGGGTCTCTCGGGTGACTCGGGTGTGAGTGTGTGTAAGCAAGTGCAGGTGTGCACACTCACGTCTGGTGTGTTTTGCATATCTGCCCGTGTCATTGTGTCTGGGCCTCTGTCTTTTTTTTTCTTCTTCAATTTTCCCCATTTTGGGCCTTTTTTAAAAAAAAAAAAAATTTTTTTACTGTTTTGGCTGGGCCTCTGTCTTCACCTGCACGCATTCCCGCGTGTGTCGCAGGTCTCTGTGTGTGCCTGGGACCCTGCCTGGTGTGCGTCTGTGGCAGCGCTTACCTGTTGTCAGCACAGCTGTGGGGCCGCATCTCTTGTTGTGTCTGCCCGGGTCCCATCCCTCCCTCTGACAGCGCAGGGCGCTCACTCCCCGGAGGCTGCCGGGGACAGCTGTGGGCGGTGGGGGTGTGAGGTGTGGCTCCTGAGGGGGCTGCGACGGGCCAGCTGGGCCGCAGAGGTTCCCGGCAGCTCAGCCCCAGCCCAGCGGGGCTCCCGGGCCAAGCCTGACTGCAGCAGGCTGCGGAGGCCGGGGACCCAGGGGACTGGCCGAGCGGGCCCGAGGGGTGAGGGGCGGCCCTCGGGCCCTCTATATTTAGCCCCGTTTTCGGTAAGTGCTAACGAGAAGCTGACCCAAGTCTGCTAAAACCGGCCGGGGGAAATGCAGAGGAGAAGTGAAAGTCGGGTGGGAGGGGCGGGGAGGGGTGAGGAGTGGAGGGCAGCCAGAGTTCCAGGTCTGGGGCGAGGCCGGGGGGTGCGGGCACCCTGGGTGGGTCTGACTCGGGATGGTGGGAACCCAGGGGCCTGCAGGGTCTGCACTGCTTTTCCCTGCCCTTTTGGCTAAAACATCACACGCTGCCCGGGAGGGTGGCTGTCGTAACCGCCGAACTTTCTGTGCAAACGCAGCTTTGAGCGGGGGCCAGAGTTTCCAGGGGCCAGAGCGCAGGAGACTCACAGGGAGGGGGCCTTTCAAAAGTCTGATACGGCCGAGACCGGTTTGGCTCAGTGGATAGAGCGTCGGCCTGCGGACTGAAAGGTCCCGGGTTCGATTCCGGTCAGGGGCACGTGCCTTGGTTGCAGGCACATCCCCAGTGGGGGGTGTGCAAGAGGCAGCTGAACGATGATTCTCTCTCATCGATGTTTCTAACTCTCTATCCCTCTCTCTTCCTCTCTGTAAAAAATCAATAAAATATTTAAAAAAAAAAAATCTGATACGGCCCGGCCGGCGTGACTCAGCGTCCACCTGCGAACCAGGAGGCCACGGTTCGATTCCCGGCCACGCGCACATCCCTGGGGCTGCGGGCTCGATCCCCAGCGTGGGGCGTGCAGGAGGCAGCCGATCAGTGATTCCCTCTCATCATCGATGTTTCCATCTCTCTCGCTCCCTCTCCCTTCCTCTCCAAAATAAATAAACATAGATTTTAAAAAATTTGATACTCAGGCCGAAACCGGTTTGGCTCAGTGGATGGCGCGTCGGCCTGCGGACTGGAGGGTCCCGGGTTCGATTCCGGTCAAGGGCATGTGCCTTGGTTGCGGGCACATCCCGGGTAGGCGGTGTGCAAGAGGCAGCTGATCGATGACTCTCTCTCATCCATGTTTCTAACTCTCTATCCCTCTCTCTTCCTCTGTGTAAAAAAAAAAATCAATTAAAAATATATATTTTTTCGCTGAAACCGGTTTGGCTCAGTGGTAGAGCGTAGGTCTGCGGACTGAAGGGTCCTGGGTTCGATTCTGGTCAGGGGCATGTACCTTGGTTGCGGGCACATCCCCGGGCGGGGGGTGTGTGCAAGAGGCAGCTGGTCGATGTTTCTCTCTCATCGACGTTTCTAGCTCTCTCTCTCTCTCTCCCTTCCTCTCTGTGAAAAAAAAAAATCAATTAAAAAATATTTTTAAAAAATCTGATACTCGGGTTGCACCCTGTCCCAGGGACATCTTGCCCGGTGTGGGAATGACATTAGTGTTTCTGTAGCCACGGGAGAGGGCGGCGGCCCTGCCTGGGCGCAGGGCAGGGTGCCTGCGGGGGGGCAGCTCAGTGGCCTCTGGGTGGGCTTGCCGGCGCCCCCCGGTGTCCATTGGGCCCTCATTTGGCTTTGGGTTCCTGTTTGAAATGGAGCCCCTGTCCGTCCTCGGAGGAACAGAGCCGCCGAGGCCTGGGAGAAGGCACCCGGGCCATTCTGCCACCGGCCCAGCCGCCGCTCGCCGTGGCGTGTGCGTGTGGCGGGCGGGGGCTGGGGTTAGGGAGAACGAAGGAACCAGAGCGGGGGGAATGTCCCCTCAAACCGCGCCTGCCCCTTCAGCCCCTGTCCCCGCAGAGAGGGGACCTGGCGGGGAGGCTGGACCGCTTGGCCAGGTGTCCGGTGACCGAGGGAGAGGGGCCTGTTCGGGCCGGATCGGGGCCTGGCCCCTCCGAGGCGCTTTCGTGGACGCATTCCCCCCAAACCCACAGCCCCAGCCCGAGCAGCGGTGGCCGCAGCCCGTGTCACCGCCCCGGCGGCCAGGGTGTGTGAGGGGCACGGCCGTCCAGATGAGAGGGACACCAGCCACCCGGGGAGTCAGGGGGGACCTCACAGAGGAGGTGACGGGGAGCGGGGGCCTTAACGGGGAGCAGGAGTTGGTGCCAGAGAAGGAAAGGGGGGCCCGGGAGCCAGAAGAGCAGCGGCAAAGGCCCAGAGGAGGGAGAGCAGGGCTTGGGGCCACTCTTGTGTAGGGGACCCACATTCCCTCTGCTGGGCAGTGTCAGGCACCCCTGACAGACCTGCCCCCCCCCAAAAAAATAACAATTTGGGGGTGATGCCCCAATCCTCACCGCTAATGTGAGATGAATTTTGGAGCAGGTAAAGGTTACCCCTAAGGGGAGAAGCCTACTTTGTGGGGTGGATGCCTGGGTGTGGCGATATGCCCGGGGCGGGGGGTGGGGGGGGATGCAGCACTGTCCTTGAGGGGATCCTAGTCTGATGGGGAGACATACTGGGGCCCAAATGGCTTCAGCCTCCAGGACGTGGTGAAGGAGGGCTGGGTCAGGACGGAGGGGGCAGGGAGAGCTCTAGGGTGGAACTGGAGGGATGAGGAAGAGGTCCTGAGGGATGAGGAGGAGGCCGCCAGGTAGGCAGTGTCCCCGGCAGAGGGACCAGCTCATGACGAGGTCTCGGGAGATTTGGGTGAACGGCAGAGACAGGGGGACAGAGGCAGGGGGGACTGGTAAGAGGCAGACTGCAGGGAGGACATCCGCCAGCACTCGGAGTCTGCTCTTCGGAGTGGGCGATGCCAGGGGTGAGTCAGACCCCACTGTGCGTCCTGGTCTGGTGGGAAAGGGCAGGACACAGGTGGCCACGGCCCCGTGAGCTCGGGGCGCAAGCCCGGGAGGCCGCACTCGTGGGCGAGGGCTGCTGTAACAGATAGCACACACTGGGTGGCGGAAACCACAGAAATCAATTTTCCTAAATTCTAGAAGCTACCAGGCCGCTGTGGGTTGAGTGTTGATCCATGAACCAGGAGGTCACGGTTCAATTCCTGGTCAGGGCACATTCCCCCGGGGTTGTGGGCTCGATCCCCAGTGTGGGGTGTGCAGGAGGCAGCCTATCAGTGATTCCCATCATCGATGCTGCTATCCCTCTCTTCCTCTATCTGAAATCAATAAAAACACATTTTAAAAAAAAGAAAATTCTGGAAGCTAGAAGTCCAAGGTCAAGGTGTCAGCGAGGCCTCTCTCCTTGGCGCGGGACGGTCGTCTTTCCCCTGTGCCTTCCCTTTGTGTGTGTCTGCCCCTGACTCCTCTCCTCACAAGGACACCGGTCACACTGGGCCAGGGCCCAGAGAGACAGGAGGACAGTGACCCTGTCTCCCCATTCAGTCACATCCCGTGGTCTGGGGGCGAGGCCTGCAACCTATGAACGTTGGGGGACACGACGTAGCCCGTAGCGGAGGCCAAGGGTGAACACGGACTCTCGGGGTGCAGGGGGGGTCAGGGGCTGCCTGGTCTGTGGGGGGCAGGGAGCCTGCGAGGTCCGGATGCCCGGGAAGCAGAGCCCCAGGCAGAGGAGCGCCCGGCGTGGTGTGAGGGCGTGATGCCCGAGCGGTCCGAGGTGCAGCCGAGGGTGGCAGGGGCCACACCCCACGGCCGGCCAAGGAGAGACGGGGAGCCAGGTGGAGGGCTCAGCGCCAGGAAGAGCCGGACGGGGGAAGGCTCTCCCTGGGGGAGGGTGGGCCCTGGCTGGAGGGGGGCACAGGGCTGGGCAGAGGAGTCAGGGATGGAGGAGGGTGGATTTAGCGCTGCCGCAGCGTGCGCTGTGGCCTGGAGCAGGGCCCCGGGCCGAGAAGCAGGGCCTCCCACAGCTCCCTCCCTTTGTGCCCTCTTCGTCTCAGAATCATTGGCCGCGCGGTGCCCTGTCCCCAGTGCCCGGGGCTCGAGCTCCCGTACCCTCCCGGGCACCCCACCCATACCCCCCGCCCACCCCCCTCACCAGCCTACGCCTGAATAGGACTAGGTGCTCGCTTATTCTTTTTTTTTCCTTTTTCTTCTTTTTGGCTTTGAAATTCTTTTTGTGTGTGAATGTGTGTGTGGAAACATAACATACTGACAGGAAGGTGCCCAGATTTAAGGGTCCAGCCTGAAGAACTCTCACATGGGTACGAACTCATGCCAGCTCCCAAACAGACACGAGGCAGAGCTTTCCCAGCTCCTTCAGCCTTCCTCGGGCCCTTTCTTTCTTTCTTTCTTTCTTTCTTTCTTTCTTTCTTTAAAATATATTTTATTGATTTTTCACAGAGAGGAAGAGAGAGGGATAGAGTTAGAAACATCGATGAGAGAGAACCACCGACCAGCTGCCTCCGTCACACCCCCCACAGGGGATGTACCCGAAACCAAGGTACGTGCCCTTGACCGGAATCGAACCCGGGACCTTCCAGTCCGCAGGCCGACGCTCTATCCCCTGAGCCAAACCGGCTTCGGCTCCTCATGCCCTTTCCCGGCTGCACCCGCAAAGGCCCCCACCCTCTGACCTTGGCCCTCCGATTCCATCTCGCCTCCTTCTGAGCTTCGAGTCACGGGAGTCCTACTGTCCGCGCTCGCGCCTGCGGCCTCCCCTCAGCGGCGGCGGGTCTGCGGGGCCGGCGCCCGGGAGGCCGGAGCGTGTGCTCGTCCCTGCGGCGGCGGCGGCGTGTTTCCCGTGCGGACACGGCGGGCTGCTGGTCCATTCCCCCGGAGTTATTCCCAGTCCAGGGCCTTTCGGAGGGAGGGCTGCTGGGAACACGTGCACCCGAGGGCGCCCGTGGGCTCCGGTGGGCGGGGCGCCGGGAGTGGGCGCACGGAGCTGTGGGAGGGGCTCCTCTCCGCCCCCTGGCTTGTGCTCGTGTGGATTCGCACTCCCACTGGCGGCGGCGTGGGGCCTGGCTTTTTGATCAGGACTATTAAACCGGAGTGACGATTCGTGGCGGGTCATCTCAGGTTGCAACATGGCCGGCCCTCTCCTCGGTCGCTGAGGGTGCCCCAGCTCCCTCGTTAGCCGGCCTTCCAGAGGTGGACAGCCCCCTGCTAGGGGGGGTCCCGGGAGGGCGGGTCTGGGGTGACCAGTGGGAGACGCATCTGAGTCCGAGTCGTGAGGACAGCCTGAGGCCAACGGGGGAATCGAGTCCAAGCGAAGGGCTTGGACTCTTGGGATGGGAGCTGGGTCCGGGCGGGCAAGGGGATGGGGCGTGGGCCAGGCAGAAGCCCAGGGGTGTGTGTGTGTGTGTGTGTGTGTGTGTGTGTGTGCGTGTGCGTGTGTGTCAGGGGTGGGGGTGGTCTAGAACCAGGACGGACTGGCCTGGGGTCAGTGTCAGGGTCTGGGGTCAGTGTCAGGGTCTGGGTCAGTGTCTGTCAGGGTCTGGGGTCAGTGTCTGTCAGGGTCTGGGGTCAGTGTCAGGGTCTGGGGTCAGTGTCAGGGTCTGGGGTCAGTGTCTGTCGGGGTGAGACTGCGTGGGGTGACTGTGGGAGGCGAGCGGGGGGAAGTGAGGACGGGGTGCATTCGCCCGCAGCGGTCCTGATTAAAAGCAGGAACCCTGCCCGGCCGGCGTGGCTCAGTGGTTGAGCATCGACCCATGAACCAAGTCATGGCTCAATTTCTGGCCGGGGCGCACCCCACCCTCCTCCGGGGTCAGAAGCTCGGTCCCCAGTGTGGGGCGGGCAGGAGGAGCTTATCAGCGATTCTCTCTCATCACTGATGTTTCTATTGCCTCTCCCTTCCTCTCTGACATCAGTGAAAACGTACTTTTTAAAAGCAGGAAGCCCGGGGTCATGGAGGCTGGGGTCCAGTCTCTGCTGTCTCACTGCTTTTGGGGAGGGGACACCTCCTCAGAGCCTCCTTCCCTCTCCTGAGAGAGCGGGGTAATGCCAGCACCAGCTACCGGCGTGAGTTTGGTGCGTGGCACGGGTGAGCACCCGGCTTCCCCTGGCAGCACCGGAGGGCCGGGACGGGGCTCGGTCTCCACTGCACTGTGTCCCCCGCCCCTCCCCTTGGCCACGTCCCTTGGTTTCCGGGGTCCACACACTATAGAAAAGGATGGCATGTTAGGGGCCAGGCATCTTGCCGGGGTTTGGGCACGCAGCTGGAACTCAAGGCTGAACCCCCAGGTGGGGTCTAGGATTAGGGTTGAGGACGAGGTCGGGGCAGAGCGGCAGGAGCTGGAGCTGGAGTTACTGAGGTCAGAGGGGCTGCCCCTCCGGAGCAGAGGGGAGGCCGGGGGAGGCCGGGGAGGCGGGAGGGGGGGTGGAGTGAGATGCGGAGGGAAAGTGGTGGGTCGGGGAGGCCGGGAGGCCGGCAGCGCTGAATCACCCTGAGACCTTCAGACGCGCTCCTCTGGGGATGCTGCACATCCCCCGGGCCCCGCTCCGCGCAGAGTGGAAAACACGCCTCAGCCGAAACCCGGGGAGGCAGCCGGTGCCCGCCCGGGGCCGGGGCCTGGGCGGAGGCTGCGCCTGAGCGGAGGCCGCGGCTGAGCCTCTCCTTTGGAACCTCACAGCCTCCTCCCGGGCAGCCGAGGCGTCTCAGGACCCCCGACCACCGTCTACACCGACCACCGTCTACACCCGCCCCACCCCCCAGGCCCCGGGCCACCCACCTGTGCACCTTCCCAGGGTGGGCACGGCCAGGCAGGAGCCGCTGACGGCCCCTCATTGTCCTCCCAGCCAAGGGCACAGGCCCGAAGGAAGGGCACGTCTCCCCGAAAGAGACCCTGGCCAGGTGGCAGGCAGGGGCACGGGGCGCGGGGCTCGGGGAGGGGCTGCGGCGGTGCTGGAGGAAGGGCCGAGCTCGCCCTTCCTCACCCACTTCCGTCCTCCTCTGCCCCCAGAAATAAGAATGTCTAAGCCCCTGGAGGCCGAGAAGCAAGGTCTGGACTCCCCGCCAGAGCACACAGGTGTGTGGGAGCAGAGGGTGGGCGGGGCGGGGAGGGGTAGGGAGTGGCGGGGGGGGGGCAGGGGTGGGGGTGGGAGGCTCCGGGCGGCGGGTGACACCTCCCCTCCCCCTCTCGTTGCAGACACCGAACGAAATGGACCCGACACTAACCACCAGGTCAGGGGGCGCGGGTCCGCTGGGGTGGGGAGGCGAGGAGGGGGCTGTGCGGGGCTGTGTGTTGTGGGGGGGACAGGTGTCAGAAGCTGCTTCATCTCACGGGTCCCGTCCCCACCCCAACTCTCTCTTCACAGAACCCCCAGAATAAGACCTCCCCGTTCTCCGTGTCCCCCACTGGCCCCGGCACCACCAAGGTAAGCACCTGCCAGAACAGCCGGGGCAAGGGGCGGGGTGCGGGGTGGGGGGTGGCAGTGGCTTTTGGGACTGTCCCCCCCACCCCCAGAGGGGGCCCTAGCCCTGGTACCCCGGTGACAACGCCCCTCCCACCCCTTCTCACCCTCTGGCTCCCGCCCCAGGCCTGTGACTCACCCGGCTCCTTCCCCTTCCCTGGGGGGTGGGGGTGGCCAGGGAAATCCCCCCCAGAGCCCCAGGGCGATGAACAACAGGAAGCCGAGGGCCCGCCCCCATCCCAACTTCCCTGACTGAACTGGGGCCGGCCTCACCCCACCCTCGGCCCCCCAAGACACACTCAGGGGGCGGGTGTTGGAAGGTGGAGGGGTCGGGGGGAGGCAGACCCAGGGCGGGTGGCTGGGGCTCTGAGCAGATGCTGTAGGAGAGGACGGTGGGGAGGCCGGAAATGGCCAGACTGAGCCAATCCCAAATCCAGACGGGCCTGCTGGGCTCCCGGGTGTCGGGCCCCGGTCTCCACCTCCAGCCGCGAGGGGGGTGGCAGGTCCGGAGGCTGAGGGCAGCGCAGCGGGCAGGGGCGCGGGCAGGACCCCTGATCCTGACCGAGGTGGCAGAGGGTGGTGAGGGGCTGGGGGCTGCCCTGTGACCGTGGGAAATCACTTCCCCGCTCTGGCTTCCTTCCCAGTCTCCTCTCCTCTGATGGGTGAGGGGGTGGCAGGCCGTGCGGCGGCCTCTGCGGCCCCTCCACAGCCAGCCTGCCCTGAGGATGCTCGGGGGGCAGGTGCCCAGCGGGACCTCCCTCCCTCTGATCTCGGGCGTGGCTCTGACCTCAGCCCTCAGGGCGAGTCTCTCCCACACCCTCCTTCCTCAGCCGAGTCTGGGCAGCCTGTGCCCCACGGCAGGCAGCCCGGTCTCTCTGAGGGAAACCACTGGGCCGGGGGAGGAAGGGTTCCCGCTCCCCCCCCCCCCCCCGGCCTGCGCCCTGGCCCCTCGGGAAAGCTCGGCCCCCCCCCCTCCCTCCCGCCGTCTGGTCCGGACTGCAGGCTGCGCACGCTCCCATCACGATGATCGCAGAGAAATCCACCCCCAGCAGGGACAGTGGTTTACATCAGACTTTAGTGAATGGGCTCAGTGTTTTAGAAACCGTTCTATTGGGGGGATGTGGGGCTGATACGAACGTGGAAAGAAGAGCACCATGAACACAGCCTCCTCCCAGGTCCCATCAGTCGCCACCTTCGACAACCTCCGGCTCACGACCCGGCCTGCTCTTTCCGCAGCCGAAATAAACGTGTTTTGTGTTTTTTTTTAAATGGAAATTTCACGAATGGAAAACCAAAATCACTTGCCATGGAAACAAATGCAATGATTATTACAACGTACCCAGAGACGCTTGCCTGAGTCTAAGGGCCTGCGCCTGAGGCCTGCCCTCCCTCGCTCAGCAGGGGGCTGGGCGGTCCCAGCAGCTGACGGAGACAGTCTTAGGAGAGCCGGAGGCGCGACCGAGGTCTGGAGGAGGACGCGTGTTCTCGCCATGGCTATCAGTGCTGGAAGGAGTTTTAAAATTTTTTTTAATTAAATACTTTTTATTTCTTCTTTTAAAAAAAATTATATACTTATTTCTTATTCTTTTATTATTATTATTATTATTGATTTTTTTACAGAGAGGAAGGGAGAGGAGAGGGATAGAGAGCTAGAAACATCAACCAGCTGCCTCCTGCACGCCCCCCATTGGGGATGTGCCCACAACCCAGGTACATGCCCTTGACCAGAATTGAACCTGGGACCTTTCAGTCCACAGGCCGACGCCCTATCCACTGAGCCAAACAGGTTTCGGCAAGGGCTTTTTTAAATTTAATTTTTTAAAAAAATATACAAAGAAACAGATAACTTGTTGTTTCTTTCTTTTTTAAAAAAATATATTTTATTGATTTTTTTACAGAGAGGAAGGAAGAAGGATAGAGAGCTAGAAACGTCCATGAGAGAGAAACATCGACCAGCTGCCTCCTGCACACCCCCCACCGGGGATGTGCCCACAACCAACATACATGCCCTTGACCGGAATCGAACCCGGGACCCTTCAGTCCGCAGGCCGACGCTCTATCCACTGAGCCAAACCGATTTTGGCAAGGGTTTTTTAAAATTTTTAGCTGAAAGATGACACACACATGACCCTCAGTGTACCTTTGCGTCACCAAAGCAAGACACAAACACGACTAGACGTTTAGGTGCGCCCTCCCTCCCTCCCTGCCCGGGATCGGACCTTTTCTCCTGGGACACTGGGCGGCAGGGTGAGCTGGGTGCCCCCGCTGGGCCTGAGGGTGTGTGATTCCGCAAGCCGTGCCTCCTCCCACCCCATGTGCCCTTTACCACAGACCCTCCCCACCCCCGCCCCCACCCGGGCGAGCCCTGGCTCTGTGTGCAGGAGAGGAGGGAGGCCAGGGCCGCCTTATGCTGGTCTGTCTGCCCGAGGCGCTCTTTGTTGTTGTTAACCCTCACCCAAGGACACATTTTCCCACTGATTTTTAGAGAGAGTGGAAGGGGTGGAGGGGGGGGGGAACGTGTTAGAGAGACGCATCAACTGGTTGCCTCCCTCAGGCACCCCAGCCGGGGCTGGGAATTGAACCTGCAGCCCCAGTGCACGCCCTTGACCGGGAATCAAATCAACCGTGGGTGAGCAGGCCGGCGCTCTAACCACTGAGCTACCGGCCAGGGCTGCCCTATGCTTTTGGTGCGAGATGCCTCCGTGTCCTACAGGGAAATGAGGGGGAGCCGAGGGGCCCTGGGAGTGCAGGCTGCCGGGGCCACCTTGGGCTGCAGGTGTGTTTTCCTTGTCCGGCGGCGGCGTTCTTGCTTTAGATTTTATTAATTTTTAAAAATATTTTTTTATTGCCGAAACCGATTTGGCTCAGTGGATAGAGCGTCGGCCTGCGGACGGAAGGGTCCCGGGTTCGATTCCGGTCAAGGGCATGTACCTTGGTTGTGGGCACATCCCCCATGGGGGGTGTGCAGGAGGCGGCTGATCCATGTTTCTAGCTCTCTATCCCTCTCCCTTCCTCTCTGTAAAAAATCAATAAAATATGTTTTATATATATATATATATATATATATATATATATATATATATGTATATATATATTGATTTTAGAGAGGAAGGGAGATGGAGAGAGAGAGACAGAAACCTCAATGATGAGACACAATCATTGCTTGGCTGCCTCCTGCACACCCCCTACTAGGTATCAAGCCTGCAACCTGGGCACGTGCCCTTGACCGGAATCGAACCTGGGACCCTTCAGTCCACAGGCCGACGCTCTATCCACTGAGCCAAACCTGCTAGGGCTGTGCTTTAGATTTTAAAATCTGCCGCGGCAGGAGCAGGAGCAGGAGCAGGTGGGCAGACCTGCCCTGTGGTCAGTCTCTTCGGCCCGCCCGTCCTCTGCACACCTAGCTCAGCCATGTTGTCCACGTCTGAACTCGTGATCCATGCTCTAAGGCCACGGGGGGTGTTTGTTCAGTACCCTCCAGCCCTTCCTTCCAATAAGATCTGACTCCGCCGGGCAAGTGAGAGATGCACCTCTGTCTGAACAGAGGAGGGCGGTGGGACCAGGCCCCCTGATTCGAGATCCCACCTCATTTCTCATTTTACACGCAGGGACACTGGCTCCCCAGAGGGGGAACGTGCCCCCGAAGGTGGCCCTCCTCGTTGGGCGTGTGGGTGCAGGGGTGAGGTGGCCCATCGGACCGGTGCGGAAACAGGCAGAGGGTGGCGGCCTGAGCCCCGGCCGCTCAGTGCGGGGCTGGCCTCCTCACCCCCCCCCCCCCCGTCCCCCCACGCCCCCTGTGCCGGCCGGAGCCTGCTGCTGCTGCCACACTCGTGCCCTCTCTTTGGTCCGCAGGTGGGCATTCTCTCTGGCCTCCACTTAACATTCTGGGGTCCCGGACCCTGCCTCTCTCCCCCCCAGATCAAGGCTGAAGACCCCAGTGGCGACTCCGCCCCAGCCGCACCCCCGCCCCCCCAGCCGGCTCAGCCGCATCTGCCCCAGGCCCAGCTCATGCTGACGGGCAGCCAGCTCGCCGGGGTGAGTACGCGGGGAGCACGGGCCAGCCGCCCCCACCGGTCCCGGGGCCGCGGCCTGGGCGTCCGCGCAGGGCCACGGCCGCTCTCTGCCGCCCGCCTCTCGCCCGCCTCTGCCTCCTGGAAGACTCGCTCCCTCGGCTGTGTGGCTCGGGCACTAACCCCTCTCTGCCTTCTCTGCTCCTCCCCGTGCCCCCCCCCCGCCCCCCGTGCCCCCCGCCGCCCCACCCGGCCCACAGCTCACGGCGCTGATGCCAGCTCAGCAGCAGCTCCTCCTGCAGCAAGCGCAGGCCCAGCTCCTGGCCGCCGCCGTGCAACAGTCCAATGCTGCCGCTGCCGCCGCCGCCGCCTCCTCCGCCTCCTCTTCCTCCTCCTCCTCCTCCTCCTCTGCCTCCTCCGCGACCTCGCAGCCCCCAGCCTCCTCTGGGGGAGGCGACCTGCCACCACCACAGCCTGCCAGCCAGCCCCCGGGGACCCCACAGCTCACCCTGTCCCAGCCCATCCAGCTCACAGCACAGGTAAGGGTGGCCGGGAGCCCAGGCCTCCAGGGGAGGATCCCCGGCACCCACGGACGCGCCGGCGCCTGTGTGGGTGCAAATCCAAAGGCTGAGGGTCAGAGTTAGGGCCTCGAACTGGATCCCCGGCTCGGCTGGTGAATGAGTCGCTCTTTCGGAAAAGGGGCTTGTGATCGCCGAGCTAGGACGCCCTGCATCCTCTCTCCCCGTTCTGGAGTTCTGGAGACTTCCGGGCAAACCCTGTCTGGATCTGTGGGCTATGTTGCTTGCCTGGGGCTGCCGTGGCGAAGTCCCCCAGACCTGGTGGCCTCAACACAGCAGGACGTATCGTCTCAGACCGGGAGCCCCACGTGGTGTCGCAGGCTCCGGGGAGGGTGGCTCTTTGGTTCTAGCTCAGGCGGGGGCGGGGGTGGGGGTGGGGGTGGTGCCGCAGAGAGGGAGGGGGCACGCGGGAATCCTTGCTGTCTCCTAAATGGGTTGCTCCGATCTCTCCCCCCACCATCTTCTCTCTGTGGGTGTGTCTGCCTTTGTATCCAAATTTCTCCATCTTGCAAGGTCACCAGCCATTACACGAGGGACCGCCCCAATGACCCCATCTTAACGTGACTACCTCCGCGCAGACCTGTTTTGCAGGCAGTCACATGACAGGCGCTCCCAGCGCGTCTTTTCCAACAATTCCGCCGTGACCGGCCCCTCCCGCCGGGCCCGCTGTCTCCGCCCTCCCAAGCCAGTGCCTGGTGTCCGGGAGCACTTGAGTCCCCGGCCCCTGCTCCAAGGTGGGGGGCCTGAGCAGTCTGCAGCGGGGGTTCCCTCAGCCCCGGGCTGCTCTGTGGACGGTGTCCCCCGCCCCCTTCAATGGGGGCCTGGCCGGGCCCACGAGGCCGTCCCCGGACAGGGCTCTGCCTCCGGGGCCTCTCCGCCCCTGACCAGCTCTCCCCCTGGGTCTGTCCTCCCCCCTGAGCCGGCGGCGCCTCCTCAGAGCTCCCTGCCCCTGGGCCTGGCTCCCCAGGAACCCACAGAGCCCCCCGTGTCC